>JALPQD010000638.1:613385-892741 GCA_023101885.1 Typhlomys cinereus
CTTGTATTTTGTGAGCTTTAAGTCTTTAGCATTTTCAAGACTGATAAATTGAAAATGGGCTCATCTGTAGAAACTCTTCTACTTTTTCAATTCAGCAATCTTTACTTAAGGAAGCAGAGCATTTATCTAAAGCCTTGTGTACATGTGAACACAGAAGTTGGAAACGATAGTGAAGACATAATTCCTGCATTCTGCTGGCTTATGTTCATGCAGACTAAATGACATCTGTGCTTTGTGAAACTTTTAATCATCAGCAACTTTTTCATAATATGTTTTTTAATGAAGACTCTTCAGAATTGTTGAACAAAGGTTCTCTCTTTGTCTCTTGGAAAATCCCTGCGTAAGACCAGGAAACACTGGTGCTTTTTGCAAGAAGGCTAAGGGTACTATATTCCACCCTGGGACTTCCACGATCCCTGGTCTCATAATACAATTAATAATGAGATAATAAGCAAACTAATATTTGTCTTAGTTTATTTGCTTCTTTCTTCCCACCTCCCATATTCTAGCCTGGCCTGTAACTCAGGCTAGCTCAAACTTATTATCTTCCTACCTTTATTTGCCCAAGTAGGAAAAAGTAATAAATATTAATCAAACCATTCTGTCATTTAATATTTTAGTAATCTGACCAATAGAAACTTTTATATTGTGAGTGCAGTGTGTGTGTGTGTGTGTGTGTGTGTGTGTGTGTGTGTGTGTAGGCCAGAAGACAACCTTGAGTGATGTTTCTCAAGAACTATCCATCCTGGGTTTTTTCTCTTTTTTCTTAGACAGTGTCTTCACAAGTTGATATGGGGCTAGTTGATTTGCCTAGGCTGATTGGTCAACAAGTCCCAGGGATCTGCCTGTCTTTGCCTCCCCAACACTAGGACATGCACTACCACATGCAAGTGCCTGCCTACAGGCATGGGTTCTGAGGGTCAAACACAGATACTCACACTTGCACATTTTAAGCACTTTAATAACTAAGCCATTTCCCTATCTCCAATAACATAATGTTATAGTGTTTGAAAGTATAGCTTTGGATAGAATTTTAGGAATAATGTGATTTCATGATGATTTCCAAGCATGGAGAGAATCCCAATAAGTGGTCAGCATCTTGATGACATATCCTTGCCCCTGCACCCAGCAGATTAACACATCAGTACACAACAGATTCCCATACTTGAACCTAGACCAAACCGCTCAGAAGCCCCTGTTAAATTGCATTTTTATTTGACATAGACTGAGATAGACTGGCACAAATATTTTAAATTGCCTGGTAGTTTAATTAAAGACACTCTGTTTTGTTATGATCTGCAAAGAGCTTTATTAGTTCTTTAAAATATTATGCTATTCAAAATATACTCTTAACTTTTTTTTCTTCTTATTCCTAATTAGTTAATATTACTCATTCATTTATGTACTTATTGGTGCTAGGGATTGAACCAGGTCCTCTTGTATGCTAAGGACACTGAATTATATTTCCTGCCATCACTACACATCTACTGTTATCAGTCAATGACCTTATTAAAAAATACATTTGGAACTACAAAGAAATAGTATAGTTGATAAAAGTTACTCTGTCCTGATAGACCAAGTTTCTAGCTCTTTAATTTTATAATGGATGCAAGTTCTTGCATGATGAAACCCACTTCAGTGCCTCTAGAATGTGCCAAGTTGGCTTTATCATTGTGTCATGCTTCTTCAAACATTAGACTTGTGCTCATGTGGCCTAGGATAAGTGAAGTAGACTATTTCACCATTTTGACTCATGATGAGCTAATGACACCATGAATTTCTTTCACATACATACATTGCTCTTAAACAGTGCTAATCGGTACAGTGAGCTTAGGCATTTCAGTATTTGAAGATGAAAAATTTGAAGTACTAGTATTTTTCAGTTATATTTATAATACTCTTCAAGTTAGAGTTGACCTAAAGTTTCCAAGAACGATACTATTTTGGATCTTCATCTCCTAACCAGCTTTGCTATTTTGATCCTTGCTTTGTACCCATTATAAAATTCATACAGATGTTACAAAACTGGAAGACAGTTAGACCTCTATTTGTAGTGAGCATCAGTTACTATGGATAATTATTGGAGAAGAATTAAAGAGATGCCACTTCTGGTGGTGCATGCCTGTCACCCCAAAACTCTGAGACAGAGACAAGATGATCATAAATTTGAGGCTAGCTGGGATTATGGAGCAAGAACTGATCTCAAAAAATAAACAAAAACCACAACATTAAACCAAACTAATAAGAAAAAATTGGTAAAGTTTAGTTAGACACAAATCATAATTGTTTCAAAGTAGTATTTTATAGTTAAAATTATATGTGTAAATGTGTCTTAAAAAGACTTAATTTCCTCCACTAAGAGTTGGTAAGTCTTATTGCTATTTTCACCTAGTTGACATGACTTACATAATTAAATTCACTTCCTCCCTCCTCCCATGGGCTTCACTTTAGACACTCACAAGAGTTCCCGTAGGAAATAGGAACCAAGGCTCATTGCACTTGCTTTTCACTTCTTTTTTCTGGTCCCTTCCTAGGTGAGAAAGTGTGACAATAGTGTATCTGCAATTTGGTTTTAAGTCTCTGCTTTGTGTTTTAAAGATAAGTTAATGTCAGGAATAACCATGTACTCTAGTGTCAAACTCAGGACTTCCTATCAGCCATTAGGATTTCTTTTGCAATTTTTGTAGCTTTTATAATAGGCTTTACACCAGTTTCTAAAATTGTCTTCTCAATTTCTAAAACTCATATATGAAAGAATACAAGATAATAAACTTTATAATCAATGTCACAGATAATTGCATCCTTTCAGTGAAGTTAATCATGAAAGTCTATTAATGTTAAAATGAAATTGTGACTGCTACTCTTAGAGAAACTATGAAATATGTATTTGTTAGATGACAAGATGTTAAAATAATGGAGCTGTTTAATGTTCTAAAATTACTCAAATTTCCTAAATTAGCTCTATATAATGTAAATTTAGAGTCCATTTGATTGAAGGTTGTGACCCCTTTTCCATCTTTCAAGCTGACTCCTATGAGTTGTTAGCTTCACAAATTTGTGTTCAGGAATTGAGGCATCAGACACAAATCAAGTGGAAGACATTACCCCATCTCTCAAGTAGTGATTGCTATTTTTGGCAGATTGTCAGTTTCTTGGGAAGATTTTTTTAATTGATATAACGGTTCCCGTACTCTACTTGAAAACTACTCAATTAGGTAAGCCACGGGCAGATCGAAATGTTATGTAATGTCTCCAGACTATTCTGATATTCAACCGAGTCTGTCAACCGTGGTGTTAGGAAACTGAAAATCAGTTGAGAGAAATTTGAATGCCATTGACAGGAAGGAACTATGCAATCTTAAACATGACGTTCCATGGTTGCTACCAAATGACGACATGTAAATGAAGTCAAGGAGAATGGAGGATTCAGAGTCAACATGTGAATCTAACCTTACTGGACTTATTTTTAAAATAGCATATACTCCAATGTCACAGTTAGAAATTGCAATTGAAGTTGCACTGGCTTTAAAGAGGGCAGTTCAGACTTGGCATTTCAAAAGGTGCCACAGCAAAAACTTGGCTGATAACACCTGGTTGTGTCCTGCTTTGTTCTCTTCCAAAACCATTATTTCAAGACCCTACTGTCTACAATCTCTCATCTGCTTCCTTGATCAAAGATTAAAACACTAATACCTGTTCAGCCTCAATAGAACCTTCAGCTCCTCTCTCCCCCATTTTCTTCCTCTATCTTCCCATGCTCCTCAGCTCTTAAAACAATGTAGGCACTATACAATAACACTCCTCCCAATTCTTTGCTAAACCAAGGGAGACTGTGCTACTTTTTTCACCTGAGCCCTAAGCAAGATGGGTGTGGCGATGCCGCCATGCTCAGGAAATCGGGAAGCTGACAGAGGCAGAGGAGGTCAATTGGGTTCTAGGCCAGGGCTTTGTAGAAAGCCTGCTCCAAAAAAAAAAAAATATAAAAAAAAAAAATAAAATAAAATAAAATAAATAAATAAATAGAAAAATAAAATAAAATAAAATAAAAAAATAAAAAAATAAATAAAATATAAATAAAAAAAAAGCAAACAAACAAATTTAACAACCCAAAAAAAAGAAACAAAATAGAAATACAAAGGAATGAAGAAGAAAAGTCATAAAACAGTTTCTACTGTGGGTAAAATCTGGGAAACCACTTTCAAAAAATCTTGCAACATAATGGCAGCTGCAGAGCTTTTCCTTTGTCATTCCTCACTCACTCTTTCCCCTCTGTCTTGCCTCTCACTTGCCTCCCTTCAAAGTCTCAGAAATTTATTCTGCCAGCAACCTTCATTTCCCTTTTAAAATCTCCTGGCAAAGGGTAATTCTTTCACGAGTCTTTGATTCTGCTCTTCCTTGATTCTTTTAAAAAATTTTTACTCCAAAATACTTCCTTTCCCATGTCTGAATATGCTTCCTGTCATAGTCGGGCACAGGTGTCAACTTGACAATTGTTTGAGCTCTGGGCACATTTGTAGAGAATTAATTGTTGAGCTAAGCCCGCAGCAAACCTGCAAGAGATTGTCTAGCTGATGGGGAAGGCCCAGGCCTTGATGGGTGGGAATAGGCCTGAAATAAAACATTGCTGGTTGAGAGAGTTGGCATCCTTCTGTTCACTTGGCCAGACATGCTGGTCTGGCAAGTAAGGATCGTCCCTCTCTCATCCATTACGCAGAGATGGTGTGGCCAGTTCCCTCGGCCCTAGTGTTGATGCATGTTCTTCCGTCAAGCTGGACTGAAAACTGTAACTGGACTGTGGTAAGGAAATAAACCCGTTGTCCCCTTAAGCCGTTGATGGTCATTTATCAGCAACCATGCAGCGAACTGCAACACCTCCTAATATCTCTTGGGAGGATCCCATGTTTGATTCTATGTGGTGTGTCATTAGGTGGCAGATGAGTAGCTGAAAACAGGGCCCAGAGTCCAATCATCTCCTAGTATTTGAATGCTAAAAAAATCTTAGTTACCATATTTAGTGCTCCTCACTTGCTTTGTATGGATCAATGCTTCCACTTAGCATTTTCTTTTCCAAAAAACAACTTAGCTTTATCTTATTATGTAAGTCTGTTGTTGATTAGTTTAATTTCTGTGTTATCTGAAGTATTCCAAGGTATTTTCTCTGGAAATCTAATGACCTTTCTTTTTTCTTTCAGGATTTGTAATATATTTTCTGTGCTATCTTCTTCTTGTATTGTTTCATAATAAATCTTTTACCCATATTGTTCACTGGTGTAACGGAGACTGTTGTCCAAATGAGATCCTTCAGCCTCTGCTTCGCACCACAACCAGGTAAGACTTTCCTTTTACGAGTAATTGACTATGATATGCCCTGGAGAGTTCTTTTGTGTCTTTTGTGCCTGTGATTTATTGAGGGTTTTTAAAAATTCACTCACATTACTATTAAAATGTGGGGCCATTGTTGTTCTCAGATATCTTTTCTGAAACTCCCACCTTTCTTCTCATTTTTTAGACTCAAATTATATCCATGTTGGTTTTAGTAGGTTTCAAACTGATTGATATCTTTAGCATGGGCTACATTTCCTTGTTTCTTTACCTGGCTAGTAATTTTTTTTATTTCTGGTTTACAGGCATACTGAGTAATTAATTATTCCCTGCTCTCTTCCCTTTCCTTCCCCCTCTCCCCCTCCCTTTTTCATTCCCTTCTCCTTCGTTCATCAGCTATTCCACTCTCTCCCACCCTCTCGCCTAGAGTTTCTTCTGGATTGTTTGCTCCAGTGGGGTTTCAGGTCTCTGTGGTAGACCAATTGGCTCCTCCTTGGGCAAAAGACCCACTGATAGAGGACACTCCCCTTCACCTATCTTAGCACCAGCCCATAAGGGTTCCACTGCATTTAATTATTTCTCTTGAGAACCTTGCTAGTTTATGGAGATATGTTGGGTGTGTCGGTCACTATAAGGGTCTGGTAAGGACAGGGCTCACTGCAGTGAGTTCTCGGTTTTAGCAGCCCTGTCTTGAGGGGAATGTCTTGTCCAGTGGTGGATCATCCCAATTCCTCAGCTCTTACAATCTTATTGTCCCTCCCTCCTAAGATGCCCTCCTTAGCCCTTGGGATGGGGAGAGACTTGGTTGGCTCAATTCTAGGTGAGCATTACAGGGTCTTTGATTACTTTACATTCTAGTTGGCTGTTGGCTGTAAGTTTTACAGTCTTTTTAGTGTCTCTTGCCTAGGATTGAAAAGCCATTGAAAGTCAAATTCCACTAGATTTTGGATTACATGTTAGACCTTGAATTATAATAATTTATGTTATGTTCGTTTAGATTTGTTAGTTGTATACATAAAGCTTAAGTCATTGTAAATGTTTTCAGTATTTGAGTTTACCAGAGAGAATAAGTTTCTATCTAGGGCCCATTAACTCAAGAACACTTTCTTTTTTTTTAAATGTTTTTTATTTCATTTTGTTCAATTATGCGTGTGTGCGCGTATGTATGTGTGTCAAGACACTTTGAAAGTGAAAAATCTTAATAAAGAAAGTACCTTACTTAACTATCAGCAACAGGAATAATAAATCACTTGTCTTAAAATTAGGTGCCTTATCAACCAGCATTTTTTATTAGCATTCATGTTTCTGTAGGTTGACTTTAGTTTGTCCTATTTAGGGTGGGTTTGTCTGATTGGCTTCGTCTTAGAAACCAGCTGGGAGTGAGTTTATTGCAGGGTTTTTATGTCCAGGTTCTTGTGTTCAAGAGTTGAAGATTGAAACCAAAACATGTGTACAAGATTGAGTCAGAGTTTAGGTCCATAGTGGAAGGGAGCTAAAAGGAAATCACAGACTCCAGATGTGGAATCTAGGAGGGGCAAGGGATTGGATGGAGTTTGTGAGAGGCAAGGGAGCCAAAGATGGCTGGCAGGGGCAGGGGTATTATAGGGCTAGGCAGGGCTGGGAAAGGTGGTTTTCCCTTATTGGTTAGCTCCAGTTTCTGCAAACCTGATTGTAGCTTTTTGTCCTTATCTCTTTGGTCTGTCCTATCAGACCCTTCAGTCAACCACAAGGCCAACTTCCAGGTATACAGTGGTTTTTTTGGGGAACTTAATTTTATCTGCAATGGAGAGAGCTCATCCATATCCTTTCATAAGGTTGGGGAAGAGGCTGGGGAAGTTGATGATTTTGTCTCTGTGGGGGATTAGAACCAGATTTGTTAGGGTGTTGTTTTCCTTCATTGATAATCTCCGCAGTGGGGGATGACCTTAAAAGATCTTCAAAGACTTTCCCAGCATGGCTACTTCTGTTCTAAACTACTGCCGAAGATTCGGGTTATTGATAGGATACAAGTCTGTGCTACAGGACTTTTTAAGGTCACTAGGCTAGAAGTCAGTTGTTATCCACGGTGTGCTCTTTCAAAGCAGCTTCAAAAGTGAAGAGAACAAACTGAATTTACACAATCACCTCTAAGTTTTCTGATTTTACTAAACATGCTAAAACTTGACCAAAAATCAGTTACTTGACCAAGGCCAAATCCAGTAGAGGAAGCGAAGAATGAATAAAGAACTGACAGGGGCAGGGGTTATTTACAGGGTTCGGTAGGCCCGGGGAAAGTGGCTTTTCCTCACTGATTAGCTCTAGTTTCGGTGAGCTGACTGGGCTTTTAGTTCCCGACATTGCTGACGTATCTGATTGACTCACCTACAGTGGGAATATGATGGATATTTGCAAAATTATTCAGAATCAAGTAATTCTAGCTATAGGATACTGTCCTAAAAACCTAATCAAAATTGTTTTCACAAGTTACTAACCTCTGCATTTGCAGTAAGAGAAAAAAAAAAAAAAAGAAGAAATCATATATCCAGCAGTAATGGATAATTAAATGAACTAAGAAATATCTATGGAATATCACTTGAAGAAAATGAAGACGATATTATGAAGTGTTGCTATAGGAAAAAAGCAGCAGGAAACAGGAAGGAATAGTATTTATTTATTAATGCAAATCTCCCAGAAGCTATTTATTAGAGAATGACAGATGGCAAAAATGTTCCTAAGGAAAAGCTACTGTTTTGTTTAAAAATAAACTGGCTAAAGAAGACTCTTTGAATCTGGTAGTGAAATTCAAAGGTCTGTGCAGACAGAGAATTAGAAAATCTGGAACCAAGTCATTAGTATGATAACGCAACAGCAGCCTAAAGAGAGAGTTGGAGTGTTTAACTAGCACAAGATGGTTGCCAAAAGATGGCCAATAAATGACTTCAGCCATAGACTTAGGAAAGGCTTTTTCCTGTGGTGAAAATGACTATCTTTTATGCATGAGAACACGTGATCTTATTTTCCTCTTTTATACTGCTTATATCATGTGATGACTTCAGGTTTAAAAAGATAGCATGATAGATAGTATGGATAACATTTGAGTGAGTAAATACCATTGCTCTCTCAGTTACAGAATTATGTCCAAACTGGTTAACCAGTCTGGTTTTATACAGTTTCAGCTGTCAACTCTCTACTTGGTTGGTGGGCCTCTGACACACCTGCGAGGAATTATTGAGTTAGGCCCCTAAATGAGTAGGAGATTGTCTTGAGTGCATGATCGCTGTAAGAAGACCCAGCTCTTGGTGGGTGGAGCCATTCTCCAGGAAGACGGAGAGATTTAGCATTTTGGAAGATTAGCAAGCTCCAAAGAAGATATGCAACGCTGGCTCCTGCACTCTGTTTTTGTGGATGTGATGTGGTCACTTCCCTTGGTTCTGCTCGAATTTCTTTGGCCATGATGGACTGTAACCTGGAATCATAAACCAATAAAAGTTCTTGTTTCCTTAAATTGTTGGGTATCTGCAAGATTTCTGCTCTTCTATTTAAAGGGTAAAGATTTGCAAAAGAATTTTAGAGAAATTTGGAGCTTGAAAGACAAAATAGGGCCAGAAGTCTTTACCCAGAGAATACATTGACTCTTTGTGGCTGAGAGATGTTTGCATGTTCAGGCAATAGCCATTTATCTGGGTATGGTTTCTAGGACCCTGAGGATCCCAAATCCTCAAATGCTCAGTCTGCTACAGAAGATGATATTTGCATAGAATCTACATACATACTCCCATATCCTTTTTAATAACACTAGATAATTAGTAATAACTAATGCAATGTGTTATATAAATAGTTGGGATATTTATTATTTAAGGGATAATAACAAAAGTTTATATATGTTCTATACAAACACAGTGTTTACTATGGATATTTTTTATTTGAGCTTGTTAAAAATAAATAGATGTGGAACCCACAGATATGAGGCATCGGTTGTCTGATAGTTTTTCTCTCATGACATCAGAGGTAAATGGTGGTATGCATAATTTACACATGGGTTCCCTGCTTTACAAGATCCATTAAAGTCTCATGTTATGTGGAAGTCATAGAGAACCGCCAACCCTGAAGGTGTGAGACAGCAGTGAAGCTGGTGTTAAGAATTTGAACTTTGATTCAACCTTGGTGTGACTATGGTGGGTAAAGAGGGAAAGCAGTGCAGGAAGGCTTGAAAAAATGGGAGGATTACTTCTACATCACTGCTGGCGGAAACAGAAATGGTGCAGCTGCCAGTAAATCAGTTTGGTAGGTTTTCATAAATTTTAACACAACTGAAAAGTGATATAGGAATTATACTTGTAGATATACATATGCTCAAATGATTGGAAAGAAGTACTGCAATAGATCTTTTACTCACTAATGCATGCATCAGCATTATTTATAATAGCCAGCATGTGTAAACAATTCTGATGTCCATAAACAAACAATGGATTTAAAACATTTAGCATTAAAAGAGGAATGATTACCTGATACATGCCTGCTATGGTTTGAAACTGAAATGTGCCCCTCAGATTCCTACTGTAAATTCTTGTTCCTCAAGTGGTAGCATTATTTTGTGAGGTAGTGGACCTTTAAAAGTCACCAGAGGGGGCCTCGTCAGGATTATGCCCACCCCACTTTTGTTCTCATTCTTTTCTTTCTGACTTGATACATGCTCATTGCCATGAGCTCTGTCATGCTGTCTCCATAACGATGTGCTAAAAGAACCTCCCAAACTGTGAACCAAAATAAAATCACTGCTGTCTTGTTTCTGGCAAGTATTGCGATGATAGCAGTGCAAAGGTGACGAATAAGACACCACAGCACTGCTGAGCCTGGAAGTTATGCCCAGTGAAACAAGCCAGGTTCTACAGGACAAGGATTTCAGGAATCTACCTACACCACACAGCTGAAGTAAGCAACTTCATAGAGACAAAAGTAGAGTCTTACCAGGAGTTGGAGGAAGGAAGAATGAGAGTTATTGCTTAAAAACTGACTGGAAATGTATAACATGATGAAAGTACTTCATGGCACAGAAAAGTAACATTGAAAAAATGATTAAAATGTTACAATTCATTATATATACATATATGTATATGTACATCTGTATTAGCACAATAAAGAAAAATCTTAACAAAGAAGTGTAAGATTTCTTTTTCTATCTTTAAATTTTATTGAGGGTTTCAGAACAATCTCAGTTTAGAGATAATTTGGTCTCGTTACTATGCCACATAAACCCCTTTTAGTTTCTGCCTATAGCCAGACAGTTGAATCTCAGAATTTCGTGCTCATGTATTTCTGGTGCTTGCTTCTCTGCACTTAGATAGCGTCATATACATGTGTATATGGCACTTAGCCCAAGACTGCAGAGCATTCCTTCTTGCTCCCGGCTTCCACTTTCCTCTCTGCTATTCAGCCAGTTTCAGCTACCTGATGGACACTGGCTCCTGACCTCATCTCTGACTCTGATAGTCTCTGGGTTTCTAGGTCGTCACCTGGTCACTGTCCCCAGTGCTACACTGGTTGCTATGGTGAGCTTCTCTTTGCCCTTTTTCCTGAGTGTCGTCAGTGCTATGCTGCCTCTTATGTGATGTCTGACATAAGGTGAGCTGCCTACAGACTTGTGAACCTTTTCAGTTTATAGCTCTGTCTGCTGTAGGACTCAGAAATGCCTACCCCCTTAGGTTCCCCAATGTCTGTCTTAAAACCCACCGTGCTTTGCTTAGGGATTCCGCTGCAGAAATCCACAGTGTGTCCCCAAGCAGTCAGCAGGGCAACTGTGGGGCTCAGTTGATGTATGGTTCCTTAGAACCATAACTATGCTTGGAATGCTATTTAACATCTGAAATGATTGTTTCATATATTTTACCTATGTTATTGATGTTTATGAGATCAGGACAAGTCTGGTACTAGTATTCTGTCTGGGTGGATGTGAAAGTATGAATTACCATATTTTATGTTTAGAATTTCAATTTTTAAAAAATAAAATCTGATCTTTTTACCATTTCTTCTTATTGAATATGTATTTCTCTTTTGACAATATCCTTATGGATTATCATTTTGTATTATCTATGTTTCTGTGGACATCATTTCTCTAGTCCATTGCATCCTATACCTCCCTATGTTTCTAATTATTTGTGTCTTTTTGGGATCCATTATTCCATGGAGTCATCTCCATGGAGCGGGATGTGCGAGGCTTTTCTGTGAAACAGCTGCAGGCTTAGCCCTGTCATAGTCCTGAGATCTTCAGCAAACTAGTTTAACAAAACGGGGATTTTTTTCATAGACCAGTTAATGCAAATCACCTAACACCCTCAGCAAGGTGCAGAGGTGAGTTCTCTATTTCTTTTTTCTTTCCCAACATGTAGTCATTGGTCTGCTTCTTAAGATCATCAGCGGCTTAGTGAGTAAGATATTCTAGTTACTATGGAAATGACTGCCTGTCAGATTAATTAAAGGTCCCATTTTTAAGTGCAGTGTTTCCTGGGACTTCAGGCTGAAAGTCAGAATCTGCTACATGCTGAAACTATGGGACCCTGGAGGATTTGCCTCATTATGGTTCCTTCATAGATCACTGGGTTTAGCTCTTGCTCATTGTACCTACTTTGAATATTTTATTCATTTTTGTGATTGGGGGTTTCCTTTCCTTAATTTCTATCTCAATTATGTGGGTGAAAATTAATATGAGGGCTGGAGAGATGACTCAAAGCTTAAAGCCTTTCTCTCACAAGCAAAAGGACCTGAATTTGGATTCCAGATCCCGCATAAAAAAGCTGGGCAAAAATTGGCAGTGACCTTTCCTTCCTGTCTGTAAGCAGACCCTGGGAAGCCTCAAAGCAAAGCAGTAAGAAGGTAGCGCAATCTAGGGCGAGTCCCGAAGTCTGCCTGGGCACACACGTTCAAGTACCTTCTGCACCCATACCCCACACACGAAAAATTAATATGAATGTATCATATGCAATTTTCTAATTACTTTTTGTGGATGGGGAAGCTTCAATAGTCAGACAGTATTCTGTATGTCCTTGACATGCATCATCAGAGAACTCTTATCTGCCTCTCTGTCAAACATTTCTCTGGATCACAGCAATTTTTAAAATTTTTTGAAGATGTGTTATTTGTCCCATGTTTTCATCCCCAAAGAATTTAAGTGCTACAATTCAAATTTACCATTTTATGTAGTTCTCAGTGGCATCAATCACATTATTTTAATTTGTACCATGTAGGACTTCAAGTGGAACACCAGTCTAGCACAGGGTTGGAAAAGTACCTATTGAGAGTAAAAGGATGTTTCTGAATTTTGATTAGGAAATTATTATGTTCAATTTTCTGTATATAAAATTCACTTTTTAATTTAACTGTTAGAAAGTCTATACATGAACCCACCACAGCTATCACTTTGATGAGACTATACATTATTAGGAAAATATCACTCGGGATGGAGGAGATGGTAAAGTGTCTGGTGTGCAAGTATGAGAAGCAGAATTTGATTTTGTAGCACCCATGTAAAAAGTAGTGTGCACACTAGTGCTGGAAGGCAGAGACAGGCAGGTGCCCGGAGCTTCCTGGCCAGCAGTTTACTCGATTCAGTGAGAGACTGACTCCAAACATATCAATAGAGGAAGATCTCCTGACATTCACATCTGCATATCATGTCGTGCATGCACACCTGCATATGAGCACACACGAGTAGTTCACACACACCACACACACACACACACACACACACACACACCCCTAAAAAGAGTCCTCCCAAAAAGCATTGCTTCATCAGCTAGAGTGGAAAGTGACAAAATGAATTCAATTCTTTTATTGTTGTAACCAGTAATTCAGAAAAAATATGTGGAGAACGATGCAGTTAACATTGGGTGGAGGACTGGGAGACATGGGAGTGGTGTTCCCCGCATGTTGCGCCTATACCACCAGAGACGGCATCAGATTCTGAATTACAGCAGGTAAAATGCTGGAGGCGGGAGTTGATAGATGTCCTGGCGCTTACACTTGCAGGCCCAGAAGGAAACTCTCTCTCAGAGAAGTTCGACAGTGCAGGAAGGAAAAGATTTCCAGTTAACCTCCCAGCTGGAGGCTTGGAGTGGCATATTTCCTCACTTTAAGAAAATCCCTGGATATCCCTAGGTGGAAATTTATGCTGATGAATTGCCCCAGATTTCCCTGAAGATGATGGGACCTCTGGCTTTCTGCAAAGAAATGAATCATTTGGAAACATGAGACTCTGGAGTGTTTTGGAGAGTTTTTATGAGAGGGTCACTGAGAAGAGGGGAGTTGGGGGTGGGAAAACACACTGAGTAATTTGTGGAGTGCATCAGAAAAATAACTGAATTTCATGCCAGGTTCTCTTATGGGTTCTTAAAGAGACTCAGGGTTCCTGGAAGGGCAGATAGATAATAAGGGAAGAGAATAGGCTTTAGAAACAAGGTGTCCTCGGTGTGGATGGGACCTCTGTGATCAGCTGCCTCAAGAGAACAGAGAGCCACATTCGAGTGACAATTCACCCTTCATCGAAGGCCCAGAGGAAGACCTTAAAGAAAAGCCAAACTGGACATTGAAAAAAGTACCCCCAAAACTCTAGTCTGAAAATCTAATGAACTTTCACTAAGTTAAAACAGAAGACCAGCAATAATGATGGTTAAAAATGGCAGTGGTGGGGCTGGAGAGGTGGCTCAGGGGTTAAGCCTCTGCCTTGCAGGCAGAAGGTCCTGAGTTCGGATCCCAGATCCCACGTATAGACGCCAGGCGGAAGTGGGGGGGGCGGCCTGCGCTTCTGGTCCTGGTAGGGCGGAGCCTGTGAATCCCGGGGCAGAAGGAGGTGGAGGCGTCCATGGTGGTTCCCGATTCGTCCATGGTTCTACACACACACATACACACATGCATGCGCACATACATACACACACACACACAATTGAATAAATAATAATAAAAAAAATGGCAGTGGTAAGGGCAATCATCTCTTTGGCAGAGGCATTCAATGGTTGACCGACAGACAACTTACAGTTAAAGGGAGTAGGTGTGGACGACGCGAGCGTGGCAGGGCTCCTCCAGGAAGAGCACATTCGAAGCTCCAGCTATGTTCACAGCACTCTTGCTCATAGAACTGATTTATTTTATTCCCATGAACTTATTTAAATGTAAAAACACTAACTGGAGTAAAAATAACTTGGATAAATTTCAACTTTGACATTTGCTAGTTTTTAAAGTTCGGGTAACTTATAAAATCTCTTTGAGCCATATTTTATCTTCAGTAAAGCTGGCAAAAATTCGATGCTACTATAGAATTTTGCTTATATTAATATAAAATGAGTCATGATCAGCAGAGATGACTTTTCCTCCCTATACAAGGGCAAGATGAATGTGATGACATCAATGAGTCATACTGATGTCAACCCTGGCCATTCGCACATGGGCCACATTTCAGGTGTTTCCCATGTGAAAATTATTGTGCAAATATTTACATGTTTCTGCCACCACATAGATCATTGATCATAGTCAACTAGGTGTTTAAAGTAGAAAAACAGAGCAAAATCCCTGCCTTAAAATAGCTGTGTGTAGCAATACAAACAACACTGAATGCTGGAGAAGATGTGGAGAGAAGGGAACTCTCATATATTGCTGGTGGGAATGCACTTATACAACCACTCTGGCGATCAGTATGGCGATTTTTTAAAAAGTGAAAGATTGAAAAGCCATATGACCCCACTATACCAATACTGAATAATCCCCCCAAATGCATCAGTTTCACTACAGTAACGCGTGTACAAACACGTTCATTGCGGCACTATTTACAATAGCAATGCCATGGAATCAACCCAAATACCAACAATTGATGAAAGGATAATGAAAATGTGGTAAATTTATACATTTATATATTCAGCCATCAAAAAAGATGAATTAATGAAATTTGCTGGGAAATGGATGGAATAGAAGAAATTATATTGAGTGAAGAATCCCAGATACAGAAAGTTAGGTGCTGTATGTACTCCGTAACAAGTTGATCTTAGTTCCAAACTCACTTAATGACATATTCAAAGGAGATGACCTTTAATACCATTGGGGATGCAGCCAAGGGCAGTCCAGGAACAGCAAAACTGAAAACAACAAACTATAATTCAGAACACCAAAGACCAACGATAGGCGGGATACTCCACACAAGTCAGGGCTGCAGCAATAAGGATATAGTCACAATGTGATTGGACTTTGCCTGACCTGCACAATGGCTGACATGTCACCCACCAAAGTCTAGCACAGAACACAGGGGAGAAAGCTTCAGGCACTAGGATCCTTAGAGGCAAGGGGTAAAACAGTCAGAATAGAGTTCCCATACAAGCAGGCAGCCCAAAAAGGGGCCCCAAGTTATGCCACTGAGTCTTTAACTCTAACTAGGGCAGAGGACTCATAGGGAGGTTCCGAGCCCACATAAGTGGAGGCTCTGCGGGAGGAAGGGCGCAAGCTGTAGACCCCAGGAGCCGGGGAGGGAGTGAAGGGAGTAAAAGTGAGAGGGGAAAAGGGGGTGAGAGGACGGGAGTACTTTTTGAGCATGTATGATTAGGCAAAAAATAAATGTGTAATAAAAATAGCTGTGTGGGAAGAGAGTTTCTCTTTAGCAACTCAATATAGCTATTTGGATACTTGCTCAATTTAGCATTTTTCAAAATGAAATCTTTCATGTATGGAATTTTCTGACATTTTCTAAATACTGTACCCACATCCACGATCTCTGGAATTATCATGAAGAGACTTGCAAAATTGAAATAAAGAAAAACAGTGTATTTAAAACTTAAAAAAAAAGCCCAAGGTTTCATCATGTACCCAGACTAACCTTGAGCCCTCAGAAATCCTCCTGTCTCAACTTGCTGAGCGCTGTGACTATAGGAACACAAAGCCGACACAGTTCTTTTACGAGGAATGGGACCTTCCTTCGTCCAGATGGGCGCGACCCAGAGATTTAATGCTTCAGACACTTCATCGTTTTCAAGGTCCAATTTGAGACAGTTGACATCCAGCTTATGGTGTCATGCAGACGATGACCGAAGACTCGGCATCATATGGGGAAGCAAAGAAAAAGCAAGTTATCTTTAGGAAAATTGAAGAGAAGTAAGATGCTGAGGAGCGGTGCAAGGAGTTCTCCAGCGGGGGAGTCCAAAGGAAAGACCATTGAATTAGTGTCTTAGGGTTTTTTTTTAAAAAACATTTTAAAAAATTATTTTTATTATTTATTCATTTGTGTGTGTATGTGCATGTGTGTGTGTGTGTGTGTGTGTGTGTAGAACCACGGGTGAATTCGGGAACCACCATGGACCACCTCCACCTCCTCCTTGTTTACTCTGCCCAGGGATTCACAAGCTCTGCCCTACCAGGACCAGAACGCAGCCCCCCCCCCCCCCGGCTTTCATCTAGCGTGGTTTATACGTGGGGTGTAGGATCCGAACTCAGGACCTTCCGCCTGCAAAGCAGAGGCTTAACCCCTGAGCCACCTCTCCAGCCCCAGGGGCTTTTTATAGTACTTACAGCAGAAATGGATAAACACAGGTTATTTCTGGTGATTGGTTGATTCTTTGGACATATGGGCTGAGTCAATTGTACAGCCCCACACTGTGCATGGCTCTTTGGTCCAACCATTGCCTTCAGAAAGCTAGTTCTTGCTTCACCACCATACTTGATAACAAATTTAAAGTTTATTTATTTATTAAGGAATATTAAAGATCTAATATATGGAACAGCAGTAACTTTTAAATAGCATCATTTTATTTTTCAAAAGTCATAGATTGATTTTTGTAATAAGTTTGGAAGTATGTATTTAACATTAAGAACTTTATTAAACAATTCTACCAAAACTGAAAGTTACCTTCAAACTAGAACTTACAAAAAACACTATGTCTATGCCTACAGTGGAAACATTTTGTGTGCATGGTTGCTTATAAATACAACACATTTGTTTCAATGCTTTTACTGGATAGGCATTATATAATTCAGACTTCTGGATAAAACATATGTTTTCATGTCATCAGACCTTTCCTATATTCGAAATTCACACTCTGTCACTTGGGCATACAGGAAAATAAAAGTGTTGGCAGTTGGACAAGTGACACTTGTTAATGTCTTTAATTTTTATTGCACATCTCTGAATACCTGTGAAGTTGGGATTCTTTATCTTTATTACTTATATGTAAAAATTTCCCCTTAATAGTTTACTTGAATAGTTACCCCAGTTTTTAAATTAAATGATCATTGTTTTTGTCAATTTACAGAATTCATTGTACATTAGATATTACTAACTTGCTGATTTTTAAAAAAATTTTTTATTCAATTGTGCATGTGTGTGTATGTATGTGCGCGCACGCGTGCGTGCGTGTGTGTGTGTGTGTGTGTGTGTGTGTGTGTGTGTGTGTAGAACCACGGGCGAATTTGGGAACCACCATGGACGTCTCCATCTCCTCCTTGTTTACTCTGCCCCGGGATTCACAGGCTCCACCCTACCAGGACCAGAAGCTCAGGCCGCCCCACTTCCACCTGGCGTCTATACATGGGATCTGGGATCCGAACTCAGGACCTTCTGCCTGCAAGGCAGAGGCTTAACCCCTGAGCCACCTCTCCAGCCCCCTGATTTTTATTTTTTAAAATATATTTTTGTCTTCCTTCCTCCCTCCCTCCCTCCCTCTCCCTCCCTCCCTCCCTCTTTCCCTCCCTCCCTCTCCCTCCCTCCCTCCCTCTTTCCCTCCCTCCCTCCCTGTCTCTTTCCCTCCTCCCTCTCTCCCTTCCCTCCTTCCTTTCTTCCTTCCTCCCTCCCTCCTTCCTTTCTTCCTTCCTCCCTCCCTCCTTCCTTCCCTCCTTCCTTCCTTCCTTCCTCTCTCTGTCCTTTCCTCTCTCCCTCCTTCTCTCCTTCCTTCCCTCCTTCCTTCCTCCCTCCTTCCTTCCCTCCTTCCTTCCCTCCTTCCTTCCTTCCTTCCTCTCTCCGTCCTTTCCTCTCTCCCTCCTTCTCTCCTTCCTTCCCTCCCTCCCTCTCCTTCCCTCTCTCCCTCCCTTCCTCCTTCCCTCTCTCTCTCTTTCCCTCCTTCCCTCTCTCCCTCCTTCCCTCTCTCCTTCCCTCCCTCCCTTCCTTTCTTCTTTCCTGCTTTCTTGTTGATACAATGTCTCACTATGTATCTCTGACTGGCTTGGAACTCAGTGCATAGACCATACTTTCCTGAAACTTGAAGAGTGCCTCCTATCTTTGTTCCAAAGGCTGAGATTATAGGTATGTGCTCCCACACCAGGTTGATGTAAATTTTTTAATGAAATAAACTCTTTTCTTTGGAGTTTGTACATTTCCGTTTTTGTTCAAGTTTATTAAGTTGTTTTGTCAATTTTTGTGTTCAAATTTATTCCTATTTTCCTAAGTTTAGTAATGTATATATGCACAGAGCAGAGAAGAATCTATGTGTCCTTTTAACTTGTATTTTTTAACCACTTGCATTTCTCTTGTACAATATTTTACTCTTTATGATGATTTTATGGCTTTACCAGCCTTATTTTTAATAATAAAGATATGAAACTATGAATATTGTGAACATTTATAGCAGATTCTGAAATGCAATGTAAATTCTCACTTCAGAAGGACAATTTCTCTTGCTCTTTCTGAGCTCCGAAAAATTAGAAATCACGTTTCCTATTTTCCCAAAACTTAAACACAACATAATATCTTCTGTTGTAATTGTTTTTGTACAATGAATACTTACATTGTCTGAATTTAAGGTTTTTTCCCAGCTTAAATAATTGTTTTCTTGGCAGTAGCATGGCTTATTATTCCATTATAAAGTACCTAAGGTTAGTTGAAAGATCTTTTCTTTGAGTGAGAATTTGAGGGAAGTCCTCTTGGCTTCTTAACCGTGTGGCAGTCTGGATGGTATGCCAAACTCCTCAGAACCTCAGAGACAGTTGCAGCTCCAGAAAGTATGTTTTCAATTGTCTGTCTTAATAATTTCACCTCAGGGCATAATTAAACTATATATCTATTTTATCAAAGGTATAAATCTTTCCATGAAGAGTTTTGAAGGGATTTTCCTTTCCCATTTATTCAAACTCTAAAATAAAGCCCTGAATGTGTCCCACTTGGTTGTATTTCTTTCAGACAGAGAGTGTAAACTAACAATCAGAGACTTCTGTGGCTTAGAAAACTCAGAACAACCTCAAGGAGAAGGACTTAATCCTGTCTTTACTGAAGGTCCTGAGGTGGGTGTCTTTCCTTGCTGAGGTCTTGGGCCACATTCCCTTTCTACATATTGGCTATTGTGGTCATTGGTCTGTGCTGCTTCTATGTGACCTGCAGGAATAGCCTTGAATGAGTGAGCTCAGCCTCTGCTGCACAGGGCAGGGACAAGCTCTGTCTGTAACCCAAGAATTGGGTCTCACTAGTGCTGAGCCTGTGTATGCCCAGAATATAGCAGGCTATTTATTCATCAACATCTGTTCGGAAAACTGTCACCAAGGAGCATCTAAAACAACTTGAAGAAAAGAAGACATACATGACTTGACTTAATGGATTAATATGTAGAACATTGCATCGAGTGTATCTATTCTCTCCAAGTAGAAAAGTTGATTTTTAACCAATTAACTGCTGTGATGTGAATGTTAGTGCTCAACCATTCATAGGTTGGACCCTGCTCACCAATGTGTCAGAAAGTGGGACATTTGGAAGGTGATTGTGGTGCTCTTATGAGTGCAATTAGTACCCCAATAAAAGATGTTACAAGAGCTGCTTGAGCCTTTGACCATGCAAGGGCCAGAAGTCATGACCTGTGAACTCAGTCAGCTGGATCTCCAAAAATCCTACGCCATCTTGAGTGAAAATACATGAAAGCTGCCCTTGTGCAGCTCCTCCATACGAGCAGCCAGCTGGCTGGCTTGGGACTCTCACTATCAACAACACCTTCTTACATAATGTTGAGGAGAGACTTTGTGATCCTTGTAAGTTTCAGGAGCCCAGTGAGATCTGAGAGGTTTGTGTGTTTCCTAAGTCTTCTCAGTTTCATTATTCTCAGTGGACTTCCTTCCTCCCACCCTTCCTCCTTCCCCCCTGTCCCTTTCTCTTTCCCCTTCCATTCTCCTCTCCATAAGGGAATGTTTCAATGTAGTGGAAATAGTAATGCAACACTCATCCTTTTTTTGGCTCTTACATTCTTTCTTCCCCCTCTTCTGTAATGTTTTCTAAATCTTTGAAGGTTGATATAGATATTTGATTACTTTTCTCCCTCTATGACTGAGTATTGGTCCTGTGTAGCAATAGCAGCAGTCAGTCTTAGGAGCTTGACTGATTGTGAATCAGTGCAGTGACTTTCCTTTCCTTCCCAAAAGAATGAAAGCAACAGTAATATATGGCCACAAACACAAATACTCAGTAGACAAATTAGCAAGCAGTTACAAATTAGCATCTGTTTAACATAGCAGTAGTGGCCTCACAGCACCAGCCATGAGCTCCTTCCTGTGAGGCGAGCCTTAAAAACAATAAAAGCAGCGTGCTATCCGTATAATAGTTACGCCATCTTACCTGTCATGTTGGTACTATAGGATGCATATTATATAGCTAAACAGGACTGCTGCTGACTATTCTCTGTCAGCAGCCTACATGGAACCTTCAGCCTGCGAAGCTTCCACTTCAGACCTAGACCGATTTCGTCACATTCTTTGGTGAAAGAGTATATGTCTTCAGCAATAGAGATTTACCATCTACTTCTAGCAGTGACAACAGCTTTATGTCGTCGTGGGGTCTCGAGAGCCAGCAACTCGTAAAGAAGGAATTTTCTTGTGGCATTGGGAGTTCTATTCAAGGCACAGCTTCACCCATTATAGGGTATTTTCCTTAAACTTCATCATTGCTCTCTTGCCCTTCCCCCAGATGATTTACAAATGTAATGAAACCTTTTTACAGATAGCGTGTAGGACCTCTGAAAGTCTCCACTGTCTGCTAATGGGCCTTGGAGAGTTAAGAGAAATATCAATAAGAGCGAATACAGTACACAAATTTCTTATTATTGCATCAGTTGTCTTTCCGTGAAAGTAATGTTGGGTCAGCCATACTTCCCACATAGCCCCCCATAGCCCACAGTTATTTTCTGCAAGACATCCGGCTTTCTTATCCTGGGGTGATGCTGCCCCCATGGGGTCATTGTTCATCTCCTCACCCCAATGGGCTTGGCTTTTCATTGGCTATTCCTGGCTGTTTGAAGAGGAAGCGATCTACTCCCAATATACCTGATGTTGCATATTCTGGGAGAATTATTGTCTATCCCTGGATCAACCTTAACCTTTTGTGCCACATTGTTTTAACATTTACATCTTCTCGAACTTCTGCTCAGGCTTAATCTTTTCCCTAGGATTTCTCTAGTGAAAATATAAAAACTAATAGGATATAGTTAGAACATCCTTTATGCTTGGAAATAAAGAAATATACTACCAATAATTTGAGAGATACTCAAATTGGAAATCAGATGACACTGTAGATCAAAGAATTACAAAGCCACCACATATAATACCAACTCTCAGTTTTATTTATGGAGATGGGGTCACTTTCCACTTTCATGAAGGAAACTTCACCTTGGTCATTATGATTTCAAATACTAAGAAATTTCTTACAGGGCACAGGAACTGCCAGAAGGTAGTGATCTCAAAGTGATATTGAGTACCTCAGTTAGGTCTACTTTTTCCCTTTAAAGCTCCTATCACATTGATAAAATGCTTCTCATTCTCAGTCTACAGAAGCCCAACATTAAGCACACTTAAAATATAGGAGAGAAAAGAAGAAATTCTTTCCATGAAATAAGGCTTCAGAGAAAGCAACTTATATATTGTACGTCATTAATTTCTTAGTTTCTGCTTATGCCTTGCTGAGAGCTGAGGAGGATGCAGACCCTACCCATGTCTTCGGCCCACCTCTAGGTAGATCAGATTTCTTGGAGGGTGGACATTTTTGTGGGCTGGTTTGCAGATCCAGCGGAGTTAGCGTTAGGCATTATAACTCAGACTCATTCTAAGTGTCATCATAGAGGTCAGAAGTGGGCTTCGTCCTAACAGTTCGCCCGCTCACAGTCAGGCCTGCTTGTTTAGACAGCATCTCTTCCTGGCATCTTGGTGAGCCTGAACAGCACGCGATGGTTTGCCGATATCATGTACACGTCCTCCTGTGTCTACAGTTACTGCACTCTATGCTCTTCGATGCTTGGAGTAGTTGAATTAATTTGTTATATTTTAATTTATCTTGCTTTTGTTTTTCATGGCTTATCAGTTTGATTTCATAACTATAGCCTTGTGTATAGCAGCTTCCTCTGGAAACAGAGGTGCCACCCCATACTCTAGACCAAAGCATACTGTCTCAAAGTGTCCTCCAAAACCTCTTGCCCAGGGACAGACTGACCCTCCTCCATGGAAGGAGAACAGCAAACAGTCCATGTTTTAGAGAGCAGAAGAGTAAAAGATATTGTGTCCTTGAACACAACTGGGAAGTTAGCATTTCCAGACACTTTCCAAAGCAAAGACTCACTATTATTTATCCCATGATATAAAAATGCCTGTGGTGAGAACTGCAAGGGGCAAATGGAGTGTTTTGTGAAGGTAGTTTCCAGGCAATGATGATGAAAGATGTAGTGACAAACTTGAAGAGTTGAGCACAGAGGTGCAAAATGGCAGCTTTTGTTAAAGAGATGCGCTCCATTATGAATCCAAGTCTGCTCTTCAGTGGGATAATATAAAAGACGCTACCCCGAGGAAAAATTCTTCAGGGAAGGCTTCCATCATAAGAATGCAAATTTTTCTGGAAGGGAAGAGCTGAAGGTCTGAGTTCCAAAGGAAAAGTCTGTTCCTCCTCTGAAGCAACCAGCTTGATTCGAGGGGGCCAATCTCTACCTGGAGATTATAGCAGAACTTGGCAAAGTCATCCACATGGTCCTGATTTTAGAGGTTTCAAAGAAGGAGGAGGATGTGGATGCCTCCTCCAAGGTTTCAGAAAAAATCCGAATCCAGCTAGTGTACCTGAAAAAAGAGATGTCAGAGCCAACATGGGACAGGACATCTGCTAAGGAAAGCTATGTATTGTTGTATAAGCCAACCCAATGGATGGAATGGATGGGAAGAGCCAGCCTCAGAATGTATTCTTTGGGCAGCTGCACTGGACGAGGTGGAGTGGAACCACTTTGGAACTGAGATGATTTCAACTAGAAGCTCATCTGTTGGAATTGGAGGTAAAGGATTTCAGGTTTGTTCTGCTGGCTTTTAGTCTTGTTATGGACCAATATTTCCTGAATATGCCCCCATTTCTCCTTTTTGGAATGGGAATGTTTATTCTGTGCCACTGTATGTAGGAAGTATATAACTCGTCTTGATTTTACAGGAGACTTTGGACTTTCAGACTGTGTTGGACCTACTGATGTAGTCTACAGGGACTTTTAAAATTGGACTGAGTTTGTTTTGCATAATGAGATGATAATCAGTCTGTGAGGGCTAGGGGTGGAGTGTCATGGTTTGAAATATGAGTTGTCCCCCACAGGCTCATATGGTTGAATCTGTAGTTGTTTGGGGAGGTCATGGAACCTTTAGGAGGTAGAGTCTTTCTGGAGAACGGCAGTCACAGGGTGAACCTTGAGCTTGGTTAGCCCTGCCCTGTTTCAGTTAGATAACCTGCTCTTGCAGCAGTTCTTTCAAGTTTATATCCTCCATGATGAATGTAACTTAGGCCACCTCCAGTGTCTGCCACCCTAATGGACTGTATCTCCCATCTGAAACCGTAAGCTAAATAAATCTCCTTTCTCTCTTTAATGTGTTTAAACATAAGTGATGTCTCATACCAACAGACAAGAGCAACTGGTAGTCATATATTATACTGACTATTTTAGACTTAACACTTAGATAAACTTAATAAAACTTAACTTGCTTGTTTATGCTTTATGTTTTACAACTGAGGCATTTGAACATCAGAACAGCTTAAACTTTTTTAAAAATGCTTATTTTTATCTAGTTTTACAAGCACAATGAGTACTAATCCCTGCTTCCTCTTCCCTCCATCCCTTTCTTTCCCCTACCTTCCCTCTCCACTTCTTACCCTCCCTCCCCTGCCTTCATCACTCCACCTCCCACTCTCTTGCGTCTATGATTCCTAGGGGCACTTCCCTTCACCTGTCTATCCTAACCACTACGGTTCCTACTGCTTGGAATTATTTCTCCTGAGATTGTTGCTAGTCTATGGAGGTATTTTGACTTATCAGCCGTTGTGCAGGTCTGGTGAGGATCAGTCTCATTGTGGTGAGTTTCTGGATGCAGCAGCCCTGTCTTGAGTGAAATGTCTTGTCCAGTGGACAAGGAGGACCTTCCCCTCTTTAGGCTCTTACAATCTTACCACCCCTTCTTCCACAAGTTTCCCTGAAGTTCTCCCCTTCAGATGGGGAGAGATTTGTCTGATCTGACTCTGGTGAACATTGCAGGGTCACTGGTACCCTGCATTCTGGCTGTTGTTGTCTATTTCACTGTTCTTCCTCTGCACTAGGCTGCATCCTGTCTGGGTGTTGCAATCCTCTCCTATGCAAAGATTAAAAAATTGTTTAAAAAGTCCTTTATATAAGAAAAGGCTTCAATGAGAGGGAAGAACAGTTAATAGTACATATTATGAGTAGGGTTGGCCTCCCAGTAACCAACCACCTGCTTACTAACCCCTAACCCTCCACCCTCCATGACAAGGAACACTTGCCCAGAACTGTAATCCAGTCCAAAAAAGAGTGGATGGGGAAGAAACTGACACTGGACAGGGGCAGAAGTCTTAATACTTTTGGGCTTAACAGTGGCCTTATTTATCTATTTAACTGTGTTCCTTTGTCTCCATTCTCTTGACCCTAGCCCCCAAGTTATGCTTCTTTGCTGTTATAATGGATAGTATAGATTTCCCCTTGAGCATGTCATTCTGAAGGCTTAGCATTTTGTTCCCTTTATAAGGAAAAACATTCGATGTCTGTCTTTCGGTGTTTGGGATACTTTGCTCGATATAACTTTTTCCAACTCCATCAATTTACCAGCAAATTTCATTAATTGTTTTTGATAGCCGCATAGAATTCCATTGTGTATATGTACCACATTTTCATTATCTATTCGTGAACTGTTGGGTATTTAGGTTGATTTCATGACTTTGCTATTGTGAATATCAGAACAGCTTGAATTTGTCTCTAGTTTGTAAGTCTGGCCAAATGATCTTTTAAAGGCATCATAAATGTTTGTGAGATAAATAAAGTTGATTGAATATGTAGTGCCTCCAACATCAAAATCCTGATGGGAAGGCCTGGCTTGCAGGGAATCTCTAAGAGTGGAAAGGGGGAGGGGGCGCCACACTTTCAGCAGTTGTCTGCGCAGGGCACAGCGACTGCAGCTCAGAATCTGCCCACCTGGCACCAGAGCCGCCCCGCATCCGCCTTCCTCAGGGTCGGGAAAATCCTTGATGCCCTCCCCATCTTTGCTGATATCGGGCTTCCGCAGCCTCCACACGGGACACTGGGAATTCCTTGTCAGTCCGTTGCACCCCAACTCTGGGGCTTCCAGGCTCCAGGCGTTCTCGCCTCCCACACCATGCCAGAGCTCCGGGCCTTGTAGGCCCTGGAGCCTTTTCTACTCTGCTCTCCCAAGATTAGATGTTAGGGAAAAACGACCAATCCCAGGAGGCAAAGTGCACCTTCTGTGCAAATCAGAGCTCACGGGGTGGGGCTAAAGCGCCTGAGGCTGTACAGAGGAAACGGGGCGGGGCTAGAGCACCTGTGGCTGCCAGAGGGGCAGGGCAGGGCTAGAGCACCTGTGGCTGCCAGAGGGGCAGGGCGGGGCTAGAGCGCCTGAGGCTGCACAGAGGAAGCGGGGCGGGGCTAGAGCACACAAGGCTGCCAGTGGGGGACGGGGCGGGGCTAGAGCGCCTGTGGCTGCCAGAGGGGGCGGGGCGGGGCTAGAGCACCTGTGGCTGCCAGAGGGGCAGGGCGGGGCTAGAGCACCTGTGGCTGCCAGAGGGGCGGGGCTAGAGCACCTGTGGCTGCAAGAGGGGGCGGGGCTAGAGCGCCTGTGGCTGCAAGGGGGCGGGGCTAGAGCATCTGTGGCTGGCAGAGGGGCGGGGCGGGGCTAGAGCACCTGTAGCTGCCAGAGGGGGCGGGGCTAGAGCGCCTGTGGCTGCCAGAGGGGGCGGGGCGGGGCTAGAGCACCTGTGGCTGCCAGTGGAGGCAGGGCATTGTGAAAAGGTTCGCAGCCCTGGTGATCTGGGGTTAACGTGTTCCTCTGGTTAGAGCGGGGGCTGGAGTCCTTGACACCTCCTGGTAAGGCCTCTGGCTGAGGTGGGCTGCACACCTGTCGGTGCTCAGTGTGGCTTGGCCCTGGCCTCAGCCGCACCCTCGGAGTTCGGAAAGTGGACAAGATTAGCAGCCTGAGGGTGTCATCAGGAGGTGCACAGCTCGCGGCCCGCAACCCCGAGACTTGCGCCCTTGTCGGCTGCATCGTGGACCCGCGGGGTCAGCCTGGTCGATTACTCGGCAAGTGTCTGGTGCCCATGGGCATGGTAGGGTTAGGGTGGGTGTGGCTGGAGGGCTGGGTCACAGTGGTTGGGAGCGTGGGGCTTAGCGGGAGGGGGGGAGGAGCTGAGAAGGCGGTTGAGGCGTTAGGTAAGAGTCAGGGGACAGAAGACAGGACAGGTTAGGGTTAATGTTAGGGTTGAGTTTTTTAATTATTAATTAGATTTTTAGGTAATTTTTAAGGGATTTTGAGTTTCTTTTTTAGTTTTTTAGTATTTTTCTTGGTGGCGTGGTGATCTTCGGGTTTAAAGTTTTTGTTTGCAGCGTTTTGGCTTCAAGTTCCTCTTCATGCGGCTGGTGAAATCCCCGAGCGAAGCAACTCAGGGGGAACCAGAGAGCGCTCTTCCTACGCAGCTCGGGGAACCAGGGGGCGCTCTCTCTTGGGAACCTGTCCTAGGCAGGCGCGTTCGCACCCACAACAGGAGCCGCGGCAGCCTTCCTCTGCCCGCGGCCTGCGGCGCAAGGGTTAGGCTGAGTCCCAGCACAGGCTCCTGTGCAGGACTCGCAGCTGCCCTGCGAACATGCTCCCTCCTAACTGCTTTCCAGAGGCTCCATTTCCGGCGCAGTGACTCCGCACCTGGCCTCGGTGGCCTGGAGTCAGGCCTCCGCAGGGCACGCGGGTGGTCCCTGGAACCTGCAGCCCCCGGAGCACCGGGGCTTGCCCGGCCCGTGTTGGCCCCGCCCACACGGCGCGAAGGATGCTGGGGCTTGTAGTTCACGGCGGCACTCCCGCATTTACTCAGTAGGGAAAAACTACGAATCCCAGAAGGCAGCACGCGCCGCCTGGGGTGGAGTGTTCGCAGTCTGCAGGGTTTCAGCAGAGGGGCTTCCGCGGGCGTGACAGGCGTGTTGAGCAGGGGGTAGAGACCTGTGCGCCTGTCCCTGCTGTCAGGAGCCCTGTCGAGAGCTGGGCGACCTGCATGGTTGCAGCGCCCAGTGTTGCGCAGCTTCAGCTGTGACCCTTAGGGTTAGGAATGGACTGAGGTGAATGGTGAGGTGTCGCGGGGACCTGAGACTGTAGTGTCTTCTAGTCAGAGCAGAGGCCTGCGTTCCAAATGGAGACCAGAGCCAGCCAGCTCCAACGGTACTGCGATGTGCAGCCCAGCGACTGCTGCACTTCCAGGAGCCGCCCAGGCTGCTGGGCCACCACTTGGCCCAAGAGTCACTTCCTCAGACACGCCAGCCCTGTCCTCTGATCTCCACGTGCTCACTGTGGCATGTATGTGCCTGCATTTACACAGACAGATGCATATATGCATGAATCAGGCAAACACAAGGAATGTTTAAAAACATGGTACTCCTAGAGAGTACTCCTCCTAGAGAGGTCAATCTGGCTTGAACTAGTTTGGGGTGCATCTGCAGAAGGGCACACTATGTCCTCCAAGTGGAATTCTAGGAATAATTCCGTACTAACCATCTTATGGCTATGCATAACTGAATGTGCACATGGTTCAAATCACACGCATTGCGGGAAGGTACATGTGCGGTAGGAAAATGACTAGATTACCCAATCTTTCAACCTCTAGAACCAGCTAAATCACACCCCTTAGCAAGCAGCCCCTCCTTCCTTCAGACCCCATAAAAACTAGCCCAGGAATAATCTGGGCCTCGAATTTTTCACTCATGTGGCTGCTCTGGAGTGTCCTGACCTTTTTTAATACTTTGCTTTGAATATTAGTTTCTTTGCCACTGTTGCAAGTCATGGGGGCTTTTATATCATTCTTGAATGAAGGCCAACAATCTGGAAACACAGTCCAAAGGCCATCCAGTAGACACACACACACAGTGACTTATGCCATCCAGTGCCACATGCAGAAGAAATACATTTTTTGCCATGACAGAATATGCCATTTGCCATTGCTGCAAACGAAAATGTATGGCTGAAAAAAAAACAGCAAAAAAATTCCACTTTTTATTAGATCCCACTTAGTTCTGTCAGTAAGGGTTACCTTATTTTTTCTTGCATGTAGTGTGAATTAAGATCAATAGTGGTATTCAGTTGGACTTACTGAGGGATGAAGCACAGCTCTCTTGCAAAGGGAAAAGATTTACTTTGCTCCAGACCCTAAAGTGACAATGGCCTGGGAATATTCAGGTCACTCCATGTTCCACCATGGTAGTAGTTTCATGAAGTTTTGTAGAAGGTCATAAATCAGCACACTGCCGCGTCCTAATCCAACCAATCTGGTAGACTAGGTCTCAGTTTGGATAAGATGGATTCAAAGAAACATCTTTTGGAAAAAAGGATTTGGCATTATTTGAAATAAATAAGAAAAATAAGTAAAGTATGGGAATTGTCAGGCCTTGGTGTTTCTGCCCAATTGGGACCTAAAGTTTGCTCACTGGGGAACGTCATAGTAATGCCCATGGGCAAGTGCTGGGAATTCCTCCTTAGATAATTTAAGTTTTGCTTCTGGCAGGAAGAATTCTTCCGGGAATTGGGTGTGCTTTCTACCTATTCTTAGGTTTTTTGGGACTAGCTTCCTGCTCTGTGATCTAGAGAAAAAGCTTGCTTTTAACTTTAAATCAAATTGCAACTAGAGATTTTATGTCTAGTCACACACTAGTAAGTAGACTTGTTAGCCAGAATGTATACACTGATTTTAAAGAAATTAGCAACTTCAAGAGTCTTAAAACATAGATGTGTAAAATTCTCACCTATGAAGTAACTCAGAAATTCTATAAGTATGAGACTATGCTATCTGTTCACTAGAACTTTAAAAGGATGTTTGATCCCTCTTGGATTGTAATTTATGCTATCATAGGAGGAATTGTTCTTTTAATAATTATATTGCTTAAGTGTTTTCTTCAGCACATCTCTCAGCAGTGCTCCATCAAGACTATGCTACAGGCGCTTATGGCCCTTAAATATCCAAGCCATGGCCCCCCTAGAGACGTGGTTCAAGCTTGGATTGCAGAGATTCATGAGGCCTTGGTCTAATCTACTATCCACATATCCTGGCATGCCTTCCAGAGGGCCGGCAGTCAATGGGTAAGGCTCCACATGAGCGTGGTATCCGACCTAAGGCAGACACCAGTCCATTATGCTGGACCCTCTCTGAGGCGGGGTCAACAAGGTCAGAGCAAAGAACTCTGGCTCCCGCTGGCTCTCAAAAAGGATGGATATGTAGGAGGAATGGACCAGGCAGGCCTGTATTGTCTGTTTGGGCCACACACAACTTCCCTGAGCTAGAACCTGCTGCCATGCCTGGTGCTGATGCCAACCCGCCTGACTGAGAGGACCAACCTGGACAGGACAACAGCAAAAGCTCATGCTGGGACTTACGGGATAGTGGGCACACGTATAGTTAACTGTAATGAAAAACATGTTGCTTATTGAAGTCAAAAGGAGCTCAGTCCTCCTCTGTGTATTTTAAAAATGCAGTCTCTGTTAGAACAATGACCGCTATGTGGGCTCAGCCCCATGGCTATCTTGTGGAGCATTATAGATTAGATAGATTTGGAAATACTGGGAGAATAGAATCTGTTTGTGTCTTTTCCCTCAAACAGTGGGTTAGCTACTTAAAAAATTGTTTGTTCTTACTGAGCATAGGAAACTGGCAAGGTCTGTGTTTGTTTTCCTCTGTTTGCAGGTGCAGTGACACATTTTTTGCCCTAAAATTTTCTAGTATAAAAGCTGTTACAAAATTTCAATAAAATGGGTCCAGATTACTCAGCCTAGCGAGTTCGTGTTTCTGTTCTCCATTGCTGACTCCTTGCCTGATCTTAGTCACAGGCAGAAATAGTGGGTCAGTGGTCACAGCAACGTGGAGAAACCTCTTCTGGGCTTCAGGTGTCATCTGATGCATTCTTGGCTTTTGGAAGCCTAGGGTCAGTCTGTGCATTCCAGGAGGACTTCTCTAGCAATCTGCTGGATGTCAGGTCACACACAAAGGAGGATTGTTTTTCAAGAGGAAAGATGGCCCCAAATAATTTGTAATTAGGCCTTTGTAGAATGTCCAAGTAGTTGAGTCTTCTGTAGCTTATTCAGTTTGCAGTTTGGCCTGTGGTGGCCTTACTCAAGGTTATGGAAAGCTGTGAGGTGATCTCAGCCTCTACTATATGCACTGATTTCTCTGAAATCCCCCATACCATCCCCTACCATGATGAACTGAAACTCTGAGTAGACGTCTTTCATCCCTGAATCATGAGGGATTGTGTGGCCGCAACACAAGAGAAGTGACTGATACATCCACTCACATAGACCTGATGAAGGCGGCCACACTCTACCATTCTAGCAGCGAAACTGGGGAGTTCCCAGAGTCCTGGGCACTTTTATTCAAGGCTCACAAGCCTTCTGCCCACTTCTGCTGTGGAGAGGGTGTGAATGTCACAAGCTGCCCTCTGAGGTTCTCATGTCTTAGCTTCTCTGGGCAGGGTGAGTGTGTCACATGAGGTTCACATGTCTTAGCTTCTCTGGGCAGGGTGTGTCACATGAGGTTCACATGTCTTAGCTGCTGTGGGCAGGGTGAGTGTGTCACATGAGGTTCACGTGTCTTAGCTGCTGTGGGTAGAGTGTATCACATGAGGTTCACATGTCTTAGCTGCTGTGGGCAGGGTGAGTGTGTCACATGAGATTCACGTGTCTTAGCTGCTGTGGGCAGAGTGTATCACATGAGGTTCACATGTCTTAGCTGCTGTGGGCAGGGTGAGTGTGTCACATGAGGTTCACGTGTCTTAGCTGCTGTGGGCAGGGTGAGTGTGTCACATGAGGTTCATGTGTCTTAGCTGCTATGGGCAGGGTGAGTGTGTCACATGAAGTTCATGTGTCTTAGCTTCTCTAGGCAGGGTGAGTGTGTCACATGAGATTCACGTGTCTTAGCTGCTGTGGGCAGGGTGTGTCACATGAGGTTCATGTGTCTTAGCTGCTGTGGGCAGGATGAGTGTGTCACATGAAGTTCACGTGTCTTAGCTTCTCTGGGCAGGGTGAGTGTGTCACATGAGGTTCATGTGTCTTAGCTGCTGTGGGCAGGGTGTGTCACATGAGGTTCACGTGTCTTAGCTGCTGTGGGCAGGATGAGTGTGTCACATGAGGTTCACGTGTCTTAGCTGCTGTGGGCAGGGTGAGTGTGTCACTTGAGGTTCACGTGTCTTAGCTGCTGTGGGCAGGGTGAGTGTGTCACATGAGGTTCACGTGTCTTAGCTTCTCTGGGCAGGGTGAGTGTGTCACATGAGGTTCACGTGTCTTAGCTGCTGTGGGCAGGGTGTGTCACATGAGGTTCACGTGTTTTAGCTGCTGTGGGCAGGGTGAGTGTGCCAGAAGCCGACAGGTTCACCTGTCTCGGTTGCTGTAGTCCAGGCTTGATCATTCTCGCTAACACAGATTTCATAAAAATGTTTCTGAGTGATGTATTTCATCATATGACAGACCACTGTCTGTGGTTTGATTGACATTATTATTAGGGTTTTAAAACTACTATAATGAAAGACTTCATTGAACATTCTTAGATGTTTGATTTTTTTTTAACAAACACACGGAGTGAAATTTATTCTGAAAGCACTGCTGGGGGATTACACTTTCACTTCTCTTCCCTTCTGTAAGGTGATTAGAAAGTTGAACATGCCTTCCCTTGGGACCAGTGTGAAGCTCAGAACACACAGGCCCACCACCTGGACACATGACCCTTTTCTTATTCTGAGCTTTAACCATCACAAGGAAATCAGTCACCCCATTCCATTCTTTCTTTTTAATGTGTGTGTGTGTGTGTCTATCAGAGGGCACTGTGTGACCCTGTGGAGGACCAAGGGTGACTTTGGAAGCCATGTCCACCTGATGGTTTTACTGAGTATCTGGGATCCAAACTTAGGTCCTTCTGCTTGTGAGGCAGAGTCTTCACTCCTTAGCCATCTCTCCCCCTCCCCATTCCATTCTTCCTCAAGTCACTCAATTCAACTATCATTTATTTTAAATCCAGATTTAGGATTGCTGTACCCTTGAATTGACATTGTCTTACATGAAATGTATTTTTTTTTATTTTAGCAGTTCTCTGTAATGTCAACTTTTCCAAAATATTGTGTGGTTTGTGTTGATGAGATACAGCACTCACTTCTTAATTTTCAATTAAGATTTTATGACATAACATTTAAAGCTTCTTAATAGTGTCTAGTTAAGTCTAAAAAATCTATATATTTTTATTTTTTTAATTATTTATTCAATTGTGTGTGTGTGTGTGTGTGTGTGTGTGTGTATGTGTAGAACCAAGGGTGAATTTGGGAATCATCATGGACTGCTTCTACCTCCTCTTTTGCTCTGCCCCGGGATTCACAGGCTCTGCCCACCAGGACCAGAAACACAAGCCGCCCCTGCTTCTACCCAGCGTTTGTATGTGGGATCTGGAATCTGAACTCAGGACCCTCTGCTTGCAAGGCAGAGGCTTAACCCCTGAGTCATCTCTCCAGCCCCTAAAAATCCATATTTTAAAGATTGGTATATTTAGTACTTGCACCTTCAATGTTATTTCAAATACAGTTAAGTCCAATTCCATCAACTTGGTATTTATTTTCCATTTTCTGATTTTCATTTATTTTAGGGAAAAAGAGAGAGAGAGAGGAAGAGGAGAAAGAAGAGGCCCATGCTTTACATACTATGTACCATGGATAGTCAGAGAACAACTTTTAGGAGTCAGTCCTCTCCTTCTACCATGTGGACGTTTCAGATTTTTCACATTTAGTCATTATCTTCAGAGTTTTATTTATTTATTTAAAGTTTTATTTATTTATTTAATTTGAGAGAGAGAAAGAAAGCAACACAGAGAGAGAACACTGCGTATCCCTGTGGAGGACCAAGGGTGACTTTGGGCATCATCCTAGATTGTTTTTACCTCCTTTTTGCTTTGCTCTGGGATTTCCCAGGCTCTGCCTAAGGGCCAGTAGTATAGGCTGTTGTGGTTTCTATGTAGGATCTGGGATCTGAATTCAGGACCTTCTGCTTTTGAGGCAAAGTCTTAATCCAAGTCCTCTCTCCAGCCCTATCTTCAGAGTTTTAATTTAATGTGACCACATGGATGCTTCTTTGTAAACAGTTGCTTAGATTTTAGTTAACTTAGGACAATTCTTAGGTGTTTCCTCCTTAAATACTGCTTTTTCAACAATTTCTTTTCCCTGACAGCAAATATGTCACACACAATCGTGTAGTCATTTTTCAGTTCTTTTCTCTCATAGGTATTTTGGGTTCTTGGTTTCTGCCTTGCTGTGTTCAACTTGCCATTCAGTGTTTGTCATTTCAGATAATTTGAATTCTACTGAGGTTTTTATTTGACTTTAAAAACATATGTTCCTAGTTTTACTTGATTTCTCATGTCCATCCCTTTCTCAAAATGTTTCAACAGATCAACTCTCATTCTTGGAAACCCTTGTTTTTAGCACCAATGTATGTATACATCTTTGTGTTTAAATTGTGCTTTCATGTTTTTTTTTTTGTCTTTTCCTATACCTATAAAATTCCATTCTTAATGGAATGTTAGATTCATGCCTAAAGGGACCAACCTAAGTTCCCAAGTCACATTCTACCAACGAGGGACCCTCTTCTCAAGCTGTGAGGGAAGCCGAGCTGGGTGGTGCCAGCTGGGTTCCTAAGATTTAGTCCATCCTGGGGCTGGAGAGAAGGCTCAGGAGTTAAGATTCTGTCTCACAAGCAGAAGGTCTGAGTTCAGATTCCAGGTCCCACATAAAAATGCTGGTGGAAACAGAGGCGGCCTATACTTTCGACCCTGGTGACCAGAGCCTGGGAAATCCCAGAGCAAAGCAAGAGGCAATCCAGGATGATTCTGAAGTCACCCTTGGTTCTCCACAGAGACAGACAGTGCCCTCTGACACACACACTCCCTCACTCACACACATAAAATAAAATATGAAAAACTTAAAAGATTTGGTCCATTCTGCTTGACATCCAACTTGCTGCTTAGGGACTTTGGGAAACTGCTATCTTGGTTCTGAAAAAGTACAGGAGACCCACGTCAGCCTGTGACACCATAGCTCTAAACTTTCTCATCTGTGGAATTGAAAAATTGAACATATGGCTTTGAGGAAGGATACCATGTGCTTGTGCAGAAGCCCTTCCTGACGACCATGTTCTCATTGCAGCACAGGCTCATCCCCATGGGATGGAGTGCTCCAGATCTCACTGAATACAGGCTCATCCCCATTTAGTGCTCCAGATCTCACTGAATACAGGCTCATCTCCATGGGGTGGAGTGCTCCAGATCTCACTGAATACAGGCTCATCCCCATTTAGTGCTCCAGATCTCACTGAATACAGGCTCATCCCCATGGGGTGGAGTGCTCCAGATCTCACTGAATACAGGCTCATCCCCATTTAGTGCTCCAGATCTCACTGAATACAGGCTCATCCCCATGGGGTGGAGTGCTCCAGATCTCACTGAATACAGGCTCATCCCCATGGGGTGGAGTGCTCCAGATCTCACTGAATACAGGCTCATCCCCATGGGGTGGAGTGCTCCAGATCTCACTGAATACAGGCTCGTCCCCATGAGGTGGAGTGCTCCAGATCTCACTGCAGCACAGGCTCATCCCCATGGGGTGGAGTGCTCCAGATCTCACTGAATACAGGCTCATCCCCATTTAGTGCTCCAGATCTCACTGAATACAGGCTCATCCCCATGGGGTGGAGTGCTCCAGATCTCACTGAATACAGGCTCATCCCCATGGGGTGGAGTGCTCCAGATCTCACTGAATACAGGCTCATCCCCATTTAGTGCTCCAGATCTCACTGAATACAGGCTCATCCCCATGGGGTGGAGTGCTCCAGATCTCACTGAATACAGGCTCATCCCCATGGGGTGGAGTGCTCCAGATCTCACTGAATACAGGCTCATCCCCATGGGGTGGAGTGCTCCAGATCTCACTGAATACAGGCTCGTCCCCATGAGGTGGAGTGCTCCAGATCTCACTGCAGCACAGGCTCATCCCCATGGGGTGGAGTGCTCCAGATCTCACTGAATACAGGCTCATCCCCATTTAGTGCTCCAGATCTCACTGAATACAGGCTCATCCCCATGGGGTGGAGTGCTCCAGATCTCACTGAATACAGGCTCATCCCCATGGGGTGGAGTGCTCCAGATCTCACTGAATACAGGCTCGTCCCCATGAGGTGGAGTGCTCCAGATCTCACTGAATACAGGCTCGTCCCCATGGGGTGGAGTGCTCCACATCTCACTGAATACAGGCTCGTCCCCATGAGGTGGAGTGCTCCAGATCTCACTGCAGCACAGGCTCATCCCCATGAGGTGGAGTGCTCCAGATCTCACTGAATACAGGCTCATCCCCATGGGGTGGAGTGCTCCAGATCTCACTGAATACAGGCTCATCCCCATTTAGTGCTCCAGATCTCACTGAATACAGGCTCATCCCCATGGGGTGGAGTGCTCCAGATCTCACTGAATACAGGCTCATCCCCATGGGGTGGAGTGCTCCAGATCTCACTGAATACAGGCTCATCCCCATGGGGTGGAGTGCTCCAGATCTCACTGAATACAGGCTCGTCCCCATGAGGTGGAGTGCTCCAGATCTCACTGCAGCACAGGCTCATCCCCATGGGGTGGAGTGCTCCAGATCTCACTGAATACAGGCTCATCCCCATGGGGTGGAGTGCTCCAGATCTCACTGAATACAGGCTCATCCCCATTTAGTGCTCCAGATCTCACTGAATACAGGCTCATCCCCATGGGGTGGAGTGCTCCAGATCTCACTGAATACAGGCTCATCCCCATGGGGTGGAGTGCTCCACATCTCACTGAATACAGGCTCGTCCCCATGGGGTGGAGTGCTCCAGATCTCACTGCAGCACAGGCTCATCCCCATGAGGTGGAGTGCTCCAGATCTCACTGAATACAGGCTCGTCCCCATGGGGTGGAGTGCTCTAGATCTCACTGAATACAGGCTCATCCCCATGGGGTGGAGTGCTCCAGATCTCACTGAATACAGGCTCGTCCCCATGGGGTGGAGTGCTCCAGATCTCACTGAATACAGGCTCATCCCCATGGGGTGGAGTGCTCCACATCTCACTGAATACAGGCTCGTCCCCATGGGGTGGAGTGCTCCAGATCTCACTGAATACAGGCTCGTCCCCATGGGGTGGAGTGCTCCAGATCTCACTGTAATACAGGCTCGTCCCCATGAGGTGGAGTGCTCCAGATCTCACTGAATACAGGCTCGTCCCCATGAGGTGGAGTGCTCCAGATCTCACTGCAGCACAGGCTCATCCCCATGAGGTGGAGTGCTCCAGATCTCACTGAATACAGGCTCATCCCCATGGGGTGGAGTGCTCCACATCTCACTGAATACAGGATCATCCCCACTAGTGCTCCACAGCGAGGCAGTAGCTTGGCTTCTTTGTGAGGCTTCCCATTGCTGTTTCATGATGCTCTGGCCTAAAACTTCTTAAATTTCTTAAATTGTGGCACACGACACTTTCCCAGAATTGAATGTAGGTGCAACAGAGAGTTTGGCATCATGAAACATACTGGGCTAGCTCAGAGCCAGGCCATTACTCTTACTGAAAATTCCATTTAAAGAAGCTTCTCTGGGACCAGGAAATATGAAAGACAGAAGAAAGAACACACAGAGATGGAAATATGGAAAGTGGCTGGCGCAGACAGGTGGGAAATCCCACCACCTTCTAGAGAGAGAGAGTGGTAAGAAGACACGGCTCAGTCCTGCAAGACTTTATTTATAAACCTGTATACGAATCCAGGTGTGGAATTTTAGATGGGTAGGGAGGAGAGGTAAGATTATGGGAAAGCTTTCCTGGTTTCTAGTGTGTTCCTGGATTGTCAGCTTGAGAGGCAGAGAATCAAATCCTTCCAGATATTTAGCATGGGCCAGAAAGGGATAGTTTAATACATGAGACAGTGCATATCTAACAGAAGTCCCTGTGGACTCAGGTGGGGGATTTAATCTGGACAGGGGCTCCAGAAGGCAAGAGTGGGTTTGATGTCAGTGGGTTTCAGAACTTTTGTTTTTCCATCAAAGTCCACGATTACATTCCTCTCAGTCTTTCACACTTTCTAAAGGAATGAGATCTTTTGTAGCAGGTGGCATCCCAAACATCACTTTCCACTGGTGTGGCTCCCTACAATGAAAGGTTTCTGAATACATAATGACCAAAAATTAACTTAAAATCAAATGTGTAACAAGTGGTTGGGGGAGATAAGACAGGGGTGGCTATTGGTCACAAGACTTGTTGTAGTTACTCTTCTTGCTGCTGTCAGACACTATTCATACACAACTTAAGGGACTAAAGGGGGCATTCTCTCTTGAGTAGAACACTCAAGGTGTCTCTAGCAGTGTTCTTTCATGTTGTACTGTGCAACTTCTCTATAGCTTTATTTCTGACACTGCACGTGTCACCATGCCATCAAGTCCTTGAACTCTGCCTGAAACTCAGATTTGTGGCTGTTACGTTAGAAACTGCAGTATTTTTGCTACTTTTCTAGAAACCTAACTCTATGGAAACAGGGTTTTGATATTTTCTTGCTGTCATTACTCAGCACGTGTAAAATTCATATATCTAGATATATACCGTTAGACAAACACAACCAGTTCATTAGTATGAAAATTTGCTTTTTCTCAGTAAATATGTATATCAAAGACTAGCTTATAAACTTTGATGTTTATTGGTAAATTGCACCCCCCCTTTTATATAAATGTGTGTAGAAGAGGGCAGTTGACTGTGTGTGCCTTTGAAGGCTCAAGGGTGACTTTGGGAATCATCCTGGATTACTCTACCCCCTTATTGTTTTGCTCGGGGGTTTCCCGGCTCTGCCCTCGATGACCACAAGTGCAGGGCACTGCCTTATCTGCCAAACTCTCTGTCGCACCTGCATTCAGTTCTGGGACAGTGCCCTGTACCACAGTTTAAGAAGTTTGAGGCCAGAACGTCATGGAACAGCAATGAACTGCGGTCCTTTTGGTTGTGAGGCAGAGGATTTAACCCGAGTCCTCTTTCCAGCCCTAGTTTATAAACTTTTAAAATGGTATTCTTTTCTGATGTATTAACAGTAAATATTCGACATGTGTGCTTATTTATATACCTATATATGGTTATTTACATACCTACATGCCCAGGGATAAAAATGTGTTGGGTGGAAAGGTGTTGCGAGTGGAAAAAGTTTATGAGGCCCCAGCCTACCTTGGCTGCCCGGGCTCCGGTGGAAGGGCCTGTGCCCGAGTAGCGATGCTGGGCCCTGGGGCCCTCAGGCGGCAGGGGAAACTGTACAAGGCCCTGTTCAGCAGAAGCGAGTCCCTCATCACTACTGGATTATCTATCTGCCCTTCCGTGGTCGAGGACGCCAAACCCGAAAGGCTCCGTTGAAGCCGGGGCTGGGACTTGCTGGTCTACAGCAGTTGTAGCACGGAAGCTCGCCATCTGGTGGGTCGCGGCCGCAAAGACCTCTCTCCAACCCGGCCTTGCCGCTTCCCTCCCGGGACAGCCGGCCTCCCTGCAGCCGTGAACTCCCACCGACCGAGGTCCCACACCGGGAGAGACCAGATCTCAACACCCGGGAGAGACCAAGTCCCAACACTCGGGAGACCAGCTTCCAACACCCGGAAGAGACCAAGTCCCAACACCCGGGAGAGACCAGCTCTCAACATCCGGGAGACCAGCTCTCAACACCCGGGAGATACCAACTCCCAACACCCGGGAGACCAGCTCCCAACACCCGGGAGAGACCAGCTCCCAACACCCGGGAGAGACCAAGTCCCAACACCCGAGAGAGACCAAGTCCCAACACCCCAGAGAGACCAAGTCCCAACACCCCAGAGAGACCAAGTCTCAACACCCGGGAGACCAGCTCCCAACACCCGGGAGAGACCAAGTCCCAACACCCGAGAGAGACCAAGTCCCAACATACGGGAGACCAGCTCCCAACACCCGGGAGAGACCAGCTCTCAACACCCGGGAGAGACCAAGTCTCAACACCCCGGAGAGACCAAGTCTCAACACCCGGGGGATACCAAGTCCCAACACCCGGGAGACCAGCTCCCAACACCCGGGAGAGACCAGCTGTCAACACCCGGGAGAGACCAAGTCCCAACACCCGAGAGAGACCAAGTCCCAACACCCCGGAGAGACCAAGTCTCAACACCCGGGAGATACCAAGTCCCAACACCCGGGAGACCAGCTCCCAACACCCGGGAGAGACCAAGTCCCAACACCCGAGAGAGACCAAGTCCCAACACCCCGGAGAGACCAAGTCTCAACACCCCAGAGAGACCAAGTCTCAACACCCGGGAGAACCAAGTCCCAACATACGGGAGAACCAAGTCCCAACACCCCGGAGAGACCAAGTCTCAACACCCAGGGGATACCAAGTCCCAACACTCCGGAGAGACCAAGTCTCAACACCCGGGAGAACCAAGTCCCAACATACGGGAGAACCAAGTCCCAACACCCCGGAGAGACCAAGTCTCAACACCCAGGGGATACCAAGTCCCAACACCTGGGAGAGACCAAGTCCCAACACCCCGGAGAGACCAAGTCCCAACACCCGGGAGAGACCAAGTCTCAACACCCCGGAGACCAGTAATTCCTTCTCAGTGTAAACGGCTCCTTTGGACTGCGCGTGCGCGGGGTGAGCGCCCAGCCACACCGAGCTTTCTGAACCTGCGCGAACCTGGGAAGTGCCAGCGGCTTCTAGAAGCTTCTGCCCTTCCGTGGGTCAGGAGTCAGCGGGGAAACACGGCCAAGGCTTCCTAGTGCTGTCTAGGCGGCAGGGGAGGCACGACGTGCTGGAGGAGAGGTCCCTGCGCCTCGCGGCTCCAAGGCCGCCCGCTCCAGACTCAATGCCCTGTGAGTTCAGCATCCAGAGCCCTGTCGCCCCGGCCCCGCCCCCGGCCCCGCCCCCGGCCCCGCCCCCGGCCCCGCCCCCGGCCCCGCCCCCGGCCCCGCCCCCGGCCCCATCACGCCCCGGCCCCGCACCCCGCCCCGCCCCGCCCCATCCCCTCGCCCCCTCCCCCCCCCCCCGCCCATCACGCCCCATCATGCCCCCGGCCCCGCCCCGCCCCATCCCCTCGCCCCCCCGCCCCATCATGCCCCGGCCCCGCCCCGCCCCGCCCCATCCCCTCGCCCCGCCCCCGCCTCGCCCCGCCCCCGCCCCATCCCCCTCTCCCTCCCCGGCCCCGCCCCCGGCCCCTGCCCCGCCCCCGGCCCGCCCCATTCCCCCGCCCCGCCCCCACCCCATCCCCCTCTCTCCCTCCCCGGCCCCGCCCCCGGACCCTGCCCCGCCCCCGCCCCGCCCCATCCCCCTCTCCCCTCCCCCGCCCCAGCCCCGCTCCATCACGCCCCGGCCCCGGCCCCGCCCCATCCCCCCTCCCTCCCCGGCCCCGCCCCCGGCCCATCCCCCCCTCCCGGCCCCGGCCCCCAGGCTCCGCCTCGTCCTGGCTTTCCACTGACGTTGTGATTTGTGTTTGTGTTTCAGATTCACAAAATAAATACGAAGCTAGATTTAGAAGCAAAACGGGCATTTGGACAAAGAACTGTTGTGAAATTGAAAACGTTCATCCTAGAGCATGGAGAATTATATTTTCCCGAAAAAGCAGATCATCCAGGGGGAACCTTGGGGCCACAGAAGCAGACACACAGGAGGGTTGGAGGGAGTGGGAGGGATTGTAAAAGGAGAGGAGGGTGAAAAGGAAAGGGTGAAGTTGGGAAGGGGGAGGGAAGGCGCAGGGACAACTACTCATTATACTTGTAAAACTAGAAAAAATAAAATAAGATGAAATAAAAAAGAGAATAGAGGAGGTGCTGTTAGATCAAAAAATAGTTGGCATCAGTTTATCATAAGTCAACAACAGGTTTCAGAGAAATAAGGTGGCTAACCTAAGCAGAATGATGAAAACATTTGATTTTTAAAAATTTTTAAATGTCTCTAAGAATTGTGATGACAAATTCCACTTCTATACTGTTCTTTACATATACATTTTTACTTCTCTTTGGTAGACCTTCATAGGACCATTAAAAGGCCTTAAAGGTGAAAGAATTTAACCACCAAGTCCTGTGATAAGCATTTTCTGTTTCTCTTTTTTAAAGTGAACGTGGAATAATAAAGGCGCAGTTATGAGGCAGAGCCTTGATGAGCTATGGTGACATCAGGTGACTGTCCCAGAAACAAATGGCAGGTCACCTCCGTTCTGGTACATAAGAGCTTTGTAATGACCGGTACCGAGCGGTGGGCGTCAGCTCACAGGTGTGCCGCACTTTCCCTGGTCTCTGGGAATGTCAGCCAGTGAGAGGTGTTTGAGCGCATGGAGCACTGAGGTAGCACTGAGTGGTGGTGTGAATGCTGCAGGGACTCCTTAGCATCTCCGGACCACCACCTCGTCCTTAGAGAACATCTCTTGTCTGCTTTGGGTACAGACAACTTGGTTCAGGTTAGCAGGAAGAAAAAAAGCACTTAAATTGTAAGGAATGTTGGTTATGTAAAATTACCAAAATGAAAACTCTAAATGAAGATATGTTTTTAAATATTTGATGGGGAGGGAGAAAGAAACTGAGAGGAAGGGAGGGAGGGAGAGAGAGAATGAGAGAACAGAAGATGAATGAATGTGTGCTGTGCTTTGGGACACAAAGAGAGGTCAAAGAACAGCATTAAGAAGTCATGTTGTTTTTTGGCAGGGGAGATGGCCTAGTGGCTAAAGCTTTTGCCTCACAAGCAAAAGGACCTGCATTGAAATTCCCAGATCCCATGTTAAAATGCCAGATGGATATTGCAAGCTGCCTTTAATTCTTGCCCTGGAAGTACCCAGAGAGCCACTAGGCCACTTGGGATGCTTTGGGCTTAATTAGAGATCTAGGCTCACAAAGCAAGATGGAAGAACGATCCAGGATGGTTCCCTCTAGCACCCTTGGCCCTCTACAGGCCCACACTCAAATGCACTTGGTACATATATCCACCCACATTAAAAAACAAAACAAAACAAAACAGAAACCACGTACCATACACACATGAAAAACAAAAATAAAAACAAAACCCTTTGTTTTCTTTTTCCATCATGTGGACTCTGGGAATCAAACTCAGGGTCAAACATTTTCATGTCTGTGATGTCAACTTCAGCATTTTTTCATTCTAATGATTTTCTGCCCATTGGGTTTTTATATATAGGAACTTAATTTGAAGTTGTTCATTCCATTAATCTGTTCCCTACAGTCTGGCACAAAATGTTTTAATTTCATGCACTCCATAGTTTTCTTTTTATAAATATTACACATTTTCAGAGTAGTATTTAGATGCTGAACTTACATTGTTCAGAGATTAAAACAGTTCCCCTGAGCACATACACAGATAAGATAACCCCAAAGTTAGTTTCCAAACTCAGACTGATTCTTCCTTGTTTCTTCAGAAGTGAATACTTCTGCACTGTCCATGTCTCGTGTCTCGTTGGCGTCTTGAATGAAGCATGAGGTCACCGTGTGAAGCTTGTGGGTGCGTCACTGTTATTATAGTCTGCAGGGGATTTGAGCTCGTGGGTCGTCCGCCAGGCTGTGAGCCTTTCTGCTGGGGCCTGCTGCGACCTCCAGCCTCTGAGGTCTGGGTGGGTTGCAGTCCCGCCCCTGTGCGGCGGGGCCGTGTGCTGCTCTGCTTCCCTCTGGTGGGCTCTTGTGTTTGCACAGTTCTCCCTGCCGCGTGCAGCAGTGAGCGCCTGCCCATGCGTGGTGCTGCAGAGCACAGATCTAGGGGTCAAACCATGGAGCTTTACTGGTGGAATAACCGCATGCTTCAAGTTTCACTAGTTGTTTGGTCTCCTAAATGACTTTACCAGGCTACAGCTCAGCTGTAGCCCATGATGGTCCCTTAGGCAGTAATTTAATTTCATTCCGTTGGGTAGTGTGCCAGTTAGATACAAGCGCCAAGTTGACAGTTGAGGGCTGAGCCTTCAGACACACCTATTAAGTCATACCCTGAGCGAGCCTGTGAGAGACCCTCTGGTCAGTGTGGGCCCATCATGGGCGGGCTGCTCTCCAGGCAGGTAGATGGAGCTGGTTCGTTATGTGGCAGACTGGAAAGCGAGAAAGTATATCCTGTTCTCAACTCTTTCTGGGTATCGTGTGGCCAATTTCCTTGGCTTCTGATGTTGGCATGAACTCTCTCGCCATGCGGATGAGCATAATTGAGTCTCTGTTGAATTCCTTTCTTCCCTGCTGGCCTTGATTCCCTTCATCCTACTATGCTTTATGTAGTTTTCTCTTGCAGCATCTTGATGAAGCCTAAGGCTGCTGACGTTCAAGTTTTCTTCTCTAACTTATGCTATAAATAAGAAACTAACTTTCCCTTTAAGCACCGCTTTATCTGCATCTTGCCCACTTAAATGCATCATATTTTCAGACTGTTAAAATGTTTTTTAATGTGTCACAATGGAAATTTGAAAATTTCTGGACTCTTTCGAAGTGTTTGTTTTGATTTCTAAGCAGTTGGGTTTTTTGTTGTCGTTGTCGTTGCTTAATTTTGGTTTTGTTACGTTGGGTTAGAGAACATCACATGCTCTGTACTTTTCGCTTCATGGCCTGCGCAGACCAGGGTTCGCAGTTACTTTGTCACTGTGGCTGACGTCAGGGGGCCGTTAGCGTTGTTCACATGTGTCTCTTTATACATGTTTGTATGTGCATGTGTGCCGCCGGGTGGTGCATGTGGAGGGCAGAAACCAACACATCATCAGGACACTACCGGCCCTTGGAAGACAGGGTCTCTCGTTGACTAGGCTGGTCGGGCCATGAGCCCCATGACCCTCCCGCTTCTGCCCCCCAGCACTGGGGTTACAAGCACCTCCCTCCCACCACACCTGCCATTTTGATGTGGGTTTTGAGGGCTGAGCTCAGGCCTCAGCTCTTGCAGGGCAAGTGCTGTGCTTGACTGAGCGGGCGCTGTAACCCCTCAAATCTCTTCTGATTCTTTCTTCTCCTTGTTCTATTACTTACTGAGTGAGATGAGTTTACAGACTCGACTCTGTGATGTGGATTTGTCTGTCTCTGGCTTTGTCACCCTGTCTCATGTATTTTGAATCCCAGTTATGGGGTGCATGTAGTTAGGGTGCATTTTTTCTTCGATTGGTCGGTCTTTTTGCTTTATGAAGTATCTACATTCGTAAATACTTTTTGTCTTGCATAAAATATTTCTTATGCTAACTAAGCAACACTCACTTTCCTGTGGTTAGTGCTTGTGAAGTGTGTGTTGTTGTGGTGGTAGTGGTGGTGGTGGTGTTGTATATACATATTTCTTCAACTTGTCTTAGGTTCTTGCATTTCCATGATTTCTCTACTAAAGACCTAGTTAGCGAGGTCTACCTTTTGGGCCATTATTGTTAGGCAGTTTCTGCTCTGTGATTTAGTCCATTGAAATTAAACCCAACAAGTGATACAGTTACTCCAGTGTGTTGCTGATTTTTATTTGTTACAGTTCTAGTTTATTCATTATCCATTCCTGTTCTCTCTTAATAAGGCGTTTTCTACAATGCCATGTATCTCCTTTATTGGCATGTTGGCCGAATTTTTTGTATGTTATGTGGTGTGCATATGTATGCTTGAATATGTGTGTGCTTGTGCATACACATATGTGCATTTGTGAGTGTGCCAGAGATTGGTGTCAGATGTCTTCCTCAGTAACTCTGTACCTTATATATTAGGGCAGAATCTCGGTTAGATCCAGGGCTCAGCGTTCAGCGTCCTGGCTGGCAGCTTGCTCTCAGGATCCTCTGCTCTTGCTTGTGCAGCCGGATCCCAATGGAGGTCCTCACGCTGGTCAGTGAGCACCTGACCTTCAGCTCTCCTCATGCTGGTCAGTGAGCACCTGACCTTCAGCTCTCCTCATGCTGGTCAGTGAGCACCTGACCTTCAGCTCTCCTCACGCTGGTCAGTGAGCGCCTGACCTTCAGCTCTCCTCACGCTGGTCAGTGAGCACTGACCTTCAGCTCTCCTCACACTGGTCAGTGAGCGCTCGGCCATCAGCTCTCCTCATGCTGGTCAGTGAGCACCTGACCTTCAGCTCTCCTCACGCTGGTCAGTGAGCGCCTGACCTTCAGCTCTCCTCACGCTGGTCAGTGAGCACTGACCTTCAGCTCTTCTCACGCTGGTCAGTGAGCACCTGACCTTCAGCTCTCCTCACGCTGGTCAGTGAGCACCTGACCTTCAGCTCTCCTCACACTGGTCAGTGAGCACCTGACCTTCAGCTCTCCTCACGCTGGTCAGTGAGCGCCTGACCTTCAGCTCTCCTCACGCTGGTCAGTGAGCGCCTGACCTTCAGCTCTCCTCACGCTGGTCAGTGAGCGCCTGACCTTCAGCTCTCCTCACGCTGGTCAGTGAGCACCTGACCTTCAGCTCTCCTCACGCTGGTCAGTGAGCACCTGACCTTCAGCTCTCCTCACGCTGGTCAGTGAGCGCTCGGCCATCAGCTCTCCTCATGCTGGTCAGTGAGCACCTGACCTTCAGCTCTCCTCACACTGGTCAGTGAGCACTGACCTTCAGCTCTCCTCACACTGGTCAGTGAGCACCTGACCTTCAGCTCTCCTCACACTGGTCAGTGAGCACCGACCTTCAGCTCTCCTCACACTGGTCAGTGAGCGCTCGGCCTTTAGCTCTCCTCACACTGGTCAGTGAGCGCCTGACCTTCAGCTCTCCTCACACTGGTCAGTGAGCGCTCGGCCATCAGCTCTCCTCATGCTGGTCAGTGAGCGCTCGGCCATCAGCTCTCCTCATGCTGGTCAGTGAGCACTGACCTTCAGCTCTCCTCACACTGGTCAGTGAGCACCGACCTTCAGCTCTCCTCACGCTGGTCAGTGAGCACCTGACCTTCAGCTCTCCTCATGCTGGTCAGTGAGCGCTCGGCCTTCAGCTCTCCTCACGCTGGTCAGTGAGCACCTGACCTTCAGCTCTCCTCACGCTGGTCAGTGAGCACCTGACCTTCAGCTCTCCTCACGCTGGTCAGTGAGCACCTGACCTTCAGCTCTCCTCATGCTGGTCAGTGAGCGCTCGGCCTTCAGCTCTCCTCACGCTGGTCAGTGAGCACCTGACCTTCAGCTCTCCTCACGCTGGTCAGTGAGTGCCGACCTTCAGCTCTCCTCACTCTGGTCAGTGAGCACCTGACCTTCAGCTCTCCTCACACTGGTCAGTGAGCACCTGACCTTCAGCTCTCCTCACGCTGGTCAGTGAGCACCTGACCTTCAGCTCTCCTCACGCTGGTCAGTGAGCACCTGACCTTCAGCTCTCCTCACGCTGGTCAGTGAGCACCTGACCTTCAGCTCTCCTCACGCTGGTCAGTGAGCGCTCGGCCTTCAGCTCTCCTCACGCTGGTCAGTGAGCGCTCGGCCATCAGCTCTCCTTCCCCATTCCCTGTACCTCTGTCTTCAAAGCAAAAAAAATGTGATCTGCATCTTCAACCTGTTCCAGCATTTCTCCTTCACGGTATGTTTTCTCCTTCACGGTATGTTTTGTCCTATAGTGTAGGAATTAATTGTGTAAGCGTCATAGACCCCAGAGCAGGGTATCGTGTTGCTTTGTCCCGTGAAACGCTCTTTAATGAAGGGCAGGTGACGGTTCCGTCTCCTCAGGCTTTGCCTTTTCAGAGGCTTTCCTGCTTTTCTTCCATTCTTAGTTTCCCTGTAGGCTCATTGCCTTCAGCCTTAGCAACTTGTTTCTGTGAGCGCACTGTGTTGAATTCTGGCAGCCTGGACTTGGATGAAGATGAGTTTGCCTGATCTTTGAAGGCTGTTGTGGCACAAGTTCTAGGGCTGCGCTTTTCCCTCAGCGCTTTGAGATGTTGTGCACCGTGTGACCAGGAGGCAGCTGCCTCTGTCAGTACAGCAAATGCTCTTATGTTTTGGTTCTTAGCTGTTTTCTGTGTATTTATTCTGCCTCAGTGTTAGTTGACCTTTCTGAATCTATAATACTTTCTTAACTTTTAAAAAATTCTTTAACTCTTTCTCCAGTTATTCTCCTGCATTATCATCTCTCTTTTTTGAGGACTCTGCCTAAGGCTGAGCTAGAGTTTTGCTTCTATTTCCTATGTCTTATGCTTGGTGCTCAATTTCTGTTCTACTTTTTCCTTTCTGTGCTTCAGTGAGCAATTCCTACCAAACTGACTCTATGTGTGTATGTGTGTGTGTGTGTGGTGTGTCTGTGTGTATGTCTGTGTGTGCATTTGTGTGTCTGTGTGTATGTGTGTGTCTGTGTGTGTGTCTGTGAATGTGTGTGTGTACGTTCACACAAAGGTCACAGGGTATGCCCTGCTCCATTCCTCATTCCTTGACCAATTCCTTTGAGATCCTGTTTGACCCAAGCACTCACCTACAGAGCTATCTCTCCAAACCCTTAAACTGATTTTGTTTACCAGTTCTAAACCAAATAAGTCGAAAACCAATTTGCTCAAGAGCTCAAAGAAGTTCTGTATGTTGATCTGATGATGAGGATAAATAGGCAAATAAAATATGTAATGGGCAAAAAATAAGTAAAGAGGCCTTTCACAGAAGAACAAACTCAAACACAACAGAATATACAAATAAATTCTTGACCTCTCCCTGAGAAAATGTCCGTGAAATAATCAAAATTAAATAAAATCAGGTAGCTGGGTACCTTCTGCCCTGGCCTAGGTGTTCCAGGGTCCATGGACCCTTTATCATGGTCAAAATAATACCAAGAGGAACATCAGTAGAGGATCACCGCAGACTCAAGCAGGACCTAGTATTCTGTAGAAATAGTAGAGTTTTCCATAAACTGCAAAAAGATCCAAGTATTCATTGCAAAAAAAGCTATTTTAAAAGGGAAAAGAATTACTCAGAGGAGACAAGGAAGAGAGAGGTGTGACTGAACCTAAAGCAGGCATGAAGGGCGTGTACTAGATAGTTGGGGGCCACTAGGAAACTCATATGGTAGATAGTGGCAAGCCGAAGAAACAGGCTGCAGTAAGACAACAGGAAGTTCCAGGTAAAACGGGCAGTTAGTGAAATTAAAATATGGTAATAAATGCCAAAAGTTACTGACCAGGCTGAGGTAGTAAGTGGAAGCATGAAGCAGTAACCGTTGCCCACCAGACTGGCAGAGATGAGAGTGGTCGGTGACTGCTGTGGCTGGAAAGCAGCTCCTCACACTCAGCTGGCCAGTCCACTCCCCAGGGAGTCCAGGGGCCATCCTGGATATGTTAGTGCTGAGATAGGATAAAAGTGTACTCGGGGATTTATCTAAGAAAGTGACCAGGACGTGCAGCACTATCTGTGTATCTGTGTGTGTGAAAGTTAATCCTCGGTGTCAGCTAAGATCGGCTGAGACCACACCTGGTAAGACCAGCTGAGACCACCTGAAGAGATTACCTGCATAATACAAACCACCCTAGATCCCATTGGAACCTCCATAGAGCGCACAGGAACTTCCCAGTAGTGGACCAGATAAAAGGAACCACCAAAGAGAAGAGATGCTTTTGTAGCTGTGCTAGGAAACGCTCTTCCTTCTGGCCATCTGGTTTCTTCGCTTCTTCAACCCTCTAGCCCTCCAACCCTCCAAGTCTTTAACTAGACCGAAGACTCTCTAGGAATCCTCCAGCTTTCATCACCCACTGGACTACTGGACTGAGCAGCTACTGGCAGCCATCATTGGACTACCTTGGCCATATCTGTAAGCCAACTCAATATATTCCCTATTTATATATTCACTTGGTTAATTCTGTAACTCTATAGAGAACCTGACTAATACAACAGTTCACATTCATATAATTGATAGTAGAACAAACAGAAAGCAACCTTAATATGCAAATCTAGAAGACTGGATAAGTGAATTCTGATAATTCATAGACTGGAATACTACACAAGTGTCAGAAATGTGGTTTTATGGGCTGGAGAGATGGCTGAGGTTAAGCCTCTGCCTTGCAAGCAGAAGGACCTGAGTTTGGTTCCTGGATCCCATGTAAAAACCCTAGGCAGCAATGGTGGCAGCCTGTGTTTCTGGCCCTGGAAGGCAGAGCCTGGGAAATCCCAGAGTGGAGCAAAAAGGAAATAGAAGCAATCCAGGATGATTCCCAATGTCATCCTTGGTCCTCCACAGGCACACACAATACCCTTTGATACACACACACATACACAGGATAATTTTTTAAAATTTAATGGAATTTCCTTTCATAAATAAAACTGTAAAGTGGATTGTTTGGATTTAGGGATGAGTGAGGCATGATAATATGGTTAAGTTCAAGACCATAAGTATGCTTTATTCCTCCCTCCCTCCCTCCCTTCCTCCCTCCCTCCCTTCCTCTCTCCCTCCCTTCCTCCCTCCCTTCCTCTCTCCTCCCTCCCTTCCTCTCTTTCTCTCTCCCTCCCTCCCTTCCTCTCTTCCTCCCTCCCTTCCTCCCTCCCTCCCTCCCTCCCTCCCTCTCTTCCCCCTCCCTCCTCCCCCCCCCCTCCCTTCCTCTCTACTCCCTCCCTTCCTCTCTCCCCTCCCTCCCTCCTCCTCCTCCCTCCCCCTTCCCTCTCCTCCTTCTTCCCTTCCTCCCTTCCTCCTCCCTTCCTCTCCTCCCTCTCCCCTCCTCCTTTCCCCCTCCCTCCCTTCCTCTCTACTCTCCCTCCCTTCCCTCCTCCTCCTCCTCTCCTCCCTCCCTCCTTGCCTCCTCCCTTCCTCCCTTCCCTCCCTCCTCCCTTCCTCTCTCCTCCCTCCCTCCTCTCTTTCTCTCTCCTCCCTCCTTCCCCTCCTCTTCTCTCTTCCCTCTCTTCTCCTCCCTCCCTCCCTCCCTCCCTCTCTCCCTTCCTCCCTTCCTCCCTCCCTTCCTCTCTACTTCCTCCCTCCTCTCCTCCTCCCTCCCTCCCTCCTGCCTTCCTCCATTCCTCTCTCCTCCCTCTCTCCTCGTCCTCCCTCTTCACTACTCCCTCTTCCTCACTCACTCCCTCCTCCCTAATCCCTCACTCTCTTCCCTAACTCCCTACTCCCTCCCTCACTCCATCCCTCCCTTACTCCCTACCCTCCCTCTCCTCCCTCACCTCCCTTCTACTACTCACTTGCTCCTCACTCCCCATCCCTCCTTCCGTATGCCCTCCTCACTCCTCCCTCATTGCCTCCCTCCCTCCCTCCTCCATCCATCCCTCCCCCTCTCAACCTCCCTTCTCCCTCCTTTCCTTCCTCTCTCCTTCCCCTTCCCACTGCTGATGACCCACTTCTTCCCAACTAATTAGTGGTCCTACATTTATGTCTCTCCATTTAATTTATTTTTAGCCTCTTAGTTTTAGATTCTTTGAGACAGTCATTGCCCATGCCAGAGCAGAGGGCTAGGATGTCTTGCATGTGCTCAGCCAGCTCTCTATAGTTGTGTTCATCTGCCTTCATGAGTTATGCAGCCGAGACAGCTTCCTGCAGGCCAGTCCAAAGGCCTGCCTTACCCTACAGACTATCTCTCAGGTGGACCTGGACACATGCAGCTAGGTGTCAGCGTAGTGCTGACCATTGCAGGTATCGTCCTCGCTGACCATTGCGCTCCAGAAGCTGGTGAAGCCTTAGGTCCTGAAAGCATCTTCCCTGCTGCTTCTGCGGACATTTGTTCTAGGATGTGAGTCACACTCGCACGTGTGGAAATCTCTCCAGGATGTGAGTCACACGTGCACGTGTGGAAATCTCTCCAGGATGTGAGTCACACGCGCACGTGTGGAAATCTCTCCAGAATGTGAGTCACACTTGCACGTGTGGAAATCTCTCCAGGATGTGAGTCACACGCGCACCTGCGGAAATCTCTCCAGGATGCGAATCACACTCGCACCTGTGGAAATCTCTCCAGGATGTGAGTCACACGTGCACGTGTGGAAATCTCTCCAGGATGTGAGTCACACTCGCACCTGCGGAAATCTCTCCAGGATGTGAGTCACACGCTGCACGTGTGGAAATCTCTCCAGGATGTGAGTCACACGCGCACCTGCGGAAATCTCTCCAGGATGTGAGTCACACGCGCACCTGCGGAAATCTCTCCAGGATGTGAGTCACACTCGCACCTGTGGAAATCTCTCCAGGATGTGAATCACACTCGCACGTGTGGAAATCTCTCCAGGATGTGAGTCACACGCGCACGTGTGGAAATCTCTCCAGGATGTGAGTCACACGTGCACGTGTGGAAATCTCTCCAGGATGTGAGTCACACGTGCACGTGTGGAAATCTCTCCAGGATGTGAGTCATACTTGAATGTACAGAAATGTAAGCGAAAAGGATGGACCTCAGTTTTGCTAGCAATGATGACCCAAATAATTTGCATAATAAATACTTGGTCACATGGTCTTTATTTGAGGTAGTCCTCATCACCTAGAAGAGAGAAAGATACACAGCAAAGTTCACAGTGCTGTACTTGAATCTCTTCTTGGTGGTAGTAGGAGGAAGACCTCGTCATCGCAGGAGGCTGTGAGATGCAGCTGCTGGAGGAGGGTGCACAGCTGCAACCACAGCTGCAGCCAGAGGAGCTTGTGGCGATTGCAGATTATGGTGCCACTGATGAGACTCAGGTAGCTGCGCTCACTTGCATGTCTGATTTATCAACTTCGCCATGTTTCATGGCAAACTTAAAGAAGTGTTCACATGGAATACTGTTTTACAGAAACACTGTTTTCAGTGGGAGCATACACTGAAAAACAAGTATAGGAGGCAAGGATGTTGTTTGGGAGGAAGGTAAGAGAGGGTGTGTTGATATTCTCATACATGTTCTCAAAGAACAAAGTTATTTAATAAGAATATATAGAAAAAATGCTCACATGGTTAGAGCACACAAGAGCTGTGTATGACCTTCCCTTCCCAGCCTAGCAAACCACCCTAGCAGATTCAAGAATACATGGAGGGGGATGGGAAGGAGGCACCTGCCCAAGCCAGCTTGAGACCTTGCTATCGAATATCCTGGTCATAGACAGTGAGGCTGTCTGTCCATCATTTGAGACAGGAACATGTGTGCATGGCTGTCATACATAGCTGCTGGCTTCTCTGTTTGACAGTGTTAGTTAGACTGCACCCTTCTTTCTGATGGGTGCTTCACAAAACTTTATCCTGTTATTGTTTTTGTAAGTTGCCAATTGCCATAACCACCAAGATCGCTGTGTTTTAGCCATCGACAGTTGGGTTTTTATCACTTCATTGTTGATGAGATGTCAGTGAACTGGGTTCTCTTTGGAATCCTAACTGCTGTCTGTTTTGATGTTTGTATTCCAGCTCAGCTTTATCCTGAGACAAACCATGGCAGACTGGTGGTCAGGTGAGCATGCAGGCTGTTGTGGGTGCATGGCTGCCAGCGACGTTGGGAAGCAGGTGGAGGAGCCCGACCCGGAAGGCTCCTGGCAGGATGAAGAGTACTTCGGCAGCTATGGAACTCTGGTACTGTTTTCTAATCTCCTCAGTCAGCTGGCAGCTCCTCTTCCAGTGTCGAGAGCAGGGTGAGCAGGGCGCAGCCCTCGCCAACCCAGCCGCCCACAGGGTCTTCTTGAGCTGCTCAGCTTCGCTAACATGCAGCGAGGGCAGCAGCTCGATTTGACGTGAACTGCTCATGGAGCTCTAGGCACAGGCGCAGAGATCTAAGCTTCATGAGGTCTTCATGTGTTACAGCATCTTTTTCTTCTTATTAAAAAGAAAAGTTTTAAAATATAAAAGCCATTCTTAGTTTGATGGTGTTTATTTAACAGTGAGCTGTCATTTGCTAACTTTGGCTAGAGACACTATTTTAGCGAGAGAGTCTGAGCTTCTTTTGTTATTTAACAAGAGTACTACGTTTATTTTAAAATTGAAGTAGAAGTTACATAGCTCAATGAAAGGCAACATTACCGAGAATATAGCTTAGCAGTCTTCTTACTCTCCTGCCATTGAGGAAGGCGCTAAGGGCCAGGCAGCAGCCTCGCTTAAACCTAGGTATAAGCCACTTGGGAGGCGAATGCTGGGTAGAAGTCTCTATTATGAACATTTTAAATGGTCAGACTAAGAGCAGGGAACTGTTGTTCCCGAGAGTTGGGAGAGAGTCCTTCTAGGACCATCCTATGTCCCATGGAGCTGCTGTGGGGAGGTTTGTACTGTGTTCGTTCTGTGTTGGCACATGACAGTGTTTTTGTATGACCATGTCTGTTTACCAACTGTATTAGTTCTTTCATTGCACCTTTCCTTAGATATGCCGTATTTCAAGATTAAAAGTGTTAAGCCAAAAGCACTAATGTACATACTCAATGAGAATTTCCAGTTCATTGACTAAAGTTGCCTAAGTGTGCTCTCCAGCTGTGCTCCCACTAAGCTCTCAGTAGTGCTTATGCCTTTGCTTTAAGAACTGTAGTGCTTCTGTTTTACACAATGAAACACTTAATGGGGATATACTGTTATGAATAATGAGGTAGTACTTTACAGATGACCGCAATGTGGAATCTCTGTTGTGGATAGTGAGGTAGTGCTCTACAGATGACCTCAATGTGGAATCTCTGTTGTGGATAGTGAGGTAGTGCTCTGCAGATGACCTCAATGTGGAATCTCTGTTGTGGATAATGAGGTTGTGCTCCACAGATAATCTCAATGTGGAATCTACTGTTGTGTATAGAGGACAGACGTGACAGCAAATGTGTTGGTGGGACATTTGCGAGATGTTACTTTAGTTTACAATAGAAAGAGATGGAGCTATATAACTGTGATGGGCAACACATGAATCGTATTCCAGCATGGGCTTTTTTTTTTTTTTTTTTTTTGCTAAACAAGATACTTTATTAATGTAGCATATACACACAAACTATGAAGGACTAAGAAATTTATATGTCTAGATCATAACCAACAGGTGGTAATTCAACGTCCCGCTGGACAAGATGCTAGGACACAGCAGACGATTCCCAGGGTGGAAAGGGCGACTTCCTAAGTGAGAGGGGAATCGAGGTACAACAGCTTTTCGTGTCTTCTCTCCTCGTTGGGCACCCCACTCAAGGGGAGGTGTCTGATCTGGTGCTCTCCCTGGAAGGTCAAAACTCAAAATCTAGAGGATCACAGGGAAGAACTTCTCTATTTCTGGATAGGCGTCATCCAAGGTAGGAGCAGAGCTCTTTGCTTTCCCGGTGATCTTTTGCTTTCTTGGTGATCTTTTTCACAGTGAAGGCTGCTTGTTTTTGGTTTAGGGTACTTGGTCTTTGTGGGCTTTTCTGTAGCTGTGTTGACAGTTGCCAAAGCCTTTCTGCCAGCTGTAGGTAAGGATGTTGTAGCATTGAATGTTTTGCCAATGTGTGGGGTTGAAAGATGCAATTTCCTGTCTAAAGCTTTGATAACAGAACCCAGCGTCAGCACATTCTTAGGAGCTGCCTGGCGGCTGGTTCCCTATTATCCTTATTAACAAAGTTTAGAGTAACCATGCTGGATTAATTCGAGTCTCTCCAACAGCTGCGCTCACCAAACCCTCCGACCCAGTATAGGCTTCTTAATGTGGGCCTTCATTTCCTCCCCTTCATGGCACAGCTGTGTACAGCTGTGCTTCTGCCTCATGACAGCCTGACACAGGTGGTCAAAATGCCAGTTTACAGGTAGTGGCTGCCAGGTCAATACCAGCATGCGTGTGCCCCCCCATCTTCCCCTGCAACTGATTGTCCCCTAAGCCCTAGATTCTTTCTGTTTTTTAAATAATTTTTCATTATTTTACGTGTATATGTTGATCTGCTCTCATGTGACGTAAGGTGATGTGCATGGTGTGTGTGCGCACACCTCACCATGTGTGGGGCACTCAGAGGACCATTTTCAGGAGTCAGTTTTCTCTGAGGAACTCAGGCCATCAGACTATCATGGCAGGTGCCTTTACCCACCGAGCCATCCTGCTGGCCTTAGGCCGTAGATCTGAACAGACCTCTGCTTTTAGTCCTGCTGGGCCCGTAGCTACAGGTTGTGCGTGAGAAGTGCCTGGCAGAGCCGAGGTTCTAGCCACCAGCAATTGTTTCTGAACTCTGTGTGGGAGGCTCCGGTAGAAAGTTGAGTCAACTCTGGTGCAGTTTGCTTGGTGCTTGGTCTCCAAGGTGCGAGGCCTGTACCATCGGCCTTCATCCATACTGCAGCACCCTCGTCAGCTTCGTTCTGTGCTAGTTCTGACTTAGGAGAACAGAAGTCACAAGACGTCATGTGAGGCCAGGACATGTGCTTAATGGGTGTCTTCGCTACTGCAGGTGTATGCTGTGAAAGCCAGTGAGATGGCACGGCACACAGGTCACCTGGTCCTGCAGAACGGCTTTGCTGACGTCATTACTTGTTCCAGCAGCAGGGGAAGATATGGTGTTACCTGAGAAGGTCAATGAGCTAGTGTCTGAGTGGATGGGGACCTGCTTGCTGGTAATGCTGGGTCTGTGGAGGGTGATGATGGTGGGACTTCGATGCTTCTGGACTTGGAACCCTGGACCTATCTCAGAAATCTTCAAAAATTATGATTAATTTTGATCTTCCCCCTGGAATGAGGTGTTAATTTAGTATTTATAAATATAATTAATAATTCATTAAATTATATAAATATATTAATAAAATATATTTATTAAATTTAGAAATTTATTGGCTTAGTGTTTGGACTCTAGCTGGTCCAAAAAAAACAATATTAAGAGAAACTTGAATCAGAATCAATACGACTTTCTCCTGAGTTCTTTCCGCTGTCTGTAGTCCTGGAGTGTCCGGGCCCACGAACCAGCATGAACCCGAACTTACCAACGTGGGAATCTGAAGTGGGAGCGGTAGGAATTAAAAGTTTCAGGCTTGGGTCAGAGGGGGTCCTGATGTCCCTTATCATCCAAGCCAACATTATTGTAATGTACAGGGGTTTTATAATCAAGAAACAGGGCCAAATTCAGGAAAGCATCAAAGAGGAGCAGAACCAAATTCTTTACAGGATTATGTAAAACATGTATTCTAGTTAACAAAGAGAAGTCAGGAGTGACATCTAGCTGTTGTGGGACCAGACATGATGTCGCCAGGTAGAGTAAATAGGCATGTCACCTTGTTGCTAGAAGAGAATGGACAATGTATGCCCCAAACAGAGTTACCTGGCACATGCATTAACATCTCTCAGGTAAGCAGGACAGAACTGTTAGGGAGGAAGGAACAGCCCAGCCAGTTTCTTAGAGAAACAAAAGCGTTCCAAACGACCTGGGAGTTTTCTTAACTTCCAAGGAGAGAATTCAGCCTATCATTGTCTTGCAGACAAGAGGCAAACTCAAGCACCCAAGGGAGGAGTCACTCAATGGCCTGTTCAGTTGCTAATGTATCATCCAGAGCTCAGGCTTCTGGGCCTAGCAACCCCCACACTGGAGCTGCTCAGAAGTCAGGGATGAAGAGGAAGGTGTTTCTTCAGGAGCAGTATTTTTGTCTCATGGCTTTGGTTGATGCAGGCTAGCCCACCTCTGTGTGTGAGAGGCTCAGTGAGCCCGTTGTGCTCCCTGGACCTCATGGAAGGATGTAGACTGCCTTAGTTACTCATTCACACACCCTATATGTCCCTTGTCATTCATGCCAGCCCTTTCCTCATGGGATTGACATTGTGGGACATTTTGCGCAACTTATCATCCTGAAATTTAGTCTTGTACAAAAGTTTAGAAAAATAGCCTCTGGATGAGGGGAATAGATGGTGACGTCTGCTTCCGGCAAGATCCCTTTGATTAGTGAGTGATTATCAGGTGCTACCCCAGCTGTTTACAGTGTAGAGACGGGGGGGGGGGGGGGGGGGGCTGGCAGAGGTGGAGCCTTGGGTCCAGTGCCATATGTTGTCAAGAGATGAAACTTGAAGTCCATGATATGTGCTGATGTATTAGCGACATTTATGGATTCACGGGATGAATCGGGAAAGGCGAGCACGTGCTGTTAGTCGTGAAACATCAACCTTTGCCCCAGACTTGTTCATTTAATAAGTGCTTCTTAGCACATGCTGCTGCCCTAAGTGTGGGGACAGTAGGAGGACAAGCCTGTGGCAGGGAGGCCTGTTCCTGTCTAGCTCTAATCTGGGCTGGGAGATTAGGAGGAGGTGGTTTGGGGAAAGGACCCTGGGAGGTGCAGGAACGTGTTTGCTAGGTCCCCACTGGCACTTTGATTCAAAGATCTCAGCTGTGTCTAGGCACCTGGACAGTCTGTGTTGGAAGCCTGGTGTGCAGCCAGAGGCCGAGTCCAGTGGAGCCCGTGTGGAGGAGTTGGTGTCTTGTGTGGATATCAATGCAAGAGGCTCTAACGGGGACATGGTCTCAAGTCCAAGCCTTGCAGCTAATCAGGAGAAAGTGTGATGGGGTTGGCTTATGGGATGGATGGGCTTTTCTGGAGATTTGATGGATAATGGAGAAGGCTGTCTCTCAGGGTAGCATTGTCCTGTGTGGTGGGGGAGTGGCAGGGGTGGTGGGAGGGGCACAGTGGGTTTGCTAGTCATGTTTGGAAGAGTGTGGGGGAGTCTCTGAGAGGGCAAAGTGTATATGCTTTTTGGAAGTGTGGATTGGTACTTTTGGAAGCAAAAAATGGCAGGATATGTAATTGAAAAAATCGTTAAGTGAGTTTATCTTGTGGAAACAGATTTGGATATCTATGTTGAAAAAGTTCATAACAACTGGTTATGGTTCATACATCTGTAATTGCAGGTGGAAAAAGGATGTTTGTAAATTAAAGGCAAAGTGGGCTTCACAGTGAGACCAGGCTCAATAACTGTTGAGTTATCAAAAAAAGTTCTAAAGAAAAAGTTGGAAGCAGTAGCAATTAGGACAAGCCATGTGATCATTAAAATTATATTTCAGAATGATTTTTTGGCAATCTTTGCTGGAAGTTAGAAAAGCAGAGTGTGTGCAGAGCGATTTGCTCTGTTTCTTTGAGTGGCCTCAGGGACCGGGCTTTGGATCCTGGTGCAATGCAGGGAGCTCCGGACTCTTCCAGGAGCACAGACTGTGTACTGGTATTAGGAGCACTTACTCCAGACCTCACCGAAGATTGCTGGGCTGGCCCTGAGTTCAGTGTTCTCCGTGGGATTTCCCTGTGGATACAGGCATTCAGCATCTTAGGTGAAGTAGGTGTTTTCCTCTGAATCCTGTGTTCTCCCACAGTTCACCAAGATGAGGTTGATGGCCTCAGTGGGCCATATTCATGCCAAACCCTTGAGGATGTGATAGTGCATGCTAGTTTTAAGTATAGTTGCAAAAATTGCAAACAACCTATGTGACCTTCAGCAGGTTAACAAATATGCTGACAGATCCTTAGAGTGGAGCCAGCCACGGGAGCAGGTGGTCCTTTAACACCCTCTATTGACAGAGACACCACCTCAAAAGACTGCTCACTCTGTGACTCCACTAGATGATGTGTTTGGAAAGACCAAGACCCACAGGGTTTCCAGAGGCAGTGGGAGGATGTAGTCACTGGTGACGTTTGTGGTGATGGAGCTGTCATGATGCGAGTTCCCAGGGCTTGAGGTGGGAGCTCTCTCTCTCTCTCTCTGTTGGTTCCATGACATTGAGTCATAGATGTAGTGGCCTCCTTGGTGGGAGTTCCTGAGGGCTTGAGGTGGGAGCTCGCTCTCTCTCTCTTTTTCTCTCTCTCTCTGTGTTGGTTCCATGACTCTGAGTCATAGATGTAGTGGGCTCCTTGGTGGGAGTTCCCCGGGCTTGAGGTGGGAGCTCTCTCTCTCTCTCTTTTTCTCTCTCTCTCTCTGTTGGTTCCATGACATTGAGTCATAGATGTAGTGGGCTCCTTGGTGGGAGTTCCTGAGGGCTTGAGGTGGGAGCTCGCTCTCTCTCTCTTTTTCTCTCTCTCTCTGTGTTGGTTCCATGACTCTGAGTCATAGATGTAGTGGCCTCCTTGGTGGGAGTTCCCCGGGCTTGAGGTGGGAGCTCTCTCTCTCTCTTTTTTCTCTCTCTCTCTCTGTGTTGGTTCCATGACTCTGAGTCATAGATGTTGTGGGCTCCTTGGTGGGAGTTCCTGAGGGCTTGAGGTGGGAGCTCTCGCTCTCTCTCTCTACCTCTTTTTCTTTCTCTCTCTGTGTTGGTTCCATGACTCTGAGTCATAGTTGTTGTGGGCTCCTTGGTGGGAGTTCCCCGGGCTTGAGGTGGGAGCTCTCTCTCTCTCCTTCTCTCTTTTTCTCTCTCCCTCTCTGTGTTGGTTCCATGACTCTGAGTCATAGATGTAGTGGGGCTCCTTGGGAGTGCCTGGGGCTTGAGGTGGGAGAAAATGAAACACCTGTTCTTCTGACTTAAGATCTGCAGTAGGCAGAGGGTGGGATCAAAAACAAAGAAGAAGACAGATCTGCAGAAGGACCGTGGTCTTTTCTTGACTACAGGATTGTGAACAAACAGGGAATCCCCCAAATGAACTGATGTTGTTTGGCTGGTCGAGCAGTGCAGCATCCAGGGGTGCCCTCCCAGATTCCAAATGGGCGAGTGCAAGAATTTCTCTTGCTTCTTAGTCACCCTTGCATCCCAATTAAGTGTGAAGTGACATTGCTTAAACCCAGGCCATGACATGAATGTGACATCTCCATGTGTGTACAATAGCGCCTACTTCTCAAATGCGATTCACTGCTCTGTTTGAGATTGTCTGAAACTATGATGGGCCATAGTATTGTACTATGTATAGTGAGGTCTTAGTGGTATTCTTGTGTTTTTCCTCTTACGTAGTTTGAGTTCATGATTGAGTCCATTCTGTATGCCCGGGATGTGTGGCTGAAGGAGGATGGGGTTATCTGGCCGACCACTGCTGCACTGCACTTGGTACCCTGCAGCGCTGAGAAGGACTACCCCGGCAAGGTGCTGTTCTGAGAAGGACTACCCCGGCAAGGTGCTGTTCTGAGAAGGACTACCCCGGCAAGGTGCTGTTCTGGGAAGGACTACCCCGGCAAGGTGCTGTTCTGAGAAGGACTACCCCGGCAAGGTGCTGTTCTGGGAAGGACTACCCCGGCAAGGTGCTCTTCTGGGAAGGACTACCCCGGCAAGGTGCTGTTCTGGGAAGGACTACCCCGGCAAGGTGCTGTTCTGGGAAGGACTACCCCGGCAAGGTGCTGTTCTGGGAAGGACTACCCCGGCAAGGTGCTGTTCTGGGAAGGACTACCCCGGCAAGGTGCTGTTCTGGGAAGGACTACCCCGGCAAGGTGCTGTTCTGGGAAGGACTACCCCGGCAAGGTGCTCCTCTGGGAAGGACTACCCCGGCAAGGTGCTCCTCTGGGAAGGACTACCCCGGCAAGGTGCTGTTCTGGGAAGGACTACCCCGGCAAGGTGCTCCTCTGGGACAACGCCTATGAGTTCAACCTCAGTGTGCTCAAGTAAGTGTGCATGTCATGTGCAGGGCTGGCTCTTGTGCAGGAGAGCTCCTGAGGGGAGGAAATGAGATGGGCGGTAGCACGGGGCGTGATGTGTGTCATCTTGGTAGTTCTATGAATATCATTGTTTTTTAGCGACAGTCTTTGTTGCAGTCAGCCTGCATGGCTGCTGATAAATGACCATCAAATGGCTTAAGGGAACAAGGGGTTTATTTTCTTATTAATAGTCCCGTTACAGTTCTCAGTCCAGCTTGACGGGAGAGCACGCACCAACACCAGAGCCAAGGGAACTGGCCACACCATCTCTACATAATGGCTGAGAGAGGGATGATCCTTACTCGCCAGACCAGCATGTCTGTATTTTATTCCAGGACCTAATCCGACCACTTGGGCCTTCTCCGTCAGCCAGACTATCTCCTGCAGGTTTGCTTTGGACTTAACCCCACCACTAATTCTCCACAAATGTGCCCAGAGCTCAAACCCTCAACTGTCAAGTTGGCACCTGTGCCTAACTATGATGGTTTTGTTACTCTTTACTTCCTTGATGCCTCTGCCCTCTCTCGCCCACGCTATCCTGATCCCCGAGGCAGCGCCTACATGGAGAAGCCTGTTGTTACTCCTCCCTCTGCTCCATGGCAGCAATCTCAGCTTGTTTTCGCAGATGTGACGCAAGTACAGAATGTAAGCACACCCTTGAGTGTGGAGGGTGGAGCCAGCGTGGGGCAGCAGCAAAGGGTTGCCGCTAGTACCGGACTTCAAAGGCTTGGTCCACTGTTTCTTCTCTCTTTGCTCACTCTGGGTGCAGTCTGGGGGAGTTTTTACCTGGAGTAGGGGGATTCTTTTAGAAGCACTCCTTACCCATAATACACTCTATCACAGTTAGATGCATTAGGATATGTATGAAGGTGTAACTACCTATTATAAAATTGAGTTTGCTGGGGGAAAGAGCAATGATGCCAAGAGGGGGCTTCAGGGAGCCAGTTTGTCCCCCCCATAGTCTTACCTGCCTGTTATCTGATTCGCCCCATTATCTCACATCCAGCGCAAGGCTTCTGCTTTATATTTCTCAGTATCCCCCACCTCGCTGTCTAGCCCTCACCTGCATTGAGAACCTCATGTTCGTTCCACCGTGATGTTCCACTCTCGGCTTAGGATCCGGTTCTCGGGGCATGAGGTGATGGACACTTTAGCTGTACTTGGCTGACTGGGAGCATCAGATGGGCCTCTTCCCTGGGTTCCTGTTAGGAAGAGTGGGATGTGCAGCATCCAGGACCAGAAAATCTGAGTCGTCCAGGGACCCTTAGTGGAAGGAGGTAGTCACGGTGATCAAGAGTTGGCACCCTTGATCAACCTCATTTGATGTTTTGAGCCCTGAAGTCTGGAAGACAGTAGTAGCTTTACAGGCTTTAAGTGAACAAGGACTCAAAACACAACAGGAGTTTGTTGGTATAGGTAACAGGTAATTTTGTTAACTGGAAACTCCCACAACATTTTTTACCTCATTTAATCCAGTGTAGAATATGGCATTTTGGGATTTGATCCAGGGGAGATGGGTCAATATTTTTATTGCATGGCTGTTTGAAGTTTAATCTGTGAAAATCTAGGAGCAAGAAGTTTGGTTACCCACTGAAGGAGGAAAAGGCCAAAAAGGCAACACAACACATCTTGCCAATTAGGTGAGCGACCGCAGCAGTGTGGAATGGCTTTTTCTGATGGGGCTCAGGCAAGGGAGTTGAGACATCTCACCTGAGGATAATGTCAGTATGGAGCTCTGAGTTGTGGGTGCATAGGTTCACTTACCTCACACTGACCCGTGGGGTTCCTTCTGAAGAGAAAGTGTAACTACTGAATTGGGTTGCTGCTCTAGTAGGTCTCTCCTGCTCCCCCAACCCTTTGTGTGTTCATGTTTGCATTTGCGTGGATGCACACGTTGGTGCAGGGCTGTGAGCACATGGACACTCGTGTGTGTGGAGACTAAGTTGGTATGAGGAATCACCCTTCCTTGCTCGTCTGGCTAGCCAGCTCTGGGGGTTCTCAGCTACACCTTCTGGGACCAGAACACATGTGGGACGCCATGTTCACCTGGTGTTTTTATGTGGGATCTGGGGGTCTGAACGCTGGTCTCTTTGCTTGTGTGGCAAGGGCTTTAACCGACGAGCCGTCTTCTCAGCCCATCTTGCTTCCCATTTTGAATGCTTTCTGGAGAACATGGTTCAATCCTAGGCAGTGAACCTACTGAGCAATTTCCTGGAATTTACCACGAATTTGCCATTACTTTTAAATTGGCTAAAACTAATTATGTGACAATCATATAGTTGAGTTTTGCATTCTGACTTATGATTTCCTGGTGAGCTTTATAAATGACTTCTGCTAACAGGAAGCTGTCTGCTTCCCCCAGAGAGTACCATTGCGGTTAGAGATGGGCTCCTTCATCAAGTATAATAATAATAAGCCAGCCTTTCCCTTAGAGGGACCAGATTGATCTGCTGACACTTCAGGGAGGGGTGGGTATTGGCAGCAAGGCACGGGACTACAGGTATTGTACTTTTTTAAATTCTGAAAAGTCAACAGGAAAAAACCATAGAAACATGAAGTCTTTCCTAGTTAGCATGTGAGATCATTGTTCTCTTAGTCAAAACCCCAGAGAGAATAGGAAGTCCCCATGCTATGGTTCTGTAGTTTGTTTTGAAAACATGGTAAGAATATTCTAGCTGAGAGCTCTTTTGCTCACCTAGACAAGAAACAAGTAGACAAGTGGAATACTGTCTTCAAATGCTGGTCTCTGGCGGCTCCTCTCCCTCAGGGTTGGGCAGAGGTGTCAAGGTGTGTGGCAGCTATAGGTAGGTAGAAGAAGCACAGCGGTTGATGCCCTTTACTTTGATAGTCCTCGTGCAGCCTCCCTCCAGTTACGCAGAGCTCGGGTGTTGGGACCCTTTGGCAGCAGCCAGTGCTACAAGCTTTCAACCTGGAGTCTGAGACTCTTGCTCTGAAGAGTTGACAGGTTGGCAAAACTTTTTTGATAACCAGGGTCTGCAACTTCTCTTCTGTGGCTTTCTGCGCTCTTCTTTATGCCTTATTCTTCCATGCACCAAGCTTGCCATTTCGCCTCTCCTGGCCTCTCTCCTTCCACTGTCTTTCTTCCTGCCCTGGTTGCAACTGCTCAGTGGCTTCTTCAGCTCTCCAGCCCCTTCTGTAACTCAGCTACTCCAGGACCACTTGGGAAACCTGTCCTTGCCAGATCTGCTTGGATGGGGCCTCCCGAGGTTTCCTTGGGGTGGCTGGGTTGTGGAGCTTGTGCCTACTGCCGCCATCTCTTCAGCTGCTTGCACAGCTGCCCTGAGGGCTGCTATCTGCCATGTCTACTGCTGCCTTGTTGGCTGCTACACTGATAGTCCTCGTGACAGTCTGTGTTCACTGTCAACCTGATACCTCAGGCCCACCAAAGAGAAGTGTTTTCTAAGTTAAGGTAGCCTCAGGACATGCATAATTGCATGTGGAAACACCCAGCCCATTGTAGGTGGGACCAGTGCCGAGGCAGGTATGAAGATGGAGAGAGCTAGTTGAGCATTCACAAGCAAGCTTTCATCTGTTACTTTCTGCTCGTGACTGTGATTATGGTGTGACCACTTCCCTCAGCTCCTTCTGTTGTAACTTCCCTGCAGTGATGGACTGTAAACTGTGATCAGACCTCAGCTGCTTGGTTCAAATATTTCCTTAGAGCAATGTGCACAGTCCTTTTGTTCAAGGCAGCCATAACAGCAAGGGAAACATTTGACAGCTGCCAATTGTGAGGTCACATTGTCCAAGTCTCAGCATCTTTTATACAGGAAAATGAAAACCAAAAGCATGCCTGTGATTCAGATTTGAATAACTTATCAACACTGCTGCGATGCTTACAGATATTGATGGTGCTTTAACAGTGTCCAACACTTCTCTGCTCCTCTTGTCTGCCTCAGCACACATTGGGGGAGGGACTTCTGCTTCCAGCTGTTAAAAATCTGTGACAGGGCCAGAATAACTAACAGTGGGAGAGGGGAGGAGAGGTGCTCAGGAGGGGAGGCGGATCTTTGTTTGAATGTGAGTTGAGTTCACATCACCCTTTTATTAGCTGTTTGAGGTAGCTGTCCTTCTTTCACTCCAGGCACTAAAATCTAGTTTTACATGGCTTTAAGAGTTTCATATTAAAACACAACATTCACTGTCAGAGTCTGTGGAAACTGTGTCATGCCTTATCTGGAGAAGAAGACTAGAAGCAAAGAATAACTTAGACCCAGTTTGTAATTTATATGATTTGATAGAGTCTGTGGTAGAAATCTGGCAAAAACATATTTTCAAATCCATTAGGAAAAAATGAGCATCTTAATGAGATCATAGCCAAATCACAATACGTAAGAACCAAAAAATCAAGATTGTTAACAACAATTATAATGTCATTAATTAAGTGCAGTACATTTTTAGGCATCACCAGCTGTAAGAGCATCTTTTGTCTTTGTTGTGTAGTAGAAAGCCCACGGAAATTGTTTTGAGTTAAACAGATGGAGAAGCCAAGTGCCCACTGGGTGTAGGAATCCTCTGCCATGGTTACTCTGTTATCTGAGTGCTCCCATTCCTGCCCAGGACACAGAGGAAAGGATCTTGTTACGGGAAGGCTGGAGGCTGGGAGGCTGGCCATGCTCAGCACGGCCGGAGGGCACGTGAACCTTGTCAAGAAAGGATGGTCCTCCACGCGGGGCCCCCACTGCTCACTCCGGCAGTCAGTGGGCGTGCTTATTGTTGCCAGGGACTTGAGGTTAAATTCTCAGCAATGCTTTGAGCCCTTATTCCTCCCCAGGTCTTTAGCCATTGGGGAGTTTTTTTCAAAGCCCAAGTATAATCACATTTTGAAGCTAGAAGACTGTCTCTCTGAATCGTGCACCATATTACAGTTGGACATGAGAACTGTGCAGATCTCTGACCTGGAGGTAAGAGAACAATCTACTTCTAATGTTAAATCAGTGAATGTGATACTTGGGCGCTGACCAAGCATAACCAGTCTGCTGCAAGGCTGGTACTTTTATTATAGAAATAAATGAACTTATGTTTCATTGCTGTTACTTTTCCCCACTTTCCTTTTTAGTATTAAAATATTTATTTATTTATTTGAGAGAAAGGAAGAGGGAGAGAAAGAGCAGACACACATGTCCCATGCTGTTTGTGTGTGTGTTTGTGTGTGTGTGTGTGTGTGTGTAAGAGACAGAGAGAGGACACATATTTCATGCTGATTGTATGTGTGTGTGTGTGTGTGTGTGTGTCTGTGTGAGAAAGAGAGAACGCAGACATGTGTGCTGTGCTGTGTGTAGAGGTGAGGTTCACTTGGAAAGGCTGTTCTCTCTGCCTGTCACATAGGCTCTGAAAATCAAACTCTTGTCACTATGTTTGGGAACAGTCACTGTTACCTGCTGAGCCATCTCTTTGGCCCCCAATTTTCTTTTTTATATTCTATTTTGATTTCATCATTTACAAATTGTATTCCATTTTGTTGTGGTACAGTAAATGAATTACAAATTCAAATATTCATAGCCACTACTGGTGAGAAATTCTTGACTTCTTTTCTATGAGTCAACTGCTGTGTAGTCAGCCTTTTTCAGCATTGGAACTCGGGATGGATGGGCACTGTGGACCCCAAGCCATTTGACGCCATCTGCATGGTCCAGGCGGACTTGCTGAGTGGGTCTGGGGGTGAGGTTAGGGTTGGGGTTGTGTTGTCATTGGAACTGGGTCTGATTCACGGCTCCAACATGCTGTCCTGGGCTTGGTTCAGACCATGCCTGGTGAGCTGCGATTTGACATCCAGAAGGCCGGCCCTGCATGGCTTCACAGCTTGCTTCAGTGTGCACTTCCAGAGCCTCGAAGAAAGCCAGTCACAACAGGTGCTGGGCACCGGCCCACTGCACCCGGGAGTGAGCCCAGGGGACACAGGGGAGGTGTCGAGGTGGGACAGGAGGGTGGAGAGTAGACAGGAGCGAGCTGGTTCCTTGTGCTGCAGGACCCGTGGCTGGCTTGTGGGGGGTAACGAGGGTTTCTCCCGTGTGACTGTCTCGGGAGTCCTCTAGATGAGCAGACTGCTTGGCGGGCTTCCTGATGTGGACTTGCGCCGCAGGACTTGGGTCACCCCCTTGATTGACCCGAGATTAAGTGCCACGTTCTCAAGGCTCCTGGCGGAGGTGCACAGGCTCCAAGTGTTGGGCACAGCTGGGTCCCCTCGAGGATGCTGTTGGGACTCCAGGTCAGACTTGCGGGTGACCACCCTGTCTCACAGCACCACACACTGGAAGCAACTTTATTTGTGATGGAGATGTGGCCACAGGCTCTGTTGTGTTGCAAAGAAACCAGTGTGGAGAAGGCACTTGTCCGTGGCTTTGAGCTGGACCATCACTTCCAGGGTAGACCCATATCTCAAAGAGTAAGATACTTATTTCTAAAATCGTGTTTGGCAGGTGCTGGGCCTCAGGGAGATACTCCGGGTGGTCTTTTTATATTCAAGGGCTAAATGCTTGTCATTTAAATGTGAAATGTGTATACTTACATATACCATTCCGCCCAGTGTTGTTAGAAAGTTCTCTGTGTTAATCAAGCAGAAATGGTTATTTGGCTGACGTTTCTTTTGTGGTATCTTTTACAGGTTGGAGAAAAAGTCTTTCCAGTCTGGAGATGATGGTCAAACTCTGCTTGGGAGGCAGGATGCGCATCCCGAAGGAGGAAGACACACCTGACCGCCTGTGTACTGGCTGTGAGGTCTGCACACCTGTGTTCCATGCCAAGCCCTCCACCAAGCAGGGGACAGACAAATACTTGGGATTCCTCCGATGTTGCCCCCTTAGAGGGTACTGCGTCTTCAGGTGCTCAGCCCACGGTGCCCATGGATCATCAGTGGGAGTTGCAGCTGTGTGCCAGTTAGTGTAGTTCTAGATTTCCTTGGACACACACAACAGCCTGTGTACCTGTGACTGTGACATTCATACCAGTAGTTTCTTTGTTGCCCTTGCCTGTCTGTTCCACCTGAAGGTGAGGTGCAGAGCTGTGGTTTGGGGATTGAGCAGCTGTGGCTCAGTGCACGCAGTGGGCCCTGCATGGGCGGCTCAGTGCACGCAGTGGGCCCTGCATGGGCGGCTCAGTGCACGCAGTGGGCCCTGCATGGGCGGCTCAGTGCACGCAGTGGGCCCTGCATGGGCCGCTCAGTGCACGCAGTGGGCCCTGCATGGGCGGCTCAGTGCACGCAGTGGGCCCTGCATGGGCGGCTCAGTGCACGCAGTGGGCCCTGCATGGGCCGCTCAGTGCACGCAGTGGGCCCTGCATGGGCGGCTCAGTGCACGCAGTGGGCTCTGCATGGGTCGCTCAGTGCATGCAGTGGGCTCTGCATGGGTAGCATAGTGTATCCATGTCATCCAGGGAAATTATATGTGGACTTAATAAATACTTTTTGATGAACAAATGTTTTAGGTCCTATTTCTGTTCATATATCTTGTTTCTCACAAGCATGGGATTACACACTACTACTGTTTGTTGCTTTTGTCTGTCATCTGTAAGTTTATGTTTTTGGTATAATTTTTGATTATTAACATTTAGCTATAAAGTATATGACAAAAGTTCAACAAGCAGTGAGTGGTCAGACAGTCTCATAGCAGGGCATGCCTAGGTCAAGACACATCCACACACAGAGACCCCATGTCCCCTTGTTTTCAGTTGTGTCAGTGGGACACATGTCACTTCAGCAGTGTGCCTTCGAGAGTCATCTTGGCTGTGGGCAGTGTGGAGTCCTTTCTTATGACGCAGTGTTCCAGTGTAAGAATGCACCTAGGTTTCTATGTCCTTGCCTTCTGCAGGTTACCTGGTGAGGGTTTCTTCTTCGTTCATCATTCAATTAAAAGGAAACAATTGCAGTGATCTCCCTACTGGGTCAGGAGTTAGGGTTAGAAGGTTACGGTCAGTTTTAGGATTAGGTTTAGAGGTTTGGGATTTGGGTTTAAGGGTTAGTGTTAGTGATTATGGCCAAGGCTAGGGTTAGGGCCTAGGTTGTTAAGGTTAGGGTTAGGATTAAGATTGGGGTAGGGGTTATGGTTTAGGGTTGGTGTTGGTGTTAGGATTTTAGGATTAGAAAGTTATGGTTATTTTTGAGGTTAGAGGTTAGGTTCCTGTTTCAGTTTAGGATTTAGGGTTTAGGTTTTAGGGTTACATGTTAAGTTTAGGATTTTATGGTCTCTACCATAACCTCTTTATGGTTAGGGTTAAATGTTGGGTTAGGGGTTATGGTTAGTTTTGGGGATTGGGAGTTAGTGTTAGAATTAGGGTTATGAGACAGCTATATGTGAATCTTCTCTTTGTTCTAGAAATGTGAGAACTGCATGTCTAGGAGATAGGTGGACAGGAACCCTTCACTCATTGCTTGATGAGGAGCTCCATGTTTAGATATGATGTTCTTTAGAGATGAGGAGCTCAATGTCTAAGCATAAGAGAAGAGGACCACGCCCTTACAGTCCTCTTTAAGAATCCTAAATAACCTTAAGACCTCTCACTAGACTTCATTCCAAAAGGCCACATCTATTCCTCACAGTGCCACCTGGAGCAATCAAGTTTTTGCCACACATAACTTTGTGGGATTTGAAAACCCAAACTACATAGCAAGTACTATCTTAAAGTCAGTTCCTTCAGTGAGCTGTAACAAACTACAGTCGACTGGATCAGTTAAGAAAGAAACACTTCCTGGGTTGTAAAGTGCGGGATCAAAGTGCTGAGTGCCTGCTGTCTTTTGCGGACCCTGTTCCTGGTTTTCAGATGAATGTCTTCTCACTGTCTCCTCGTGTGGCTTCACTCAGAGATACCTCTAGTCCCTTCATTATATCTCATTTCTTAGGGTCTAATCACCTTCCAAAGACCCAACCTCCATATTTTCCCTTTGGTTATCAGCATTTCATCATATAAATTTTATGCACACAATTTCCAACTTTCTACATAATATACCAAGATTTCCTTCTAAAAATCTATATGTATAGCATCAGTTTTCTTTTCAGATATCAACTTTTCCATAGTAAAACTCCCTTTGACTTTGTAATTTGTTATGTCTGGAAATTCAGTACTAAGAAAAGGCAAAAACACTTGAGTTATTTAGCTGTGCCCTTGGTCAGTTTGTGCTTATAGTTTCTCTGTTACATTTAGGATCTTGAATTTTAATGGATGAGTCCTATATCTTTACCTCCTCCAGGAACTGTGAACATTTTAGGACCGTCACTGTGTTCTTGGAATCCAAGTTGCCAAGTAAGGGGCTCTGAGAGCACCAAGTGAAGGAGCCAGTCCCCTGTAGACCTGTGGGAGCCACTGGCTCCAGAAGACATCGGACAGGACAAGGTCGCCACCTAATGGAAGTGCACAGTAATGCGTGTCAACCTCAGAAGAATATGGTATAAAGTCCACTGTCCAAAACTTAGTACATAGATATACTGGTCATATATTCTTCACCATATGACTGTAGACACCTTTTTGATGAAAACTTTACATGAAATTTTCTACAGAGGTGGTAGAATCTGAGTGTGCAGTTCAGTTTCCTCAAGCATGCAAAAGTCACCCACCCTTTCAAACATTGCCTCTGTCATCCTGTGCATTCTTCTGTCTGACACATCACCAGTGGGCACAAATCCTCTTACCAGCTGGAGGCCGATAAGCCTTGACTAGGCAAGAATACATGCTTCCGTTAAATGAGGTGAAACGAGTCTGTGCTGTTTGTCAATATGAACTGTGTATGTCGTGTAATTGGAAGCCCCCTTGCAATAGTTTTATGCTCCAGTGTTCACGAGGACATGTTCTGCCACTGATCATCTATTTCATTTTGACATAAAAGCAAAATATTATTATGATATAATCGTATCTAAAGAGCATATGTAACTTACAGAAAACTTTGCTATATGACTGCATATTCTAGAAAATGCTTTTATTTATAATGATAGCTCATTTTCTTATTAAAACTATATCCTAGGATACTTTCATTTCTAACCATTACAAATACAAGGTAGTGAACTTATCCCAAGTGAAACATAACCTCTGAAGCACTCTTTCAGGTCTCCGCAAGTCTCCACAGGATAGTGATCCATGAGAGAAATGTTAAAATCAGAACTATGGGAAATCCCACAGCTGAAGGAAAAAATCACAAATGAAGTATATACTAAGGCTTACTGAAAGAAATCCTTCAGGTGTAAGATAAGTCACAACATATGTGACTTCAGGTGTAAGGTCACTTATACCATATATGGACTTCAATCTGTGCAAAGGAGTCAACTTCATCAGGAATGGTGACCAAATGGGTGAACACATAAAGCTTAAAAATAATCGTTTAGATAGATGTATAATTACAGTTAACATTTGAAAACATTGTGGGGCTTAATAATATGTGAAATGTAAAATATGTATAAATGTAAATATAGGTATATGTGGTTTAATTACATATAATGCATAATGCTACCTGACACTATGAGCTCTGTAGCATGTAGTAGAACAAGAAAATAAGAAGTTATGGTTCTTTATTTAATAATAAGCTAAATAGAGATGAAGAAAATTATGTAATTTTAGCAGAATGCATAAAAAGGAAGCAAAAACATTGTAAATAAATGAAACTATAGAAAAATGATCACATCATGGGCTGAAAGATGGTTCATGGGTTAAGACTCGGCCTCACAAGCAGAAGGTTCTGAGTTCAGATCCTGATTCCCATGTAAAAAAAAAAATGCCAGATGGAAACAGCATCGGCCTGCGCTTCTGGCCCTGGTGAGAGGAGCCTGGGAAATCCCAGAGCAAAGTTAGAAGGTGGTAGAAGCAATCCAGGATGATTCCGGAAGTCACTCTGGGTCCTCCACAGGGACACGTGTCCTTTTACACACACACACACACACACACACACACACACACACACACACACACAATGAATAAAATAAAGCTTAAAAAATCACATAAAATGTCAACTGTCTGATTATCTGATTGTGAGTCAGAGATCATCAGATTTGATGGAAGAACATAACCTAACGTGTGCTGCGTAAGAAATTAAAGAAGAATGAAAAAGTCAAATAGCACAATGAAAAATGAAACAAACTATTCTGCAGAAGGCTGGAAAAAGGTAGAAAGAAGCAGAAAAACATTAAACCCAGTGGAAAAAGCACTTTTGATGAAGTTGTCAATGTTGCCTGACAGGTCTTTAGCCAGAGAACTTTCTGGAACTGTCCAAGAGATGCTGGGCACTGCACAGTGTGTGGGCTGCATGGTGGACGGTTGCCACCCTTGTGGCATCATACGTGACATCAACAGTGGTACAGGGAGTGCCCAGCCAGTGAAGAGGAACCGGAGGAAATGTTTTGAAATCAGATTTAAAAATTTGCACTCTTAAAATCAAAACTTAAGAACAAACGAAGGGAAAACATTTACTGCAGTACAGATTGCCAAGTGGACAAATTGGAGATTTACATGCTCAAGACTCAATCGTTGAAATGTTTGTAACACATTTTCTGCAGATTGTGTCTTCCAACAACCCCAAGGCTAGAATGTTATGAAATAGGTCTTGAGACTATAGTTTTATTGCAATTCTCCTGCCTACTGTTCTTTCCAGAGTATTTTGAAAATGTCTTAATTAGTGACTGTCTTTTGTTCCTTAGTTATAAAAACTTAACAGAATTACTTTAATACTGGGACATGTTATTTAGAAAATATTTTCTAATATTTTCCTGGATCTTGGGGACTCATATGTATCTCAAAAATAAATTATGTTTTATTACCTTTGGAAATTGCCTTTTTAATAAGTTTTTTGCTCTTTAGAAAAGACAGTTTGTAAGTAACTGTTAAAAAAGGCCATTAACAAAACTTTAACAAAAGTTCATTTTATTATTATTTTTTAACTTTATTTAGTGTGTGTGTGTGTGTGTGTGTGTGTATGTGTGTGTGTGTGTGTGTGTGTATCAAGGGGCATTATGTGTCCCTGTGGAGGACCAAGGGCAACTTTGGGAATCATCCTGAATTTTTTTGTTTCACTCTGGGATTTCCCAAGCTCCCACTACCAGGGCCAGAAGTGCAGGCCGTCCCTGTTTCCACCTGGTGTTTTTTATGTGGAAGCTGGGATCTGAACTTAGGACCTTGTGCTTGTGAGGCAGAGTCTTAACTCCTGAACCATTTCTCCAACCCATAAGTTCATTTTTTAATGAAAAAAACCTCTCCACTAAATTCACAAAAATATTTAGGAGATCATTAACATGCTTTACCTGTTTCAGATACAGATTTCTGAATGGTCATTAAGAATTTCATATAATAAAAATAAATATGAAATGTTAAAAGCAGGTATATCAAGCTAGAGGTACAAATACTTCTGATGAGGGATGTTGAAAATGAAAACGATTGGTGGCAAATGATATTTTACCCTGAAGCTATTTTTAAATTGGAAAGGTGAACACAAAGCTAGAGTGTTAAAGTAACACACTGTAAATTATGTTTGTGACTGTAAAACCTTGAAGGAAAACAGCACTAGTGTGGCTAGGTTGACCATGACTAAAGGTTATTAGCGTTTACATAGGACAAAACCCAGCACATCCACACGGAGCAGGTCATGAGGGCGCACAGAGTGGGAAGGTGAGGGAGCTAGCCTCGTCTGTGCTTGCTGCATTGCAAGGACAGAAACGTGCTGATGTGATTGCATAGGTTTGGACTAGGTGACCTTGCTTTGCAGAGAGTCCCCTCTCTCCACGGTGTTTGAGTACTAAGTAGACACTACCAATGAGCCCCAATCATTGTATTATCTTTTACGAATCAGTTTTTGCTCCGACTTTCTCATCTGAATGACCCCCTAAGAGCATCTAACAATAGTTTTTTTTAAGGCTTAAAGTTTCCTTAGTTCAGTTACTGCTGCCCTGTAACTCTAACCCTAGCCCTACCCACATTGCTGAAGTGTTAGCTAAAGGTGAGGCTCACCCACCCACGAAAGAACTATATATAAAATAAATTAGACTTGTGAGACGTAAAATCACTGGATTGACAAATCTTGTCTGTAAAGGACATAGACTATAGTAAAAACTTGTTTTAATGCTTTGAGTAACTCCACCCTCAGCACTAATCATTTATTTACACTTTCTTTGTATTTTAACATTGAAGAACTGTTCTTAACGCACACAAAAGCAACCTGGATTTGCAAATCTTGTAAGATGACAACAATAAGAGTCAGTGCTTTTTAAAGACAAAGTTTAAAGAAATATGCTTGTTGACTGCAGTTGACTGAAAACTTGTTGGTCCAAAAAAAAATAGTGACAGGCTTTGCGCTGTCACCTGGTCTGATCACTGCTTCACACCTATCAGCATCCCTGGTCACGCCTGCCCCAGCACCTTGGGAGCAGCCCACATCACCTCCGACGCCACGGACGTGAACGTACCCTTGGTCCAGGCCAGAGTCGGCTTTCTAGTGCGACTCTTCTTGCACAGCTTCTGAGCGCGGTTTCTACCACAGCGTGCGAATTCCTCTCGGCCTGCAGCCAGACAGCGGTAACGCACCCATTCTGAGCCCAAGGTGCCGGTCTTCCCCCCGCTGCCGGGTGCAGATGGAACCAAGAACGACCCGTCCCAAAAGGCAACGCGCACCTGGGTGCACCTGTGCAGGACCTCTGTGCACCTGTGCAGCACCTCTGTGCAATCAGTCTTGGGGGCGGGGCTAGGCGCAGGAGGCTCAAGAAGGGCGAAGATTGGCAGTTTCCGCAGCGCGGGCTCTGGAGCAGGAGGGGCTTCTCCCAGCTGCGCTCGGCCCACCGGACGCGGCCCTGGCCCTGCGCGAGTCCTCCGCAGCGCTGGAAACCCTGGAGACATGCTCCTTCTCTACACCCTGGCACCTCTGCTGCTTCTGAGGACCTGCTCCCCAGCACAGTGGTAATTCTTCTCAGCCTGCAGCTAGACAGCTGCACAAAAGTCACAGTTTCTGGGTTTGCAGGTTCCCACCTGGAGCTGCCATTACAGCTCAGCTTGTGGTTTGGCACTGGCCCTGGTCTGAGGCAAACTCTCTCCCAGAAGATGCCTGGAGCCTCAATGACAGGCACTATCCTGAGCACCTACAATTCCTAGACCACAACCTCAACCAAGACACGAAGCACGGGAGGGAGTGGGGAGAAGCAGCCTGAGGGATTGTAGCAAGAAGGTTAGGGATTAGGGTTAGAATTAGATACAGGGATAAATTTAGGAGCTTGGGGTTGGCTTGGAGATTAGAGTTAGGGTTAGGGTTGCAGAGTTAGGGTTTGGGTTTGGGGGTAAGGGATTGAGATTGACTTTACGATTAGGGTTAGGATCAAAGGCCTAGGGATGTGGACAGATAGCGTTAGTTTAGCATTGGAATGTTTGGGTTAGGGTTAGCTTTATAGTTAGCGATCAAGGTTAGCAGTCAAGGGTCATGTACCTTATCATAAAGGTTAGAGTTAGGATTAGAATTTGGTTATGTTTTAATGGTTACATTGAGGGTTAGGCTTAAGGATTAGGATATAGGTTTAGTAATGGAGTTCGGGTTACTGGTTTTGTTTTAGGTTTGTGGTTAGAGTTAGAGGGTTAAGGTTTGAGGTTAGGACTAAGGTGAGGGGTTTGGGTGAGGTGTTTAGTGTAGTGTTAGAAATTAGGGATTAGATTTATGATTAGGGTTTAGTGTTTGGGTTTAGGGCTTAGGTTTAAGGTTTATGGTTAGTGTTGGATTTAGGTGTAGGTTTAGAATTTCAGATTAGGGGTTCTAATTAAGGTTAAGAGTTTGGGTTAGGTACTTTCTGTTCCGGTCAGGACCTCGCTGAAGCTACAGTTTCACGATGCCGACTTTGATACATTGTGGTAACGCTTAGGTATGTGCGAAAGGCTTTCTGGACAAGTGCGAGCACCAACCACAGTGATACCATTTCTCCCTGGTTTGTGCTTTTGCCCGGGGTTCGTGGTGCTAGGGGACCAGCCTTCTTCTTCCACCAGGAGAGCTAAGGTGGTGGCCTACTCCCTGGTTACTGATACAGAACAGCGTCAGCTCACTGCCTACTGGCACCGGGAGATGGGGCGGGCATCTAAGGATAAGCGGGATGTCTACTACCGCCTGGCCAAGGAGAATGGCTGCGGTGCCTGGAGTGCCTTCAAGCTGCTGCAGTTGGATGAGGAATTCCAGCTCTTCCAAGGAGTCACGCGGGCGGTTGACCTGTGTGAGGCCCCAGGCAGCTGGAGTCAGGTGCTGAGCCGGCAGATTGGGAGCCAGGAATCTGGCCATGTGGTGGCTGTGGACTTGCAGGCTATTGTTGCTGAATCCCCCACCGGGCCAGTCGGGGGGAAGAGGGGAAATGTCGGGGCCTCGTGGGTGCGAGGCGAATGGGCCAGCCTGCGAGGGGTCTCCACCCAGACCCCAGGAGTCAGGCGAGAAGCAGCACACAGACGAGGAGTTGGCCGCAGACTCAACTTTACTCAGGAAGTGTTTGGGCTCACATAGGGTCGGGTCCAATCAGGTGTGGCCACCCCTCTGCTCGGGGGAGGGGGAGAGAAGCCACCAATCATTTAGCTGTTTACTGGTGTCCAGGTTAGATGGCCATTTCCCATTGGTTGTTCGTCCCTCCTTCCCATTGGTTGTTCATCCCTCCACCCATTGGTTGTCCATCCCTCTGCCTGTATGGTTTTTTGTTCAGGCTTGTCTGTAGCCAGACCTCCTGGATTCGGGAGCCAGGGCTAGGGCCTCCCTGAATCAATAGTGCCACAGGCTCTGGCTCCGTTACCAGGTGTGATCGAGATCCAGGGGGACGTCACTCAGCTCTAGACGGCCAAGGAGACCGTCCAGCACTTTGAAGGCTGCCCTGCTGACCTAGTGGTGTGCGATGGGGCTCCTGATGTCACTGGCCTCCATGATGTGGATGAATATATGCAGGCCAGCTGCTCCTAGCTGCTCTCAACATTGCTACCCACGTCCTGAAACCAGGGGGCTGCTTTGTGGCCAAGATATTCTGAGGCCGGGATGTCTCTCTGCTGTACAGCCAGCTGCGGGTCTTCTTTCTCAGGGTGTGCTGTGCCAAGCCCAGGAGCAGCCGCAACCCCAGCATCGAGGCCTTTGCCATCTGTCAGGGTTACTACCCGCCTGAGGGCTTCGTGCCAGACCTGACCAAGCCTCTGCTGGACCACTCGTTCGACCCAGATTTCAACCAATCGGATAGGCCCATCGGTGTTATCGCGCCCTTTGTGACCTGTGGAGACCTGAGCACCTATGATTCGGACCACAGTTACCCATTAGCTCTAGAAAATGGCTCCGAATACAAGTATACACCGCCCACCCAGCCCCCCCCCCATCTCACCCCCATACCAGGAGGCTTGCAGATTGAAGAAGAAGGGGTGGCTTTGCCAGGGAGCTCCAGCCCCAGGAATGCCCTATCAGGACAGTGGACATGCTGCCCCAGACCCTGACCGTCCCTCGGCCGCATACCCTGCTGGCCCCTGAGGTCTGGAAATGCAACTCTGAGCCCATTTTAATCCCTTCCCAAGAAGGGTCTATCTGTCCCGTCTCTGGCAATTCCTCTCTCCCACATACCAAGAGCTGTACACATCAGTGGGCCAGCCCGAACATGGCAAATGGAAAGATTTAGCCAGATAGCTCAGTTCCTTTTCTTTTCCTTGGATAGATGGAAAACAATGACACAACCGCTCATTTTAGCCTATTTGGATGAATTTGCCTTTTTATCTAATAATTATGTAAAGGATACCTTTAAGAAATAGCTCCCTGGGGCTGGGGAGATGGCTCAGGGGTTAAAGCCTTTGCCTCGAAAGCAAAAGGGACCTGAGCTCAGGTCCCCCATCTCAGGTAAACATGTCAGGCAGATACTGACCTGTCACAGTCCAGGAAGGTGGAGCCTGAGAAACCCCAGAGCAAAGCAATATAGAATAATCCAGGATGATTCCCCATGTCATCCTTGGGCCTGCACAGGCACACACACTCAAGTGCCCTCTTGTACATACACCTGCACACATGCACCCTCCACGTGCAAAACTCACACATGGTGAGAAAGGAAAAAGAAAAGTCTCCCCAGATGAAACCCAGTGGCAAAAAGGGGGTGAAAGTGGAGGGAAACTGACTGAAGGAGAAAGTGTGAAGTGGGTAAAGAAGGGGGGATGGAATCGTGTTGTAAAGAATGAGCGTGACAAATTCATTGTAATCATGTATGAAAGAGTTAAAGAATAAAAGTTAAAAAAAAAGAGTTTGGGTTAGGTTTTAAGGTTTAGTATTAGGGTTAGGGTTATGCATAGGGATAGGGTTTAAGTTAGGGTTAGGGTTAGGTTAGTGTTAATGTTTGAGGTTGTGGGCTAGGGTTTAGTGTTAGGGTTAGGGTTAGATTTTTTTTCTGCAGATTAAGCTTCCTTTGTTTATAGTTGAGTACTACATTCACTGAGAGAGTTAGGGCAAGTTGAATGGTTTCGCTTGCATCCTTGTTTTTAACTTGGGCCTGGTTCATCCTCAGAGCCTGGTCTACGATTAGACATTTGGCTAGGGTTAAGATTAGGGATAGGGCAAGGGATAATAGTTTACTTTGGCATATGGGGTCTCAGGATAGTGTTAGGAATCTGATTTTGGTTGATACTAGTCCTACTATTAGTGGTCTTCTTTTGCATGTAATTGTAGGTATGAGATTCCATGTGGTTTAGGATTAGGATTTGGGGGTATGGGCAGTGTTGTACTTGCTTTATAGATTCATACTATATCCACAGAGGAGTTTTGGTAGGTGAAATGGTTTCCCTTGAAGCTATGGGTTCATGTTGGATTTGGCTCAAATTGAGAGATTGATCTGAGATTAGACATTTGGTTAAGGTTAGGGTTAGGAATAGGTGAAAGGATTGGCTTCATGTTATGTCTAGGTTTCAGAATCACATGTGTGGGATTTCATCTGGTCCTAGGGTTGGGATTTGGCCGAAGGATAAGAGCTTCACTTCTCTTGTAGATGAATACAACACCCTCAGAGAGAATTTGAGTGAGTGGAACTGTTTTTCTTTGGGTCACATGCAGAATCAAGTCTAGTGTTAATAATTTTCAGTGTTAGGAATAGGGGAAAGGACAAGACTATGCTGTGTGCGCAGATTCATACTAGGTCTCAGGCTAGTGTTAGGAGTCTCATTTTGGTTGAGGTTAGTGTCACCTATAGGAGTCAGGCTTCCTTTGTCTGTAATAGGAGATGTAAAATTCCATCTGGCACCTGGGTTGGTGTTAGGTTTGAGCTGTGGACAGGGATATATTTGCTTAATAGATACATACTACATTCACAGAAAGAGTTAGGGCTGATGGAATGGTTTCTTTTGGAGCTATAGCTTGGTCTTGGGCCTGGGTCAAACTGAGCGCTAGATGTAGTATTAGTTATTTGGCTAGTGTTATGGTTAGGATTATAGAGCTATGCTTTGTGTTCAGACTCATGGTAGGTCTCACACTAGTGTTAGTAGGACTTTGGATGGAGTTAATATTATGACCATCTGTCAGTGTTGGTTTTCATGTAATTCTATGTATGGGATTTTTATCTGAGAGTAGGATTAGGGTTAGTATTGGGGTTAGGATAGGGCTACACTTGTTTTATAGATGAATTATACATCCACAGAGAGATTTATGATGGTTGAATGGCTTTTCTAGGATCTATGGTTATGTCTTGGGCTTAGGTCAGACTTTGTGTTGTTTAGAATTAAACATTCAGTTAGGATTGTGATTTGTCACAGCAGTAGAAGGTTGAACACTGTACAGGGTCACAAATATCACTTACAAAGTAGTGAAAATCAATGCGATGATAGAAAAATACACCTGAAAATTACAATAAAATGATTGTATAAATTGATGTGACAAGGATGAGAGCACCTATGGACAGATAAGAGGTGTTGCAGTCAGCCTGCATGGTTGCTGATAAATGACCAGAACACAGCTTAAGGGAACAAGGTGTTTACTTTCTTACGATAGCCTGGTTACAGTTCATAGTCCAGCTTGACGGGAGAGCACGCACCAACACCAGGGCCGAGGGAACTGGCCACCATAACGGCTGAGAGATGGACAATCCTTACTTGCCAGACCAGCATGTCTGGCCAAGTATACAGAAGGATGCCAACTCTCTCAACCAGCTCTCTGTGATTTATCCAGGGCCTAATCCCACCCACCATGGGCTGGGTCTTCCCCAGCAGCCAGACAATCTCCTTCAGGTTTGCTCTGGGCTTAACTCAACCATCAACTCTCTACACCTGTGCCCAGAGCTCAAACCCTCAAGAGTCAAGTTGACACCTGTGCTTAACTATGACACTCCACCCCTTGTCAACTTGACACAAAAACAATAGCACTTTTAAACTGTAACCTTTCCTTGTCCCCACAGATGTTAAAATATAAATACGTTCCATGGACAAATTTAAAATGTTCTCTCATTAAAACTTCATTTCCAATGTTTTAAAAGTTTAAAACAGATAAAACATTAAAACAGAAGGATCTTAATAAGAAAACATTAAAAAGAACAAAGTCCAGCAAATCACCGCATCCTGTACTTCAATGTCCATCTTCTGCTGCTCATCACGTAGTCAAGGCGGCTCAAAGATTCGAGGCATTCCCAGTCCCCGTTTGCACCTTAATGTTGTAAAAGCAGAGTTCCTCTGAACCAGGCTGAATCTCCACTCGCAGTTGTCCTCAGCAGCAGTCCCACAGTTCTGGCATCTCCAACACAACTCTGGGTTCTCCTCTGCAGCTTTAAGCTTCACCATCTCTTGCAGGACTCTACGCCTGCCTCTTGGTGCCAAGCTTTTGCTGCTCTCCATGAACCCTTCAGTACACGAAAACCAGTTATCACTTGAGGGACGCTGCCAGATTCCGAAGCGAAGTTGAAATGCAGCTTAGTCCACTGGAGCCACAGCTGCACCAACTTCAACGTGCTGACGCTGGAAAAGCCTCTCTTCTAGGCAACCAAACTTGCAAAGGGCAAGAAACAGCTTTAACTTGGGCTTTCGCCCCTGAAGGAAATTGAGTTTCCAAACCAGGAACTTGCGATACGGTGGTTTTCACGTCTTCCACCATCTCAGTGCAAGTCACTAGGTTTTCCTTCACTGATATTCATTTGTCCAACAGCAGCAGATATTCTGCTGCCTGCCCTTTGCACATCCAAACCTCCAAGGCTGCCAACACAGCTCTCCTCTGTCAAGCAAACCAGTCCATCGTCCTTATATTCAGTTTTTCCAAAGTCCTTGTTTCCCTCATCACAAACTGGGCCCAAATAATGTCTCTCAGCAACTGGCCCACTAAACTCTGAAGAACGGTATTTGTAAATCCACAAAGTGAAAATTCTCAAGCATTTTCAACTTTGTCCAGCGAAACCGTTCAAAAGACACAAAATCCACATAGTCAGATTTATCAGCAACACCCCACTCCCGGTACCAAATTCTGTTGCAGTCAGCCTGCATGGTTGCTGATAAATGACCAGAACACAGCTTAAGGGAACAAGGTGTTTACTTTCTTACGATAGCCTGGTTACAGTTCATAGTCCAGCTTGACGGGAGAGCACGCACCAACACCAGGGCCGAGGGAACTGGCCACCATAACGGCTGAGAGATGGACAATCCTTACTTGCCAGACCAGCATGTCTGGCCAAGTATACAGAAGGATGCCAACTCTCTCAACCAGCTCTCTGTGATTTATCCAGGGCCTAATCCCACCCACCATGGGCTGGGTCTTCCCCAGCAGCCAGACAATCTCCTTCAGGTTTGCTCTGGGCTTAACTCAACCATCAACTCTCTACACCTGTGCCCAGAGCTCAAACCCTCAAGAGTCAAGTTGACACCTGTGCTTAACTATGACAAGAGGTAATGATATACATTATTCCCTGTTAAGATTTTGACCATTTAAAAAGTATGAGTACATTTGGTTTCATTTATTGACTAATTTTAACATAATTTAGCACAAAATTTCTACTATTTTAAAGGGCGGAGTTCAGTATCAGAAGACAAAGGGAAAGTAATTATAGATGATATTCCTAGTCAAGGAAGCATAAAGCAACCATACAGCTGAGAAAAGCATGCCATTTGGGCCTGGAAAATATTATTCCATTTCAAATACATGTAATATTCTGCAAATGCAATGCTTATGTGAGTTTCAAAACATTAAGTCACATGCATAAGTTACACAAGCATACAATAAATAAAAGTGTAAGTATGTAACAATACAAGTGTTGAGTTTTCAGCTCTCAGCCTCCATGATGGATGTGACCTAAGCCTCCCCCAGCTTCTGCAGCCCACCATGCTTTTTCTCACATAATGGGTCGTATTACCCTAAGCTAAATGAATCTCCCTTTCTCCCTTTAAGTTGCTTGAGTCTGAGTGGTATCTCACAGCAACAGAGAAGAGTAGTACAGAAAGTAGTACCGAGAGTGTGGTGTACTAGTGAGGTGTTTGTGAAGCTGATAAAAATTGGTAACCAGAAGTAGAGAAGTATGGCCATCACTACGATGTGGCTAGTGTGCCTGTGGAAATGTTTGTTGCGAGAAATTTGGAGAACTTTGGAACTTTGTGCTGGGAAAGTCTTTGTGTCTTGGAGATAATGTGTAGAGGGCCATTCTTGTGAGAGTTTGGAAGTGAGTGATGCTGTTAGAGACGTGAACAGTGGAAGTCCAGCTTGTGATGGTCCACAGGCAACAGAGGCTGTATTGGGAACTGTTCTAGAGTAAGTGGAGTGCTGCTTTGGCTGAGAATTTAGAGAAGCTTTGCCCTCATCCTGAAATCTTGCTGGAAATTAAGTTTGAGTGTTTGGTGGAAGAAGTTTCAAGACAATGTAGTCTGTGTGGCATAGCTACTTTTTAAAGGTCTTGTTCAGAGTTATGAAGAAAAGGAGTAAGGAATCAGACAGAGACAAAAACTGTGAAGTTTGAAGAAAAATGTAAGAACTAGTTTAACCAGAAGGCAGACAGCAAAATGGCAGCTGTCATTAAAGAGATAAGTTCCATTAGTGAATCAAAACCTCTTCTTCATTGGGGTAATAGAAGAGACCCTACCTAGAAAACAGATTCCTTAGGGAAAGCTTCCACCCATAAGAATGCAAATTATTTTGGAAGGAAAGAGCTGATGGTGGAGTTCCAAAGGAAGAGTCTGTTCCTCCTCTGAAGCAACTGCCTGAGACATTCTTCCCAGAGCCAGCACAGAGAAGCTGAGAAAGCTGTGAGTCAAGGGGTCCAGTCTCCAACCTAAGGCTATAGCAGAACCTGGCAATGTTGACCACGTGGCACTTGTTTGAGAAGCATCAAAGATGCAAGCATGAGAAGGATGTGGATCCCCCTTCAAGGTTTCAGAAAATGACTGAACCCAGACAGTGTGTAGCAGGATTAGAAATCCAACAGAGAAGCCCAGGAAGGGCATTTTGTGCTATGGAGTTGAAGTCTGGTTTGCCATGGGGAAGTAAAGATGTCAGAGATGCCAAAGTCAATGTGGGACATCTGTGAAGGGAAGTTACACATTGTGAAAGGAACTCAAGAGAGTAGATGGGAAGATCCAGCCCAAGAAAGTTATGTGTTCTGCAGGCAGTTGTGCTGGTGGGGTGTAACTGAAACCCTTTGGAGAACTGGAGAACGTGAGAGCTGGGACACCCTGGTCCTTGCCGAAGGAGTGAGAAGAAGCGGGAAGTGCCTATGTGTGGCTGTGGCAAAGAGAAGGGGCACAGCATGCAGACAGGCCACCAGGGGTGGAGGTCTTACTTATGGCAGCCTGTTTTTAGGTGTGGAACATCCCTTTGTCATGTTCCCATGGTGAATAGCACTTGAGTTTCCAGCTGCTTGTAGGAAACAATGTTGGTGTCCTGCAATTGGAAGCAACTCAGATTGACTGGGTCTGCAGCCGCTGGTGTGACCCAGTGACGGAAAGACTGGAAGCCGAGGACCTTTCCCTCAAGGAGGAGTGCACAGGTCAGCCAACTTGGGAACAGGCAGCCTGTGGTGAGGAGCCTGACCTCTGGGGCGTGGCAGTGGCAAGCAGACTCTTGAGCACTGCAGGTCTTTCCCTGATTGCTGTGTGGTCCAGCGCCATCTGGAGCTCTAGCCAGTCACGTGCGGTCCAGCACCATCTGGAGCTCCAGGCCAGTCACGTGCGGTCCAGCGCCTCTGAAGCTCCAGGCCACTCATGTGCGGTCCAGCGCCATCTGGAGCTCCAGGCCAGTCAGTGCGGTCCAGCGCCATCTGGAGCTCCAGGCCACTCATGGAGACAGACCCAGTCGTGGACTGACAGAACCAGTCTTTGCTCTCACACACCTCTTGATGCTCACTTGGTAATTGTTCTGGATGTGGAAGGAGCAGGTGGGAAACATTAAGAGAGGAGAGGGAGGGAGGAAGAGGAGAGAGAGAGGGATGGGGGAGAGTGGAGTGGGGAACAACTGGGGAAGGAGGAAGGGAGGGAAAAGGAAAAGAGGGGGGTGAGGGTAACTAACCATTAAGCTTGTATAACTAGGTAAAAAATTAATAAAAAAAGAAAATTTGTTGCTTTGATGAATGGCGATATTACAGCAAAACCTATTGGGATAAATATTCATCAAAGAAAGCATTAGGCAACAGTATTTTTCCAGAATGGCTGGACAAGGTCTGGGTGTAGTCAAATCAGGGTGGGTTCATGTGAGGTGAAAGGACAGGGTAGATGGTGTTCTGAGTATGATACATCGGGTCGCAGGATTCACTGATGTCTTGGTGCATGAGGGCACCATTGAGGACATGGTGTGGTGGTGACCTTGCTACCCAAGCAACTACCCAGATCCTAACATGTCGAGGATGCGGCCCACACATCCTAACACTAGGGACGGGTCCTGGCTTGCTTGAGATGGCAGCGATTGTCAAAGTTGGGGTGATGTCTTGTCCAACAAGAGATCATTCATTTTCGAGGTAATGGTGTTGGGGTGACCATCCCATCCAAGCAGCCGCCCAGTTCCTAACAGGGTGAGGATATAGCCCACATAGCCTCACATCTGAGGTGGGCCCAACTTCCTGGGATGATGGTGATTACTAGTTTGCTATGATGCATGGTGCAGCATACAGTGTGTCAGAGTGTGACTTTGTTTTCGTGGCAGTGAGGTCCAGCTGGGCTTCCATTTCTGTCAGTCTGGACAGTGGATCCAGCTGGGCATCGCTGAGGACACGTTGTGTCTGGCAGAAGTCTTGGGAGTTATTAACGGCATAGTCTCTCACAGGGACAGGGTGCGGCCCACATACCCTGTGTGCTGGCAGGGCCCAAGGTTGCCAAAAGTGCAAAGGAATGCCAGGACATTCAGATGTTTAGGTAAAGCTTAGGTTCATGTAAATCCATTTCCTTCAGTCCCCTTTCAAACGTGGCATAGTTATCTTTGGTTTGGTTTGATTACCTTTCAAAATGTATGTCAGCTTCCTTAAAACTTCAGGCTCATGCAGTGGTGCAGGGTACATCTGCACATCACGGAAGTCAATAGTCCATACAGTCCATGTGTGTCTAAGTCTCAACTAGATTCTGCTTTGGAAAATCAGGCATTTCTCAAGCTCCACTGAAGTCAGCAGTGAGATGTTGCTTCTTTGGGTGCAGAGTTGGGGTTTGGGTCCCTTTCACTCTGGCTGTGGCTGGGCTTCAGTACAAGTGTGGTCAGCCAGGGCCCTTTCTTTGCCCTTTGGTCTCCTTCACTTGACAGCCAGAATGGCTGGGTTAAAAACTGACTGAGACCATTGTAAACTTCTAAGCAGAGTGATGAAAAATGAAGAAGATGCCAACACCAAAATAAGGAGCAGAGGAGACAGGCTGTGGCCGCAACATGCTAGTGAGTGCAGAGTGCAATAGTTTATGGGAAAAGTAACAATTCTTTCAAGAACACAAGCTGTCACAGGAGGTCGAGGTGTGTGTGTGTGTGTGTGTGTGTGTGTGTGTGTGCGCGCATTTATTTGGAAAAGCCAGAATATCACCAATGCTGAGCATGGTGTGTATGGTGGAATATGATTATAATTCCAGCTCTTGGGAAACAGGCAGATTCTTAGACTTTGCCGGCCAGTCAGTGTAGCCTAATTGGTGAGCTTTAGGTCAATATGGGACACTGTTTCAAAGGAGGATGACACTTGTGGTTGTCCTTTGGCATTCCACATGTGTACATGCAGGTAAATAGTGTGTGTGTGTGCGGGTGAGAGAGAGAGAGAGAGAGAGAGAGAGAGAGAGAGAGAGAGAGAGACTTGAGATATACTTGTGGAAGTCAGAGGACATTTTCATCAGCAAGTTCCCTTCCTCCCACCATGAGGAGCTGGAGCTCAGGCCACCAGGTTTGTATTCAGGTTCCTTTTCTTGCTGAGTCATCTCATCAGTCCCTCCACCTATTTTAAATGTGTCAGTCCGATATAAGAAATAAAGAAATGACAGGAAATAAAATGACAGACCAATTTGCCTTTGAACATGAAGCTATTCAATATAGTTTTAGAAAACTGAAACTAGGCATAAAAACCTTCAATGTAATTTTAGCAAATCAAATGTAGAAGACAATATATGGTGAATACTGTTGGAGTTTATCCCAGTGGTGGAAAACTTGTTCAAAGCTCCGTCAGTGTAGCTTTCACATCAAACAACAGAAATGATGTGATATCTCATTAGTTACATAGAAAAAAATTGACCATCCAACATTTATTCATGCTGAAGATACTTCTATGTAAAGTAGGAATTAAAGGGAACTTCCTCAGTCGTGTCATGTCATCTAATACATGACAAAGACCTATGGAAAAACTATGGCTAATGCCGTAATTCACAAGGAAAGCTGGATTTCCAGAATCAGGACTCACAAGCAAGGGTCTGCTGTCAGCACTTATGCTCAGTGCTGTACTTGAGCCCCACACCATTGTGACAAGGCAAGTGAAAGAAGCGAGAGAAGAAATGAATGTGTTAACAGTTAACATCATTACCTGTGGAAAAATCCCAAAGTTGGTTATTGAAGTAACTGAAACAATTAGCTATAACAAAGCCACAGGTTATCAGGTTAGTATGCAGAAGCATTTGTGTTTCTCTTTATTACAAATTAACTGGAATTAAAAGTTCAATGAAAATAAGACCATAGCCATGAAATGTTCTGTATTTCTTCTGTATTCCTTAGTTACTTTTCAGTTGTTGTGATAAAGTGCCCTGACAAAAACACCCTCCGGGAGAAAAGATTTGTTCTGGCTCACAGCTCAGTGGCATAGCCATCATGGTGGGGAAGTCAAGGAGGCAGGGGCTTGAAGCAGCTCTTCCACATACCACATCCACAGTCACGAAGCAGACAGGAATGAACGCACGCTGCTGCTGCTCAGTTCCTTCTCCATTTGCACAGTTCCCGGATTCCATCTAGGACCCAAAACAGAGCATGAGTCTTCCCACTTCAATTAATGTAATCGAAATAATCCCTCACAGGCACATCCAGGTTTTTCTGGATCTCATCAAATGGGCAGCTGAGATTAACCAACACACTGGATAAAACACTCTATGCATGATTTATGCTATGAACTTAAAAATATACATGAGAAGACATGGAGAAAGCCTGAACGGATAAAATATGCATGAGAAGACATGGAGAAAATCTGACGGATGAATATGCCTGAGAAACACGGAGAAGGTCTGCACGGATGAAATATGCCTGAGAAGACACGGAGAAGGTCTGCACGGATGAAATATGCCTGAGAAGACACGGAGAAGGTCTGCACGGATGAAATATGCCTGAGAAGACACGGAGAAGGTCTGCACGGATGAAATATGCCTGAGAAGACACAGAGAAGGTCTTCACGGATGAAATATGCCTGAGAAGACATGGAATATCTTGTCCAGCAGTGGACATCCCCATCTTCAGCTCTTGCAGTCTTGCTGCCTCCTCTTCCGCAAGGTTCTCTGAGCTTTAGGATGAGGAGAGATCTGGCTGGTCTGGTTCCAGGTGAACATTGTAGGGTCATTGGTATTTTGAACTAAGGTTGGTTGTTGTTTTCAGTTTTGTGGTTCCTACACTGCACTGGGCTCCATCCTGTTTGGGTCTTCTAACCAAAGATAAAAGAGTATTTAAAGAAAGGTCTTAATATAAGGAGAGGTTAAAAGTAGAGGGAGGAATAGGAGTAGGACACAGCAGTGAGGGAGTCAGTCTCCCAGTTGCCGCTGGCTACCATCTAACTTCCAGCCTCATCACCTCCATGACGGGGAAACATGCCCAGCTCTCCAAACCCATCCAACCCCAAGTGAACAGGAGAGAAACAGTGAACAGGGTCAGATGTCTTGCTACTTACAGGCCGCTCATGACCGTGGGCTACGTTCTCTGTTGAATTGTGCTCCTTTGTCTCCTTTCGCTCGCGGTCTTCTTCACCTGCACTCCTAGTTATACTCCTTTGGAAGTATGTTGGTTGTTACAGAGATTTTCTTTTAAGTATGTCATTAAGTGTGTTTGGAATTAGGATCCACTTATAAAAGAGAACATCTGGAGTCTTAACTTTCTGATACTTCGCTCAATATAAGTTCTAATTCATTTACTAGCAAATTTCATTAATTCATTTTTTGATCACTGAGTAATATTTCGTTGTATAAATTTACCGTATTTTCACTATCCATTCATCAACTCATAGGCATTTGGGTTGATTCCATGATTTTGCTATTGTAAATTGTACTGCAATGAACATGGATATACTTGTGTCACTGTAGTGAACTGCTGCATTTTAGGGGATTATTCCCAGTAGTGGTATAGTGGGGTCATATGGCATTTCAATCCTTAACTTCTTAAGAAACTGCCATACTGATCTCCAGAATGGTTGCATAAGCCTGCGTTTCCACCAGCAATATATGAGAGTTCCTTTCTCTCCACATCCTCTCCAGCATTTGGCAGTGTGTTTAGGAACTGGTGGCCTAGCCCAATCTGCTTGAGTGACTTCCTACTCTTTCTTCTAAGGTTTTTGTAGTCTTTGGTCTAATTTTAAGGTTCTTGATGCATTTGGAGTTGATTTTTGTGCATGGTTTCAAGTATAGATCCAGTTTCAGACTTCTGCATGTGGATATCCAGTTTTGCCAGCACCATTTGCTGAAGATGCTGTTTTTTTTCCTTGAGTTTTCTGAGCCCCTATGTCAAAAATCAGATGACTGTAAGTGTATGGAATTATGTCTGATTCTTCACCATCCTTTTTCCATTGATATATGTGTCTATTTTGGAGCCTGGACCACGTTGTTTCTATTACTGTGTATCTGTAGTATATAAAATTTGGTTTGGTATGGTGATACCTCCAGCTGTGTTTTTGTTACTCTGGATTGTTTTTGCCATCTTGGGCTTTTTATATTTCCATATGCATTTTGAGATTGATTGGTCAATTTGTATAAAGAATTGCTTTGGAATTTTGACTGGTATAGCATTGGATCTGTATATTGCTTTTGGTAGGATGTTCATTTTTACAAAGTTAATTCTATCTATCCAGGAGCATGGGAGGTCTTTCCACCTTCTGGTGTCTTCTACAGTTTCTTTAGTATTTTAAAGTTTTCATTCTAAAGGTCTCTCACTTCCTTGGTTAGATTTATACCAAGGTATTTCATTTTTTAGGGGCTATAGTAAATGGAATTATTTCTCTTAGGACTTTCTTACTTGTTTCATCCTTAGTGTATAAGGAAGTCACTGAGTTTTGAACATTAATTTTGTAACCTGTCACTCTGCTGGATTTATATGTTAGAACCCAGAGTTTCCTGGTAGAATTTTTAGGATTTCTCAGGTATAGGATCATATCATCTACAAGTCGAGATATCATGACATCTTCTTTTTCAGTTTGAATCTGTTTTATCTCCCTCTCTTGTCTTATGGTTCTAGCTAAGACTTCAAGTACAAAGTTGTATAAAAGTGGTGAGCATGAACAGCCTTGCCTAGTTCCTGATCAAAGTGGAGCGGCTTAAAATTTATCATCATTTAAGCTCTAGGCTTCTTGCATATATGTTGATATAAGTTCCTTGCATTTCTATTGTCTTCAGGGGTTTTTATCATAAATGGATATTGGATCTTCTCAGAAGCTTTGTCTGCACCTATCAAGATAATCATGTGGTTCTGGCCCTTGGATTTCTTTATGTGATGGATTACATATATTGATTTGCATATGTTGAACCAACCTTGTGCGCCTGGAATAAATCCTATTTGATCATAGTGAATTATCTTTTTGATATGTTTTTAATATGATTTGCTAAAATTTTATTGAGAATCTTTGCATCTGTGTGCATTAATGAGATTGGCCTAAAGTTTCCTTTTTTACTTTTTTTTTTATTAGGTTTTGGGATTAGTATAATGTTAGCTTCATAGAAAGAATCTTGAAGCTTTCCTTCTTTTGCTGTTTTATGTAATAGTCTAAGAAGTAGGGATGTTTGTTATTCTTCAAATGTCTGGCTTTAATGTCCCCATTTTTATAGGACTATTTAAATAATTCAATTCATCCTAATTCAATTTAGGGAAATTGTGCTTACTTAGAAATGTATCTATTTCTTTCTGATTATCGAATTTTGTGGAGTATAAGTTTTTGAAATATGACCTTATAATTCTCTGAATTTCTTTTGTATCAGTTGTGATCACTCCATTTTCATCTCTAATTTTGTTAATTTGAGTTTTCTCTCTCTTGATTTTGGTTAATTTTAGTGATTTTTTTTCTTTGTTTGGTTGTTTCTTTGTATCCTTTTCCTTACCTCAATTTTTGGATATATCTCCCCTCTTTCTGCTGATCTCCCCTCTTCTACTGCTTTTCAGATTGGATTGCTCTTGTTTCTGTAAAGCTTTAAGTTGCATTCTTAAGTTATTTTTTAAATTTTTTTTATTATTTATTCAATTGTGCATGTATGCGGGTGTGTGCATGTGTGTATGTGTGTGTATGTATGTGTGTGTGTGTAAAACCACGGACGAATTTGGGAACCACTGTGGACCGACTCCACCTCCTCCTTGCTTACTCTGCCCGGAGATTCACAAGGTCCGCCCTACCAGGACCAGAAACGCAGGCCGTCCCCGCTTCTGCCTGGCGTCTATACTTGGGGTCTAGGATCCGAACTCAGGACCTTCCACCTGCAAGGCAGAGGCTTAACCCCTGAGCCACCTCTCCAGCCCCGCATTCTTAAGTTATTTACTTGTGACTTTCCATTTTTTGACATAGGCATTGAGAGCTATAAACTTACCTCTTAGGACAGCTTTCATTGTGTCCCAGAGATTTTGATATGTTGTATTTTTATTACCATTCGTTTCCAGGAGTTTTTGAAATTCCTTTTTGATTTATTCCTGAACCCATTCATCTTTCAGCATCATAGTATTTGATTTCCAAGAATTAGTGTATTTAGGTTTGCATATGTTTAGTATAATGAAGTCTTCCTTGTGAATTGTTCCTTTGACTAAAGCATAATATCCTTACGAATTTCTTTGGTTTGAAGTCCATTTTGTCAGATACTGTGATAGCTACACCTGCTTATTTCCTTGTTCCATTAGCTTAAAGTATTTTTGTTCAGCTTTTTACTTTAAGAATGTGCCTATTTTTTATGGTGAGATGTGTTTCCTGAAGACAGCAGATGGATGGGTTGTGATTTCTAATCCAAGTTAGTAGCCTGTGTCTTTTGCTTGGTGAGCTAATTTCATTGACATTTAAGATTATAATTGAGAAATGACTGATTATTCCTGTTATTTTTGTGTTTAGTGTCTTTTCTATGCATATTATTTAGCTTGGAGGTTATGGCGGTATTATACTTCCTTTCTGTTCCCTTGGATATGCTTGTTCTTGTCTTTGCGCTTGAGTATCTGTTCTAGCATTTTTTGAAGGCCTGGTTTGGTGGTCATGTAAGCCTTCAATTTGTCTTTATGGTGGAAAATTTTTCTTTCACCTTCAATCATGACTGATACTTTTGATAGATATATCAGCCTGGATTGGCATTTGTGCTCATTCATGAATTGAAGTATGTCTCTCCAAGCTCTTCTGGCTTTTACTGTTTCCACTGAAAAATCAGTTGTTTTAATAAGTTTACCTTTAAAAGTGACTTGGTTTTTTTTTCTCTTGAAGCTCTCAACACATTCTCTTTGTCCTGTATCTGTAGTGTTTCGACCGTTATTTGCCAGGCTAAGTTTCTATTTTGGTCATACCTGTTGGGAGTGCATTATGCCTCTTATATTTGGATGGTGTAGTAGTTAGGCACAGGTGTCAACCTGACAGTTAGTTGAGGGTTTTGAGCTCTGGGCAGATTTGTGGAGAATTAGTGGTTGAGTTAAGCCCAGAGCAAACCTGAAGGAGATTGTCTAGCTGATGGGAAAGGCCCAGTTTATGGTGGTTGGGACTAGACCCTGAACAGATGAATGAAATACTGAGAGCTGGTTGAGGCAGTTGCCACCCTTGTGTACACTTGGCCATACACGCTGGTCTGGCAAGTAAGGCTTATCCCTCTCTCAGCCGTTATGTGGATATGGTGTGGCCAGTTCCCTCAGCTCTGGTGCTGGTGTCTGGCACCAATGATTCCGGGAGGCCCTAGCATGGAGGCCCTAGCCCCAGCTCCCAGGAGGTCTGGTTATAGACAAGCCTGGACAAGTATGGACATGCCCAGGACATATCTCAATAGAGGAACCATATAGGTGGAGGGATGAACAACCAATGGGAAGGAGGAATACAACCAATGGGAAACAGCCATCTAACCTGCCTCTGCAATGGACACCTAGCAAACAGCTAAATGATTGGTGGCTACCCCCACCTCCCCCAGTAGAAAGGTGACAACACTTGATTGGACCCCTGACCCTATATAAGCTCAAGCACTTCCTGAAATAAATGAGTCTGCAGCCGACTCGTTCTCTGCCTGCTGCTTCTCGCCTGACTCCGGAGGTCAGGGTGGTGACACCACACTTGCTTGCCCCCTCGCCTCGAGCCCTGAGGTCCCTGTCAAATTCCCCCTCCTTTCCCTGGCTAGCTGGGCGGGGATTTGGCAACACTGATGCAAACTCTCCTGCTAAAATGGACAAACAATTGTAACCAGACTGTTATAAGGAAATAAACCCCTTGTTTCCTTAAGCTATTTGATGGTCATTTATTAACAACCATGCGGGCAAACTGCAGCAGGTGGCAGCTCTTTCTTTAGATGTGGAAAGTTTTCCTTTATGACAGTTTGAAAAATTTCTGTGGCTGCAGCATTTTGGGTTTATTGTTCTGAGATTCCATGAATGTGCAAGTTTGGCTTCTTCAAGGTGCCCCTTAACTCTTGAATCTTTCTCTCAAGTATCTTTTTGGCTTTTACAACCTCTTAGATTGAACTAGTTTGTTCTGCCATTTTGTCTTCAAGATCTGATATTCTATTTGCTGCTTCATTTGTTCTGCTAAGACTCTGTTGTGTTCTTGGTTGAAGATAGTTTGTCTTTTAGTTCAAGTTTAATCTCTGCCTAAACTTTTTTTCAACTGCTCTATGCCTAGTTTTGTTTCTTCATCTGCTTTTCTCATCTCATCCAAATGCCTGTTGTTCCTGTTCAAATTGGTTGATGTGGTTATTTAGCTCCTCCCCGATTTCCTCTTTCATTGTTTGATTATAGCAAAGATCAAGCTTTGATAGTCATTATCTTGGGTGTTGCTTTCTTGGTTATTTGCCATGAGTTTATTCTGGTTGGATTCCATCATTATGGGGTTGATGCTTTTTGTAGGAGATTTGTTATCTTGTTTTTTGTTGTCTTTCCACAAAAGTTACATTGTGAGTTGGGCACTTTTCATTTTATCTCTAATGTCTTTCTTGATGTGTATTTTTTTATTTTTTATTAAAAATGTAATTATACATTTAAAAATTTTTTTACCAGTTCCCTCCCTCCCCCTCCTCCCCCCGAACCCCCTCTTTCCCCTCTTCTCTCTCCCCATCCCCCAGTGCCTCCCCCCCAATTCCCAGAGAGTCCTTTATTGTGTACGCCTGACTCTCCACTGGGTCCTCCTCTCCGATGACATATAAGGACCCAGTGGCATTTCCATAAGCCCTTTCTCTTGTTCCCCTTAAGCATAGGAGCACTACTATGGCTGTCAATCCCTTGCCTCCAGGGATCTCGGTGCCCTTAACAGATGCTAGACTTTATGAGGGCAACAGTGCGCTGGACATTGCACAGGGCATGCAAAGTCCCATTATGATTGCTTTGGCCCCAACTATTGTTGAGAATCTTGCAAATCGTTGTTCCTTCCATCCTTTTGCTCTTACAATCTTACCGCCCCCTCTTTCGCAAATGTGAATGAGCTTCAGGATGGGGAGAGATTAGGCTGGCCTAGTTCTATGTGATTGATATAGAGTCTCTGAAGTTCTGGATTGTGGTTTGTTGATTTTCTTTTGCAGTTTTGCTGCTCCTGCAATGCCCTTCACTCCATCCTGCTGGGCACTGTATGTCACCCCCTGGCCAGAGACAAAAAGCTGTTAAACTGGAGTCTTGTTATAATAGCACATTCAAGGGTAGATGTAATAAAAGTAGGAAACCTCAGTGAGGGAGGGGTCCATCACCCATTTGCAAAATGATGTGTATTTTTGACTGTATGAGGTAGACACTATTACTACACTTGGGTTATTGCTAATGTTTGCCTTGGTGTTGAATGTATCTGTCTAGTCTTCCTTGGTGCTGTTTCCTAGATGAGGCTATTATACTGTTAGTATATCAGTTAGAGTGGGTTTAGTAGACAGGGACAGAAGATTAGTATGGCAGTACAATTTTTAGTTTTTACTAACTTAGAGATATGTGAAGGTGAATGATATAGTCCCTGAAGTTATAAGGGTTTTTGGGTGGGCTACATGGAAATCTTAAACTGTGGTGACTATTAGTTGATATTAACAGGAAGATAAAAGGGGTTTGTTTATCTTAGAGCTGGAAACCAAGATTCTTTCTTATTTGATGGGATGATTTTTGAAGTACTCAGTCATATGGTATTGGTCCATTAGCCCATTGCTTGTGTTTTCTCTGGACTCTGTTAAATTCTTGAAAAGCTTTAAAGTTCTTTAATGATGACTGGGGGCGTTGTGACACAGGATGGGTAAGTGGCTTGGTGGAGGCTGCTGGGCATGTGGGCATGGTCAGGCAACCGCTGACTAACCTAGCAGCAAGGGGCAGGCCCTCCCTGCAACCCAGCACAGAAAAGAACTCCCAGCTAGTAAGACCTGTAGACATGCCTGGGCCTGGCGCCCATGTATATAGAGTATTTTTTGTGTTTGTTTGTGTGTGTGCGTGGGTGGGTGTGTATGTGTCCCTGTGGAGGCCCAAGGGTGACTTCAAGAATCATCCTGGATTACATCTACCTCTTTTTACTTCACTCTGGGATTTCCCACACTTCGCCCATTAAGGCCCAAAGTGCAGGACCACTACATTTTCCACTTGGCATTTTTTATAGGGAACCTGGGATCGGAACTGAGGACCTTCTTTGTGTGACACAGAGTCTTAAGCGCTGAGTCATCCCTCCAGCCCCAATGTGCCCAGCATTTTCACTTTCTTAATACACCCCCTCTTAACCTAAAAATATTCAAATTCAAAGTTGAAGCAAATAGCAAAGAGAAATGCTTTCTAAATATTTAGGGCTCCCTTAGGGATTTGCCAAGAGACAATTATGAAAAGATTCAAAATCAAACATCACAAACACTTGGGGAACCCTTTCCCCACTCGACCCAGCCGCACGCAGTCCTAGGTAAGCTCCCCCCACCCCCAAACCCCAGGCAGACCATGGAACGCAGCTCCTCCCACCAGCCAGCCAGCTGTGGAGGACCCCCTGAGCCACGCCAGCTCCTCAGGTTAATAGCGCCCCACCACCGACCCCTCCTCCCTTTCCCCACCCTCCCGGGACGCATACAATCCAGTCGGGACTCACTGCGACCTAGGTAAGCTCCCCGCCCACCCCCAAACCTCGGGCAGCCCACTGGTCCCAGCTCCTCCCACCAGCCAGCTGGAGCAGGAGCTGCTCCAGGCCAAATAATTCAGTTCAGTGAAAAACGGACAGAAATTGAAAGAAGGTCTTAAGAGTTAAAACGACAATGCCCAAGTCAAAGTGCAAATCCGTGAGAAACAACACCCAAGAAAACAAATCTCCCACTGAAGGAATTAATTCCATAATGATAGACTCCAACCAGAAAAAACTCACAGCAAATAGCCAAAAAAGCCTGACCCAGGATAACAACGTTCAAAACATGATCATTACCATGTTCAATACTATGAAAGAGGAAATCCAGGAGAAATTAAATAACTGCATCAATCACTTTGAAGAGGAACACAACGGACACTTGGAGGAGTTGAGAAAAACAGTTTAAGAAACAAAAACAGGCATAGAGCAGTTAAAACTGACTCAAGCAGAGTTCAAAACTGAACTAAAAGGCAAGTTATCTTCAACCCAGAACTCAACCCACAACTCAACAGAGAGTCTTATCAGCAGAACTAAGGAAGCAGAAAATAGAATTTCAGACCTTGAAGATGAAGTGGGAGTATTAACCAGCTCAATGGAAGAGGTTGCTTAAAGCCAAAAAAATACTCGAGAAAAATATTCAAGAGTTATGGGACACCCTGAAGAAGCCTAACATGTGTATTCATGGAATACCAGAGCAAGAATCCCAAAATACCACACCTGAGGAAATTTTTCAAACTATCAAGGAAAATTTTCCTCATCTAAAAAAAGAGAGGCCCATCCATATACAAGAGGCATTCCGCACCCCAAACAGATATGACCAAAATAGAAACTTGCCACGGCAAATAATAGTTAAAACACTCCACATTCAAGATAAAAAACTGGTGCTGAGAGCTTCGAGGAAAAAAAAAACAAGTCACTTTTAAAGGTAAACTTATTAAAATAACAAATGACTTCTCAGTCAAAACAGTAAAAGCAAAAAGAGCTTGGAGAGACATACTTCAAGTATTGAATGAGCAAAAATGTCAACCCAGGCTGATTTACCCTGCAAAACTATCAGTCATGATCGAGGGAGAAAGAAAAATTTTCCAGCACAAAGACAACTTGAAGGGATACATGTCCACCAAACCAGGCCTTCAAAAAATGCTAGAAATGATACTCAAGCGTGAAGAAAAAAAAGGCATATCCAGGAGAACAGAAGGCAAATATAACACCATTAAAAGCGAAGCAATATACTTATAAAAGCTACTAAACATAATAAATGTCTGGAATTAACAATAATTTCTCCATTATAACACTAAATGTTAATGGAATTAATTCACCGATCAAGAGACACAGATTACAAACTTGGATTAAAAATCACAATCCATCAATCTGCTGCCTGCAGGAAACCCATCTCACCACAAAAGATAGGCACGCTCTAAAAATAAAAGGCTGGTCAACAATTCTACAAGCAAATGGAAGCAGAAAACAGGCAGGGGTAGCCATTATGCTATCAGACAAAGTGGATTTCAAACCAAAGAAAATTATAAGAGACACGGATGGATACTACATTTTAGTCACAGGTACAATTCACCAGGAAGACTTCACAATACTGAACATATATGCACCCAATACGGGCCCCTCCACATTCATTAAGAAAACCCTACAGCGTCTAAAGCAAGAAATCAACCCCCAAACGATAATTCTTGGGGACTTCAACACCGCCCTCTCAACATGGGATAGATCAACAGGTCAAAAGCTTAACAGAGACACTTTGGAACTTAATCAAACCCTGAAAGAAATGGACCTTACAGATCTCTATCGAACTTTTCACCCACGCACCAAAGAATACACATTTTTCTCAGCAGCACACGGAACTTTCTCCAAAATAGATCACATATTGGGCCACAAAATGAATCTACACATATACAAGAAAGTTGAAATTCTAACCTGTGCCCTATCAGACCACCACGGCCTAAAGCTGGACATCCACAACACAACAAACAGAAAATACACTAACTCCTGGAAACTTAACACTATGATGCTGAATGAGAACTGGATTCAGGAAGAAATTAAAAAGGAAATTCAAGATTTCCTGAAAGTGAATGATAATGAAAATACAACTTACCAAAATCTCTGGGACACAATGAAAGCTGTTCTAAGAGGTAAGTTCATAGCTCTTAATGCCTACATCAAAAAAAATGGAAACATCAGAAATAAATAACTTACCAATGCAGCTTAAAGCTTTAGAAACACTATAGCAATCTGATCCCAAAAGTAGTAGAAGAGAGGAGATTAGCAAAATAAGGGGAGAAATATCCAAAATCGAGATCAGGAAAACGATACAGAAAATCAACCAGTCAAAAAGCTGGTTTTTTGAAAAAAATCAATAAGATTGATACACCCCTAGTTGAATTAACCAAAAGCAAGTAACAAAATTAGAAATGAAAATGAAGTTATTACTACTGATACCCAAGAAATCCAGAGAATTGTAATGTCCTATTTCAAAAATTTATACTCTGTGAAATTTGACAACACAAAAGAGATGGATGAATTCCTAAGTAAACACAACTTACCTAAATTGAATCAGGAAGTTGTGAATTATTTAAATAATCCTATAACATATGAAGAAATCGAGGAAGTAATCTTGAATCTTCCCACCAAAAAATGTCCTGGACCAGATGGATTCAGCACAGAGTTCTACCAGACATTTAAGGAGCTAATAACACCAATACTCCTTAAACTGTTCCATCAAATAGCAAAGGAAGGAACACTACAAAATTCCTTCTATGAAGCTAATATCATCTTAATCCCAAAACTTAATAGAGATACACATAAAAAAGAAAACTATAGGCCAATCTCTCTGATGAACACAGATGCAAAGATTCTCAACAAAGTCTTAGCAAATCGGATTAAAAAACATATCAAAAAGATCATCCATGGGGATCAAGTAGGCTTTATTCCAGGCACACAAGGTTGGTTCAACATATGCAAATCAATAAATGTAATTCACCATATAAACCAGTCCAAAATCCAAGAGCTTTTGACAACATTCAACAGCCCTTTATGATCAAAACCCTAGAGAAGGTTGGAATGGAGGGAACCTTTATCAATATAATAAAAGCTGTATACAACAAGCCAACAGCAAGGATTATATTCAATGGGGAAAAACTTGAAGCATTTCCACTTCAATCAGGAACTAGACAAGGCTGTCCACTCTCACCACTTCTATTCAATATTGTACTTGAAGTTTTAGCTGAGGCCATAAGACAAGAAAGGGAGATAAAAGGGATTCAAATGGGCAAGGAAGAAGTCAAGTTATCTCTTTTTGCAGATGACACGATCTTATACCTGAGTGATCCCAAAAACTCCACCAGGAAGCTCCTGGAACTAATACAGAAGTTTGAAGTTCAGCAGGGTGGCAGGATACAAAATAAATGTACAAAAATCAGTGGCCTTCCTATATGCCCAGAATGAAAGAAGTGAAAAAGCCCTGAGTGAAACAATCCTGTTTACTATAGCCCCTAAAAAAATGAAATACCTTGGTAAAAACCTAACCAAGGAAGTAAGAGACCTTTACAATGAAAACTTTAAAACCCTAAAGAAAGAAATAGCAGAAGACACCAGAAGGTGGAAAGACCTCCCTTGTTCCTGGATTGGCAGAATCAACATCGTAAAAATGACCATCCTACCAAAGGCAATATACAGATTCAATGCTATACCAATCAAAATCCCAAAGCAATTCTTCAAAGAAGTTGACCAAACAATCTCAAAAAGACCCAGGATAGCAAAAACAATCCTGAGTAACAAAAACACAGCTGGAGGTATTGCCATACCAAACCTAAGTCTATACTACAAATCCATAGTTATAAAGACAGCCTGGTACTGGCTCCAAAATAGACACACAGATCAATGGATAAGGATTGAAGACCCAGATATAAGCCCACAAAGTTACAGCCATTTGGTCTTTGACAAAGGGGCCCAAAGAATCCAATGGAAAAAGAACAGCATCTTCAACAAATGGTGCTGGCAAAACTGGATCTCCACATGCAGAAGATTAAAGCTGGACCCGTACTTGTCACCATGTACAAGACTTAATTCCAAATGGATCAAGGACCTTGATATCAGGCCAGAGACTATAAAAACCATAGTTGAAAGGATAGGGAACTCCCCTGAGCTGATTGGGGTAGGCCAACAGTTCCTAAACAGACATCCAATGGCACAGTCACTGCTACCAACTCTCAACAGTTGGGATCTTGTGAAATTAAAGAGGTTCTGTTCAGATAAAGAGATTATAACACGAGCTCAAAGGCAACCCACAGAATGGGAGAAAATCTTCACTAACCACACATCTGATAGAACTCTGCTGCCCAGAGTGCACAAAGAACTTAGAAAACTAAACACCAAGGAAACCAATGGCCCAATTAAAAAATGGGCCCTGGAACTTAAAAGAAACTTTACCAGGGATGAAATTAAAATGTCTAACAAATATCTGAAAAAATGCTCCACTTCCTTAGCCATTAGGGAAATGCAAATCAAAACTTCCCTGAGATATCATCTCACCCCGCTCAGGATGGCAAAAATCCACAATACAAACAACAACAAATGTTGGAGAGGATGTGGAGAGAGGGGAACTCTCCTACATTGCTGGTGGGAATGCAGGCTCATACAGCCACTCTGGTGAGCCGTCTGGAGATTCTTAAAGAAATTAAAGATTGAAATGCCATATGACCCTGCTATTCCACTTTTGGGAATAACCCCCCAGACAGCAGAGGTTCACCGCGATAGCACAAGCACGACCATGTTCATAGCAGCACTGTTTACAATAGCAAAGTCATGGAATCAGCCCAAATGTCCAACAGTTGACGAGTGGATAAGGAAACTGTGGTACATCTGTACAATGGAGTACTACTCAGCCATCAAAAATGATGAATTGCTGGAATTTGCCAGGAAATGGATGTCATTAGAAACAATTATATTAAGTGAAGTATCCCAGACCCAGAAAATTAAGCACCGTATGTACTCCCTAATATGTGGCTCCTAGTACCAAACCCACCCAGCCCACCTAGAGACAGTAATTGCAAGGATTATGAACAGGAGGGATGGGGTAGGAGGGCCATACCAGAAACAAGGAGAGAAGGGACTATGTTACAGCAGGGAAAATAGGCCTCCATCAAGGACCCAAATAAGTAATGAGACATCTGATTAAGTTCACAGACTTTTGTTCCTGATCATTTACTACTGAGGGGGTGTGATCTCACCAGAAGAGGAGGGCATATAGGCTGGCAGATAAAAAGTAACCATTTTGCAAATGGGTGATAGACCCCTCCCTTACTGTGGTTTCCCACTTTTATTACATCTGTCTTTGAATGTGCTTTTATCACAAGACTCTAACAGCTTTTTGTCTCTGGCCAGGGGGTAACATACGATGCCCACTAGGATGGAGTGAAGGGCATTGCAGGAGCAGTAAAACTGCAAAAGAAAATCAACAAACCACAATCCAGAACTTCAGAGACTGTATATCAACCACCTAGAACTAGGCCAGCTTAATCTCTCCCCATCTTGAAGCTCAGGGAAATTTGCGGAAGAGGGGCGGTAAGAGTGTAAGAGCAAAAGGATGGGAGGAGCAATGATATGTAAGATACTCCATACTAGTTAGGGCTGAAGCAATCATAATTGGACTTTGCATGTCCTGCGCATTGTCCAACACACTGTTGACCTCACAAAGTCTAGCATCTGCTAAAGGCACCAAGATCCTTGGAGGCAAAGGACTGGCAGCCACAGCAGTGTTCCTATACCTAAGGGGAACACGGGAAAGGGTTCAGGGAAAGGCCACTGGGTCCTTGTACGTCATCGGAGAGGAGGGCCTAGAGGAAAATCAGACATGCACAAGAAAGGACTCTCTGGGAATTGGGGCGGGAGGCACTGGGGGATGGCGAAGGAGGGGGGTGGGGAGGGGAAGCAGGGGGTACGGGGGGAGGAGGAGGGAGGGAGGGAACTGGTGTACCTAATAAGTTTGTATGAGCTGAAATAAAAAAAAAATGACCATCCTACCAAAGGCAACATACGGATTCAATGCTCTTCCAATTAAAATCCCAAAGCAATTCTTCAAAGAAGTTGACCAAACAATCTCAAATTCATATGGAGGCACAAAAGACCCAGGATAGCAAAAACAATCCTGAGTAACAAAAACACAGCTGGAGATATCACTATACCAAACCTTAGTCTATACTACGAATCCATAGCTGTAAAAACATCCTGGTATTGGCTCCATAATAGACACACAGATCAATGGATAAGGGTTGAAGACCCAGATATAAGCCCATGCAATACAGCCATTTGGTCTTTGACAAAGGGGCCCAAAAATCCAATGGAAAAAGAACAGCATCTTCAACAAATGGTGCTGACAAAACTGGATCTCCACATACAGAAGATTAAAACTGGACCTGTACTTGTTACCATTTACAAGACTTAATTCCAAATGGATCAAGGACCTCGATATAAGGCCAGAGACTATAAAAACCATAGTTGAAAGGGTAGGGAACTCCTTCGAGGTGATTGGGCTAGGCCAACAGTTCCTAAACAGACATCCAATAGCACAGTCACTACAACCAATACTCAACAGATGGGATCTTGTGAAATTAAAGAGCTTCTGTTCAGATAAAGAGATTGTAACTCGAGCACAAAGGTAACCCACAGAATGGGAGAAAATCTTCACTAACCATATATCTGATAGAACTCTATTATCCAGAGTGCACAAAGAACTTAGAAAACTAAACACCAAGGAAACCAATGGCCCAATTAAAAAATGGGCCTTGGAACTTAAAAGAAACTTTACCAAGGACAAAATCAAAATGTCTAAGAAATATCTTAAAAAATGCTCCACATCCTTAGCCATCAGGGAAATGCAAATCAAAACTTCCCTGAGATATCATCTTACCCCTGTCAGCATGGCAAAAATCCACAATACAAACAACACCAAGTGCTGGAGAGGATGTGGAGAGAGGGGAACTCTCCTACATTGCTGGTGGGAATGCAGGCTTATACAACCACTCTGGTGAGCCGTCTGGTGATTCTTAAAGAAGTTAAAGATTGAAATGCCATATGACTCTGCTATACCACTTTTGGGAATAACCCCCCATACACCAAAAATTCACCTCAGTATCACAAGCACGACCATGTTCATAGCAGTACTGTTTACAATAGCAAAGTCATTGAATCAGTCCAAATGTCCAACAGTTAACAAGTGGATAATTAAAATTTGGTACATTTATACAATGGAATACTACTCAGCCATCAAAAATGATGAATTACTGGAATTTGCCGGGAAATGGATATCATTAGAAACAATTATATTGAGTTGCAGTATCCCAGACACGGAAAATTAAGTGCAGTATGTACTCCCTAACAGGTGGATCCTAGTATCAAACTCACTTAGAGACGCTCAAACACAAATCTCTGTAATACCTACAGTAATTGTGAAGAATATAAACAGTAGGTATGGGGAAGGAGGGCCCCATCAGAAACAAGGAGAGAGGGGACCATGTTACAGCAGAGAAAATAGGCCACCATCAAGAACTGCAAGTAAGTAATGAGACATCTGGTTCAGTTCACAGACTTTTCTTCCTGATCATTTGCAACTGATGGGGTATGATCTCACCAGAAGGGGAGGGCATACAGTCTGGCAGATAGAAAGTAACCATTTTGCAAATGGGTGATTGATTCTTCCCTTACCTCACATATCCTACTTTTATTCCATCTACCTTTGAATATACTCTTATAACAAGAATCTAATTTAACAAGTTTTTATCTCTGGCCAGGGGGTGATATCCAATACCCATCAGGATGAAGCCAAGGGCATTGCAGGAGCAGCAAAACTGAAAAAAAAATCAAAAAACCATAATTCAGAACATCAAAAACTTTATATCAACCACCTGGAACTGGGCCAGCCTAATCTCTCCCCGTCCTGGAGCTCAGGGAAATTTGCGGAAGAGGGGGCAGTAAGATTGTAAGAGCACAAGGATGGGAGGAGTAATAATATATGCAAGATACTTCACACAAGTTAGGGCTGAAGCAATCATAATAGGACTTTGCATGACCTGGGCTATGTCCAACACATTATTGACCCCTCAAAGTCTAGCATGGACTAAAGGCACTAGGGTCCTTGGAGGCTAGGGATTGACAGTCACAGTAGTGTTCCTAAGCTTAAGGAGAACACAGGAAAGAGTTCTGGGAAATGTCGCTGGGTCCTTGCACCTCATCAGAGAGGAGGACCCAATGGAGAGTTTGGCATGCACATTAAAGATGCTCAAGGGATTGGGGTGGGGGAGATATTGGGGGATGGGGAGGAGAGGGAGGGGGGAGGGGAGGGAAAAGCAGGAGGATCGGGGGGAGGTGGAGGGAGGGAGGGGACTGGTGTACCTGTTAAGTTTGTATGAGCGGAAATAATAAAAGAAAAACAAGCAAAGAAACAAACGCTTGGGAAATACAAAGAATTAAGCAGAAAAGCTTAACTGTATGGGATAAAAATATGCATTTTGAACATTGAAAGATGTAATATTTGTAAATGTTTTCATATACCAAATTTTGTCACTTGAAATACATACACACACATACATGCACATGCACATGTACACACACATACTCATAAATACCCTGTTTTTTGTGTTTTGTCCCATTTATGTGTCTGAATTTTCTTGTGTCATAGAAATCTTTATAGTGGTTAATTAGTAATTATATATTCTGTGAAGATTTCTTAACTTGTTACATCATCTGATTACCTCTAAACTAAGTCATTATTAAAAATCTTCACTGATAAATTTAATTTAATATGTTTTGACATTAATAAAATATTTTAAAGTAATATTGTAGAAGCTTCTGGGGGAAAGAAATAAACAGAAGCCCCATCAATGGCATGAGATCTGTAAGTTGCAATATAAATCACCATGGCAACAGGGGACCACCAGTACAACAGTGGCATGAGCACCGAGGAGACACCTAGCAGCTTTCTGATTGAACTCAAAAGCTGCTTGTCAGAAGAGTACCCATCCTTATTACCATAAACTAGAACAAGAACCTAAAAAAAGGGAAGGAAATAGATCGGTAGGGAATACAGCCAATAAACCTATAGGTAGGAAGACTACTGTTATTATGCCCATAGAATGGGAACTCACAGTGGAAACCTTTGGCTCTAAAGCTGGATGAGTGAAGGGAAATGCACATATCAGTAGGGTGGTCAGAAGAGAGGTAACTTGGTACACTATGGAGGCCTGAGCCTCCATATGAGTAGACAAGCCAGAACGAACCCTGAAGTCCACAGAAGCACACAGGCAGAAGGGTGTGATGTGATGGGAGGGAAAGGTGAAGGGAAGGAATGGAGGGTAAAGTGAGAGAAGCTGGGGTGAAAGTCAATATACTTGTAAAAGTAGAATTTCTTTTTACATATTACTAGCATAGGATGTTCCTTTGGGGCTACTTCCCACAATCTTAGAGTTTTTCTATAGGTCCCTCTGTTTCTCTTATTTCCCATATCCTTCCTATCTCCCGTCCCCTCATTCTACGCTGTGTATTTTTCCCATTTATTCCCTCCCAGCCCTTGTCCTGGTATGCTAAACCTCCCCTTCAAAAGGTTTCACCCTAATCATCCCTTCCCACCTTCCCGCTCATAGGTCTTTTTCAAATTTTCTGGCTCTGACAGTGCTTCCAGTCCAAATGCATTGGCAAGGATATCAGTTCACTCATCCGCATATAAGAGAAAATGTGGTGCTTAACTTTCTGTGTCTGAGATACCTCACTCAATATTAAAGTTTCCAGTTCCATCATTTACCAGAAAATTCCATAATCTCATCCTTTCTGAGGGCTGTGTAATATTCCATTGTGTATATGTACCACATTTTCATTATCTATTCCTCTGTTGAGTGGGCATATTGGCTGATTCCATTTTTTCTGCTATTGTGAATAGTGCTGCAATGAACATAAATGAACAAATGTCTTTGTAATAAGATGTTGTCATGGTTTGAAATGTATCCCCCGCAGTCTCATGTGTTTGGCAAGTTCATGGCACATTTGAGAGGTGGAGCCTGGCTGGAGGAAGGTAGTCACAAGGAGTGGGCCTTGAAGTAGATTAGTCCCACCCTATCTCTAGGAGCAGTCTGCCTTTGCAGTAAGCAGTCTTGCAGCTCTCAGCCTCCAAGATGTCTGCAGTGAGGTAGCCTCCTCCAGCTTTGGCCAGCGAGCCATGCCTCCTCCAGCATGAGAGACTGTATCTCCTTTCTGGAACTGTAAGCTAAATAAATCTCCCCTTCTCTCTTAAATTGATTGACTTTGGGTGCTCTCTCACAGAAATAGTTAAGTAACCATTACAATGTAGAACCTTTTGGGAATATTCCAAGGAATGATATTGCTGGGTTATATGACAGTTCCACTTTTAGCTTTCTGAGGAACCTCCACTCTGAATCACTCCATAGAGGCTGTACCAGTTTACACTCCTACCAGCAGGGAATAAGTGTTTTCTCCACAGCTTCCCCAGCAATGTCTATTGTTTGTGTCATTGATCTTAACCATTCTGACGGGGTAAGATGGTATCACAGAGTTGTTTTGACTTGCATTTCTCTGATAAGCAGGGAAATTGAGCATCTTTTAAGGTTTTTGTTTGACATTTCAGTTTCTCTTTGAGTGAAATCCCTGTTTCGTTCCAAGGCCCATTTTTCAATTGAAATGTTTGGTGTCTTGGTGTTTAATATTTCTGAGCTCTTTGTATATTCTGGAGATTAGTCCTTTGTCAGCTTCATAGCTAGCAAAGATTTTATCCAATTCTGTGGGTTTTTGCATAATTAACAGTTTCTTTTGCAGAACAGAAGCTTTTTGATTCCATGAAGTCCCATTTGTTGATTATTGGTCTTAGTTCTTGGCAATTTGTTGTTCTGCTTAGAAAATCTTTACCCAGGCCTGTCAATTTGAGTGTACTTCCTACTCTTTCTTCTAATAATTTCAGAGTTTCAGGTTTAATATTGAGATCTTTGATCCACTTGGAGTTGACTTTTGTGTAAGGAGAGAGGCTACAGTCAATTTTTATTCTTCTACATGTAGATGTCCAATTTTCCCAACAGCACTTGTTAAAGATGCTGTCATTTCCCCATCATACCTGTTTTGCACCTTTGTCAAAAATTAAGTGGGTGTATGTGTGGGAGTTTATAGCTGGGTCCTCTGTTCTGATTCTTTGGTTACTGTCATGATTTGAAATGTGTCTCCCACAGTCTCATGTGTTTGGGAAAGTCCTGGCACATTTGAGAAGTGGAGCCTTACTGGAGGAAGGCAGTCACAAGGGGTGGGCCTTGAAGTGGATTAATCCCACCCTACCTCCAGGAGAAGTCTGCCTTTGCAGTAACTAGTCTTGCAGCTCACAGCCTCATTGATGGGAGTGACTTAGCCTGTCTCCAGCTTTGGCCAGCCAACCAGCCATGCCACCTCCACCATGAAAGATTGTGTCTCCACTCTGAAACTGTAAACTAAATAAATCTCCATTTCTCCCTTAAGCTGTTTGACTTTGAGTGTTCTCTTACAGCAACAGTTAAGAGTAAACATTACAGAAATTGTTACCAGGAGTGGGGTATTGCTCTGAGATTAAGAGCATCTGATAACCTGAAGCTGTTTGTGAAGCTGAGAGAAGTTGGTATCCAGCAATATGGCCAATGCTATCATGTGGCTAATGTTCCTTTGAAACTGTTTGTTGGGAGAAATATGGAGAACTTTGGGACTTTGTGCTGGGAAAGTCTTTGCATTTTGGCAATGGGGTGGAATGGCCTTTCTCGTGAGAGCTCCTAAGAAAGTAATGCTGTGAGAAACACAGGCAGTGGAAGCCCAGTTTGTGATGGTTCAGAGGAGAACAGAGATGGTGTTTGCAACTGGATAAGTGACAAATGAAACTTGATGTTGCCAGAGAGTTTAGTGAAATTTTGCCCTCATCCTGAAAGCTTTCCTAAAGATAAATTGAAGTGCTTGATGGAGGAAATTTCAAAGCAATGTAGTCTTGACAATGTGATATGGCTACTTTTTAATTGAACTCAGAGTTATGAAAAAGAACAAGGAATCAGCAGTAACTGTAAAATCTGATGATGAAAAATGCAAAGGCAAACTTAAAGAGTTAAACTAGGAAGAAGCACAATACAAAATGAGTTAAAGAGATTAGCTCCATTAATAAATCAAAGCCTGCTCTCAATTTGGATAATAGGAGAGTTTCTATCTTAGGGGCAAGATTCTCAGAGAAAGCTCCCACCCATAAGAATGCAAATCCTTTTGGAAGAAATGAGCTAAAAGGTGGAGTTTCAAAGCAAGGGTCTGTTTCTACCATAAAGCAACTGTCTAGGAGGGTAAGAGATTTTTCCCACAGTCAGCACAGAGAAGCTGAATCAGCTGCGATTCAAGGGGGCCAGTCATGGCAAAGCCATCCATGTGGTTATGATTTTATAAGCATCAGTGATGCAAGAGGGAGGAGGTCGTAGATTCCTCCTCCAAGATTTCAGAAAATGGCAGAATCCAGGTAGCATGTGGCAGAAAGCCTGCAGTTTGGAGGCCCAAGAAGGGTAGTTTGTGCTGTGGAATTAAAGCCTGGTTTGCCATTGAGAAGTAAAGACATTAGAGATTCCAGAGACAATGTGGGACACCTGCCAAGGAGAGCTCCTTGGAGGAGTCAGCCCAGGAGAGTGATGTATTCTATGGGCAGCTGCATTGGAGGGGTGGAACTGAAGCCCTTTGGAACTGAGATGATTTCAACAAGAGACTCACTTGTTGGACTTAGAGCTACAGCATTTGGAGTTTATCCTGCTGTTTTTCGATCTTGCTATGGACTGATCTTTCCTGGATATGCCCCCATTCCTTCATTTTGAAATGGGAATGTTTATTCTGTGCCATTGAATGTTGAAAGTATGTAACTTATCTTTTGATTTTACAGGGGGCTTTGGACTTTGGACTTTTGGACTGTGTTGGGAATACTGATGTAGTCTATGGAGACTTTTAAAGTTGGACTGAGTATGATTTACATAATGAGATGGCAATGAGCCTGTGGGGCCAGGAGTGGCATGTCATGGTTTGAAATGTGTCCCACACCGTCTCATGTATTTGGCAAGGTCATGGGACATTTGAGAGGTGGAGCCTTGCTGGAGGAAGGCAATCACAAGGGGTGGGTCTTGAGGTGGATTAGTCCCACCCTACCTCCAGGAGAAGTCTGCCTTTGCAACAACTAGTCTTGCAACTCTCAGTTTCATTGATGGGAGTGACTTAGCCTGTCTTCAGCTTTGGCCAGCCAGCCAGCCAGACATGCTGCCTCTGCCATGAAAGACTGTGTCTCCCCTCTGAAACCATAAACTGAATAAATCTCCCTTAAGTTGTTTGACTTAGGGTGTTCTCTCACAGCAACAATTAAGAGTAACCATTACAGTTACTGTATCTCTTTTTGTGCCAGTACCAAGACTTTTTCATTACTATAGCTCTGTATTATAGTTTGAAATCGGTATGGTGATGCCTTCAGCAGTCTTCTTATAGTTCAAAATTGTTTCGGCTAATCATGGTCTTTTGTTTTTCCACATGAATTTTTTTCTACTTCTGTGAAGAATTGTATTGGGATTTTAATTGGAATTGCATTGAATCTGTATATTGCCTTGGGTAGGATAGTCATTTTCACAATATTGATGCTACCAATCCATGACCAAGGACGTTCTTTCCACTTTCTAGTATCTTCTTTATTTTCTTTCACTAGTGTTTTGTAGTTTCCATTATACAGTACTTTTATTTCCTTGTTTAAATTTATTCCAAGGTATTTATTTTCTTTGTAACTATGGTGAATGGGATTGATTCTCTCATTTCTTTCTCAGCCCCTTTGTCTCTGGTATATAGGAAGGCATATGTTGATTTTTGTAAGCTGCCACTTTACTGAAATTGTTTATTAGTTCGAGTAGTTCCTTGGTGGAGCCATGTGGATCTCTCGCGTATAGAATCATATCATCTGCAAATAGAGATACTTTGACTCCTTCCTTACTTATCTGTATCCCTTTTATTTCCTTTTCTTGCCTTGTTTCTCTAGCTAGAACTTCAAGTACAATGTTGAACAGCCTAATGACCTCCACTCCTCCCCCTGACTTTTCTGTGTCTTGCAGTTCATGCAAATTCTATTCACATGGTGCCATGCATGTATCTGAGTTCCAAAGCAGGCAAATGTTGCAGTTCACCTGAATGATTGCTGGTAAATGACCATCAAATGGCTAAAGGGTTTATTTTCTTATGATAGTTCAGTTACAGTGTGTCCAGTTTGATAGGAGAGCATGCACCCACTCCAGGGCCAAGGGAACTGGCCACACCATCACTACATAATGTCTGAGAAGGGACGATCCTTACTTGCCAGACCAGCATGTCTGGCTAAGTAGATATAAGGATGCCAACTTCCTCAACCAACTCTCAATATTCATTAATCTATTCAGGGCCTAGTCCCATCAACCATAGGCTGGGCCTTCCCTATCAGCTAGACAATCTCCTTCAGCTTTGCTCTGGGCTTGACCCAACCACTAATTCTCCACAAATGTGCCCATAGCTCAAACCCTCAACAGTCAAGTTGATACTTGTGCCTAACTGTGACAGCAAATATACTATATAGAATGTTTACTATCTGCTCTGTCTCTTATGAATCCACCTGTTTTGGTCTCAGTTTCCTCCTATGACTAGTTTTATAATGACAGTATTACAATGTGATGATGTAGTTAAGTTGTAAAATAGGTGCTTGTTATGCAGAGAATCTAGGAATTTGTCTGTACCACTGCATAAACACAGTGTGATGGTATATTTCTACAATTCAATCACTGGATAAGTGGATGCAAGGCTAATCAGAACAGAGAGTAATCTGTAGATATATAACAGGTTCAAGGTTCCCATTGTCTATATGAGACCCTGCTGTGATAAAAAAAAATCACACTACAATTGAGTATCACAGTGACTTATCCTAAAATTCTTTTCTGTGGGAAGGTCAAGATTCATGCTTCACCTGAGTAGAGTTCTCTGAAAAAGACTTTAGCTGCTACAGATAGCAGCATGAAGCTCCTCATGTGCAGTGCTGCTGACAGCAGGAGTGGTGCTTGACAATGTCTTTAGTGTATGTGAGAGAAACCTGCTTGGGCACCCAGAAGTGGCCAAGAGCAGTGGAGAGGAGGGAAGAGAAAAAGTTGACCCACCCTGCTGCGATCTCCAGTGTACAAGAATGTTGTGTAGGTTCTCTGCTGCAATGTTCCCAGCATGCACGACAATCTCTGCTCTGTGTTGATGATAGAACAGAGGATGTGGATTCTCTGTTGGCTCACTTCCTCCCTGTGGATCACCTGTGTGTTTCCAAGTGTCCACTGGTATTGGAAGCAGCATCACAAATCCAGAACTGCAACCAACATCCCCAGATTCCCCACATCTTGCAAGAGAAAATACACCACTTCTTTCTCTCTGGTCCCAGCTCCTGCTGTGGATCTACCACATGACCAAGTGGGGATTTTAAAGGGAGCACAGATGGGACATGGCGTCCTCTCTTGACTGGTCCATGTACTGGTAGTTTCCATCTCCCACCTAACCTCATCCAGCCCCCTCAATACCTAACTGACCCTAGACTTCACCCAATCCCTCTTCTAATCATTAAAGTAACCTCCAAGAAATTAATAGAGGCCATATAAGCCACAGGCCAGGGGCCAACAGACCAACACCATACAATTCAACAAAAGAGAAATTCATATCTAACCCTAAGTATTCCATTTTGTTTTACTTTTAACCTCAATTGACACCCATCATAGTTTAGGATTTCTATAAAGAGTACACAAAGTCCCATATACACACCCCTTCAGGGTCTTAGCCATTCACCCTCCCATGCCCCTAACAATCTAAAAGCTGCCATAACATACTCAACTTTGATCCTTGACTACCAATTTTATCTTCTTAAAGCTGTTCTGATATGTAATCCAAATTCTATTTAACAAACACTGACACCCATTATTTTTCTTAAACTTTATTATTTATTTAGTGTGTGTGTGTGTGTGTGTGTGTGTGTGTGTGTGTGTCAGAGGACACTGTGGGTCCCTGTGGAGGAAGAAGTATGACTTGGGAGTATGACTTTTGAGAATCCTCCTGGATTGCTTCTACCTTCTTTTTGGTTCACTCTGGGATTTCCCAGTCTCTACCTACTAGGACTAGAAGTGCAGGGCACTGCTTTTTATGCCTTGTGTTTGGACCTTGGATCAGAACTCAGGACCTTCTGCTTATGAGGCAGAGAGTCTTTTTTTTTATTAATACATTTTTTATTATTATTTCAGCTCATACAAACTTAATAGGTACACCAGTTCCCTCCCTCCCTCCTCCTTCCCCCGTACCCCTTGCTCCCCCTCCCCACCCCCCTCCTTCGCCATCCCCCAGTGCCTCCCGCCCCAATTCCCAGAGAGTCCTTTCTTGTGCATGCCTGATTTTCCTCTGGGCCCTCCTCTCTGATGACGTACAAGGACCCAGTGGCCTTTCCCTGAACCCTTTCCCGTGTTCCCCTTAGGTATAGGAACACTGCTGTGGCTGCTAATCCTTTGCCTCCAAGGATCTTGGTGCCTTTAGCAGATGCTAGACTTTGTGAGGTCAACAGTGTGTTGGACAATGCGCAGGACATGCAAAGTCCAATTATGATTGCTTCAGCCCTAACTAGTATAGAGTATCTTACATATCATTGCTCCTCCCATCGTTTTGCTCTTACACTCTTACCGCCCCCTCTTCTGCAAATTTCCCTGAGCTTCAAGATGGGGAGAGATTAAGCTGGCCTAGTTCTAGGTGGTTGATATACAGTCTCTGAAGTTCTGGATTGTGGTTTGTTGATTTTCTTTTGCAGTTTTACTGCTCCTGCTATGCCCTTCACTCCATCCTGGTGGGCATTGTATGTTACCCCCTGGCCAGAGACAAAAAGCTGTTAACCTAGAGTCTTGTGATAAAAGCACATTCAAAGGTAGATGTAATAAAAGTGGGAAACCACAGTGAGGGAGGGGTCTACCACCCATTTGCAAAATGGTTACTTTTTATCTGCCAGACTATATGCCCTCCTCTTCTGGTGAGATCATACCCCCTGAGTAGTAAATGATCAGGAACAAAAGTCTGTGAACTTAATCAGATGTCTCGTTACTTATTTGGATCCTTGATGGAGGCCTATTTTCTCTGCTTGGTCCCTTCTCTCCTTGTTTCTGGTAGGCCCTCCTACCCCATCCCTCCTGTTCATAATCCTTGCAATTACTGTCTCTAGGTGGCTGGGTGGGTTTGGTACTAGGAGCCACCTATTAGGGAGTACATACGGCGCTTAATTTTCTGGGTCTGGGATACTTCACTTAATATAATTGTTTCTAATGACATCCATTTCCCGGCAAATTCCAGTAATTCATCATTTTTGATGGCTGAGTAGTACTCCATTGTATAGATGTACCACAGTTTCCTTATCCACTCGTCAACTGTTGGACATTTGGGCTGATTCCATGACTTTGCTATTGTAAACAGTGCTGCTATGAACATGGTCGTGCTTGTGCTATCGAGGTGAACCTCTGCTGTCTGGGGGGTTATTCCCAAAAGTGGAATAGCAGGGTCATATGGCATTTCAATCTTTAATTTCTTTAAGAATCTCCAGACGGCTCACCAGAGTGGCTGTATGAGCCTGCATTCCCACCAGCAATGTAGGAGAGTTCCCCTCTCTCCACATCCTCTCCAACATTTGTTGTTGTTTGTATTGTGGATTTTTGCCATCCTGAGCGGGGTGAGATGATATCTCAGGGAAGTTTTGATTTGCATTTCCCTGATGGCTAAGGAAGTGGAGCATTTTTTCAGATATTTGTTAGACATTTTAATTTCATCCCTGGTAAAGTTTCTTTTAAGTTCCAGGGCCCATTTTTTAATTGGGCCATTGGTTTCCTTGGTGTTTAGTTTTCTAAGTTCTTTGTGCACTCTGGGCAGCAGAGTTCTATCAGATGTGTGGTTAGTGAAGATTTTCTCTCATTCTGTGAGTTGTCTTTGAGCTCGCGTTACAATCTCTTTATCTGAACAGAAGCTCTTTAATTTCACAAGATCCCATCTGTTGAGTATTGGTTGTAGTGACTGTGCCATTGGATGTCTGTTTAGGAACTGTTGGCCTAGCCCAATCAGCTCGAGGGAGTTCCCTATCCTTTCAACTATGGTTTTTATAGTCTCTGGCCTGATATCAAGGTCCTTGATCCATTTGGAATTAAGTCTTGTACATGGTGACAAGTACGGGTCCAGCTTTAATCTTCTGTATGTGGAGATCCAGTTTTGCCAGCACCATTTGTTGAAGATGCTGTTCTTTTTCCATTGGATTCTTTGGGCCCCTTTGTCAAAGACCAAATGGCTGTAACTTTGTGGGCTTATATCTGGGTCTTCAATCCTTATCCATTGATCTGTGTGTCTATTTTGGAGCCAGTACCAGGCTGTCTTTATAACTATGGATTTGTAGTATAGACTTAGGTTTGGTATGGCAATACCTCCAGCAGTGTTTTTGTTACTCAAGATTGTTTTTGCTATCCTGAGTCTTTTGTGCCTCCATATGAACTTTGAGATTGTTTGGTCAACTTCTTTGAAGAATTGCTTGGGGATTTTGATTGGTATAGCATTGAATCTGTATATTGCCTTTGGTAGGATGGTCATTTTTACGATGTTGATTCTGCCAATCCAGGAACAAGGGAGGTCTTTCCACCTTCTGGTGTCTTCTGCTATTTCTTTCTTTAGGGTTTTAAAGTTTTCATTGTAAAGGTATTTTACCTCCTTAGTTAGGTTTATACCAAGGTATTTCATTTTTTTAGGGGCTATAGTAAATGGGATTGTTTCTCTCAAGGCTTTTTCACTTCTTTCATTCTGGGCATATAGGAAGGCCTCTGATTTTTGCACATTTATTTTGTATTCTGCCACCCTGATGAACTTTTTAATTAGTTCCAGGAGCTTCCTGGTGGAGTTTTTGGGATCACTCAGGTATAAGATCATGTCATCTGCAAATAGGAATAGTTTGACTTGTTCCTTGCCGATTTGAATTCCTCTTATGTCCCTTTCTTGTCTTATGGCTTCAGCTAAGACTTGAAGTACAATATTGAATAGAAGTGGTGAGAGTGGACAGCCTTGTCTAGTTCCTGATCGAAGTGGGAATGCTTCCAATTGTTCCCCATTGAGCATAATCCTTGCTGTGGGCTTGTTGTATACAGCTTTTATTATATTGATAAAGGTTCCTTCCATTCCTACTGTCTCTAGCGTTTTGATCATAAAAGGTGTTGGATCTTGTCAAAAGCTTTTTCTCCATCTATGGAGAGTATCATGTGGTCTTGGACTTTGGACTGGTTTACATGATGAATTACATTTATTGATTTGCGTATGTTGAACCAACCTTGTGTGCCGGGGATGAAGCCTACTTGGTCCCCGTGAATGATCTTTTTAATATGTTTTTGAGTCCGATTTGCTAAGACTTTGTTGAGAATCTTTGTGTCTGTGTTCATCAGAGAGATCGGCCTATAGTTTTCTTTTTTAAGTGAATCTTTATTAGATTTTGGGATTAAAACGATATTAGCTTCATAGAAGGAATTTGGTAGTGTTCCTTCCTTCACTATTTGATGGAACAGTTTAAGGAGTATTGGTGTTATTAACTCCTTAAATGTCTGGTAGAACTCTGTGCTGAATCCATCTGGTCCAGGACATTTTTTCGTGGGAAGATTTGAGATTACTTCTTCAATTTCCTTATATGTTATAGGACTATTTAAATAATTCACAACTTCCTGATTCAATTTAGGTAAGTTGTGTTTACTTAGAAATTCATCCATCTCTTTTGTGTTGTCAAACTTCACAGAGTATAAGTTTTTGAAATATGATGTTATAATTCTCTGGATTTCTTGGGTATCAGTAGTGATAACTCCATGTTCATTTCTAATTTTGTTAATTTGGGTTTTCTCTCTCCTGCTTTTGATTAATTTAGCTAGAGGTGTATCAATCTTATTGATTTTTTCAAAGAACCAGCTTTTTGACTAGTTGATTTTTTCTACTGTTTTCTTAATCTCGATTTCAGATATTTCTCCCCTTATTTTGCTAATCTCCTCTCTTCTACTACTTTTGGGATCAGATTGCTCTAGTTTTTCTAAAGCTTTAAGCTGCATTGTTAAGTTGTTTATTTCTGATGTTTCCATTTTTTTGATGTAGGCATTAAGAGCTATGAACTTACCTCTTAGAACAGCTTTCATTGTGTCCCAGAGATTTTGGTAAGTTGTATTTTCATTATCATTCACTTTCAGGAAATCTTGAATTTCCTTTTTAATTTCTTCCTGAATCCAGTTCTCATTCAGCATCATATTGTTAAGTTTCCAGGAGTTAGTGTATTTTCTCTTGTTTGTTGTGTTGTGGATGTCCAGCTTTAGGCCATGGTGGTCTGACAGGGCACAGGTTAGAATTTCAACTTTCTTGTATATGTGTAGATTCATTTTGTGGCTCAATATGTGATCTATTTTGGAGAAAGTTCCGTGTGCTGCTGAGAAAAATGTGTATTCTTTGGTGCGTGGGTGAAAAGTTCGATAGAGATCTGTAAGGTCCATTTCTTTCAGGGTTTGATTAAGTTCCAAAGTGTCTCTGTTAAGCTTTTGACCTGTTGATCTATCCCATGTTGAGAGGGCGGTGTTGAAGTCCCCAAGAATTATCGTTTGGGGGTTGATTTCTTGCTTTAGACGCTGTAGGGTTTTCTTAATGAATGTGGAGCGGCCCGTATTGGGTACATATATGTTCTGTATTGTGAAGTCTTCCTGGTGAATTGTACCTATGACTAAAATGTAGTATCCATCCGTGTCTCTTATAATTTTCTTTGATTTGAAATCCACTTTGTCTGATAGCATAATGGCTACCCCTGCCTGTTTTCTGCTTCCATTTGCTTGTAGAATTGTTGACCAGCCTTTTATTTTTAGAGCGTGCCTATCTTTTGTGGTGAGATGGGTTTCCTGCAGGCAGCAGATTGATGGATTGTGATTTTTAATCCAAGTTTGTAATCTGTGTCTCTTGATCGGTGAATTAATTCCATTAACATTTAGTGTTATAATGGAGAAACTATTTTTAATTCCAGACATTTATTATGTTTAGTAGTTTTTATAAGTATATTGCTTCGCTTTTAATGGTGTTATATTTGCCTTCTGTTCTCCTGGATATGCCTGTTTTTTTCTTCACGCTTGAGTATCATTTCTAGCATTTTTTGAAGGCCTGGTTTGGTGGACATGTATCCCTTCAAGTTGTCTTTGTGCTGGAAAATTTTTCTTTCTCCCTTGATCATGACTGATAGTTTTGCAGGGTAAATCAGCCTGGGTTGACATTTTTGCTCATTCAATACTTGAAGTATGTCTCTCCAAGCTCTTCTTGCTTTTACTGTTTTGACTGAGAAGTCATTTGTTATTTTAATAGGTTTACCTTTAAAAGTGACTTGTTTTTTCTCACTTGAAGCTCTCAGCACCAGTTCTTTATCTTGAATGTGGAGTGTTTTAACTATTATTTGCCGTGGGGTGCTTCTGTTTTGGTCGTATCTGTTTGGGGTGTGGAATGCCTCTTGTATATGGACGGGCCTCTCTTTTTTTAGATGAGGAAAGTTTTCCTTGATGATAATTTGAAAAATTTCCTCAGGGGTGGTATTTTGAGATTCTTGCTCTGGTATTCCATGAATACGCATGTTAGGCTTCTTCAGGGTGTCCCATATCTCTTGGATATTTCTCTCAAGTATCTTTTTGGCTTTAACAACCTCTTCCATTGAGCTGGTTAGTACTCCCACTTTATCTTCAAGGTCTGAAATTCTATTTTCTGCTTCCTTAGTTCTGCTGATAAGACTCTCTATTGAGTTGTGGGTTGAGTTCTGGGTTGAAGATAACTTGTCTTGTAGCTCAGTTTTAAACTCTGCTTGAGTCTGTTTTAATTGCTCTATGCCAGTTTTTGTTTCTTGCACTGTTTTTCTCAACTCCTCCAAATGTCTGTTGTGTTCCTCTTCAAAGCGTTTGATTCGATTATGTAATTCCTCCCGGATTTCCTCTTTCATAGTATTGAACATGGTAATGATCATATTTTGAAAGTCGTTATCCTGGGTCAGGCTTTCTTGGCCTTTTTCCGAGGGTTTGTTCTGGTTGGAGTCTAACATTATGGGATTAATTTCTTCAGTGGGAAATTTGTTTACTTGAGTGTTGCTTCTCATGGTTTTGCACTTTGACTTGGCATTGTCATTTTAACTCTTAAGATCTTTCAATTTCACTAAACTGAATTATTTGGCCTGGGGTTCTGGGGGTGGGCAGGAACAGAGCTTACCTAGGTCCCAGATGAGGCCTGGCTGGACCGCGTGCATGTCCCGACGGGCGGAGTGGGGTGGGGAATGGGAGGATGGGGGGCGTCAGCGTGGAGCTATTTAACCCGAGGGCAGCTGGGGCGGGCCCGGGCGCAGGGGGAGGTCCTCCTCGTCCCTCGGCCCTGCGCGCGGCTCCGGCTGGATGGTGGGAGTCGGAGCCGGGTCCCTTTGGGCTGACCTGGAGTCCTGGTGGGCGGGCGTGGGCCAGGCAGAGAGTCTTAGCCCCTGAGCCATCTCTCCAACCCCTGATACCCATTCTTTAACCTCTCAGGTGTAACTAGACCAAAACTTTGTTATCCTCCTTAACCAGAGCTGGGCTTACACACTCTCTGGGCACTACAATAACCTTACCCATAATACACCTCAAGAAACCCTAGACTAACCCCTTTCACACTCACAGCAGCAGTCACAACAACTGTCCAAGTGTGATAATTCTATTGGGTTCAAAAGAGTCAGAAACACATACTAAAGCAAAAAACCTGAGACAAAACACAAAATGACCAAATCCCACCATAAATCCACAGAATACAACAAAAATCAGAACATAAAAATCTCCTACCAAAAAGGTCAACCTCTTAATGATAGATTCCAACTAGAATAACTACTTGGACATTAGCCAAATCAAAAGCTTGATTATTAATGTGATCAAAGCAATTCAAGAATCCAAGAGGAGCTGACTAACTGCATAAGGAAATATGAACAGGAAAGTAACAGGCCCCTAGATGAGATGAAAAAGACAGTTGACAAAACAAAACTAAGGAGAAAGCAGTTGAAAAAAATCTCATGCAACGATTAAACTTTAAATTAAAAACAAGCTAAGTACAATCCAAAACTTGGCAGATGGTGTTACCAATAGAACAAATGAAGCAGAAAATAGAATATCAAAACTAGAAGGCAACATGGTACAACAAAATTGCTCAATTAAAGAGGCTGAAAAAGCATACAAAAACAAAACAAAACAAAACAACAACTTGAGAGGACACCTATGGGACACTGTGAATTCATGAAATCCCAGTAAAAGAAACATAAAAAAAATCCCACCAGAATATATTTTTCACACTATCCCAAATGAAAATATTCCACATCTAAGGAAAAAGATGGCCATCTATAAGAGGCGCATTGCACTCCAATCAGATATGACCAAAATAGAATTGGCAAATAATAGTGAAGACTCTGCAAATGCATGACAGAGATTGTTTTGAGAATCTCAAGAGAAAAACAAAGTCACATTTAAAGGTAAGCCTATTAGAACAACAACTAATCTCTCAGTGGAAACATTAAAAAACATAAGATCTTGGAGAGATGTACTTCAAATCATGAATGAGCATAAATGCCAACCCAAGTTGATATACTCATCAAAACTATCAAACATGATTGAAGGTGAAAGAAAAATTTTTCATTATAAGGACAAGATAAAGGCTGACATGAACACCAAACCAGGACTACAGAAGATACAAGGAAAAAATACTCGTTTGAAGAAAAGGACAAACATATGCAAAAGGATAGAAGGGAAAACTATGCCAAAGCAACTGCTAAGCAAAGAAATACACATATAGAAACCACAAAACCCAGAAAATGAAAAGAATCAAAAAAAATTCTCATTTATAACTCTAAACATCAATGGACTTAACTCTCAAATCAAGAACATAGTCTGCAAACATGGAACAAAAATCACAACTCATCAACCTACTGCCTTCAGGAAACACATCTCCCTATGAGAGACAGGCACAACCTCAGAGTGAGAGGCTGGCCAAAGGTACTCCAAGCTAAGGGAACAATGAAACAAACATGAGTAGCAGTTCTAGTGTCATAAAATGGACTTGAACCCAAAAGAAATCATAAGACACACGGAGGGATACTACATATTAGTCAAAGAAACAACAATCCATCAAGAAGACATCACAATTTTGAAGACGTACACAACCAGTATAGGCGCATCCACCTTCATTCAACAAACACTACAATGTCTAAAACCACAAATCAACTCAAGCATGAAAATAGTAGGGAATTTCAACATCCACTCTCTCCAGTGGATTGGCCAACAGGCCAAAAACTTAATAAAGACACACTGGAGCTGCATCAAACTCTAACTGTAACAGACATGATTGACCTCTGCTGAACCTTCCATCTAACATCATTCTTTTCAGCAGCCCATGGAAATTTCTGTAAAGTAGACCACATGTTGGACCACAAAACAAGCAGCACATATACGGGGAAGTTGAAATTAAATCCTATACTTTATCTGATCACCATAGATAGGCATCCACCACCAGGTAAGTGTCAGATGGTCTCACTTTGGAAATTTAACACCAGGATACTAACCAAGGGAAGGGTTCAGGCTGAAGTAAAAAAAAAATTCAAAAATCCCTAGAAGTGAATGATAATGAAAGTACAACATATCAAAATGTCTGGGACACGATGAAGGTTGGCCATAAAGAAAAGTTCATAGCACATCAAACAAATGGAAACATCATAAGTAAATAACTTAACAATGCAGCTTAAAGTTTTAGAGAACAAGAACAAGCCAATCCCCAAAACATGCAATCATAATTGGACTTTGCATGCCCCGCGCAATGTCCAATACACTATCGATCCCACAAAGTCTAGCATTTGCTAAAGGCATCAAGATCCTTGGAGGCAAGGGATTGATAGCCACAGTAGTGTTCCTATGCTTAAGGGGAACAGAGGAAAGGGTTCAGGGAAAGGCCACTGGGTCCTTGTATGTCATCGGAGAGGAGGACCCAGAGGAGAGTCAGGCATGCACATTACAGGATTCTCCGGGGATTGGGGGGGAGGCACTGGGGGATGGGGAGAGAGGGGTGAGAGGAGGGGGAACAGGAGGGATGGGGGGGAGGAGGGAGGGAGGGAACCGGTGTACCTACTAAATTTGTATGAGCGGAAATAATAATAAAAAATGTTAAAAAAAAGAAATTAATAAAATCTGGGGGTAGTATGCAAAAATGAGATAAAGAAAATGAAGCAACGAATCAGCCAAATTAAGGCTCTTTGAAAAAAATCAACAAGAGTGAGAATCCTTTAGCCAAATTAACCAAGTCCCAAATAGATAAAACCCAAATTATTAAAATTAGAGATAAAATGGAGTTATCACAATTGATAACAAGGAATTACAGATGTCATACTTCAAAAAGTTATGCTCCACAGAATTTCACAATCAGAAAGACATGGATGAATTTATAGGTACACACAACGTATTGAAATTGAATTGGCATGAATTGAATTATTTAAATAATTCTATATTGAGTAATGAAGTTAAAGAAATAATTAAAAATTTTCCCACCAAACAAAGCCCAGGATTGGATATATTCAGTGTAGAATTCTCCAAGATGTTTAAAAAGCAACTAACACTATTATTCCTTAAACTATTCCACAAAATGGCAAAGGAAGAAATACTTCCAAACTCCTTCTATAAAACTAATATTACACTGATCCCAAACACAAATAAAGATGCAATAAAAAAGAAAACTATAGGCCAATCTCATTGATGAATACAGAATCAAAGATCCTCAACAAAATTTTAGCAAACTGTATTAAAAAACATATCAAAAAATCATTCACTAGGACCAACTAGGGTTTATTCCAGACACATAAGATTGCTTCAACATACACAAGTCAATAAATGAAATTCATCATATAAACTAATGCAAGGAACAACAATACATGATTCTTGGATAGATGCAGAAAAAGCTTTTGACAAAGCCCAACATTCTTTATGATAAAAGCCCTGGAGACAATGGAAATGGAAGGAAATTGTATCAGTGTAATAAAGGCCATATACAACCAGCCTATAGCAAACTTGAAGCATTCCTACTTTGATCAGGAACTAGGCAGAGCTACTCACTCTCTTTGTTCCTGTTCAATATTGTACCTAAAGTCTTAGCTAGAGCCATAAGACAAGAGAGAGAACTAAAAGGGATACAAATAGGAAAAGAAGAAATCAAGATATCCTTATTGTAGATGACTTGGTTCTATACCTGAGAGACCCTGGAAACTCCACCAGGAAATTCCTGGAACTAATAACTTGAGTAAAGTGTCAGGGTACAAAATTAATGTTTAAAAATCAGTGGTTTTCTTATACACCAAGGATGAAAAAAGTGGCAAAGTCCTAAGAGAAACATTTCCATTTACCATAGCCCTTAAAAATATTAAATAACCTGGTATAAGTCTAACCAAGAATGTGAGAGACCTGTACAATGAAAACTTAAAAACCTTAAAAAAAAACATCAGGCAATACCAGAAAGTGGAAAGACCTCCCATGCTCCTGGATTGGTAGAATTAACATCATAAAAATGATCATCCTACCAAAAATAACATAAGGATTCATTGCAATAACAATCGAAATTCCAAGGCAATTCACAGAAATTGACAAACAATCCCAAAATTCACATGGAAGCACAAAAGCCCATGATAGGAAAAACAATCCTGATTAATAAAAACTCTGCTGGAGGTATTACCATACCAGAACTTAATCTATAATATAAATCCATAGTAATAAAAGCAACATAGGAAAGGCTCTAAAATAGACACATAAATCAGTGGATAAGGATAAGACCCAGACATAAACTCAAACATCTACAGTCAACTGATTTTTGACATAGATGCCCAGAAAAACTACTGGATAAAGGACAGCATCTTCAACACATGGTGCTGGCAAAATTAGATATCTATATGTAGAAGACTGAACATGAACCCTTATTGATCACCTTGCAAAAAAAAATCAACTCCAAATGGATCAAGGACCTTAATATTAGACCAGAGACTATGAAAAACACCCTAGAAGAAAGAGTAGGGCATTCCCTAGAACTGATTGGCCCAGGCCAACATTTTCCAAACAGGACCCCCAATTGTACTCAACACTCAACAAATGGGATCTCATGAAATTAAAAAGCTTCTGTTCAGCAACAGATATTGTTAACCAAGTAAAAAGACAACCCACAGAATGGGAAAAAAATCTTTATTATCCACACATCTGATATAGGACTAATAACCAGAGTACACAAAGAACTCAAAAAATTAAACACCAAGCAGGTAAGGAATCCAATTACAAAATGTACCTTGGAACTTAAAAGAAACTTTTCCCAGGATGAAATTAAAATGTCTGGGGCTGGAGAGGTGGCTCAGGGGTTAAGCCTCCGCCTTGCAGGCGGAAGGTCCCGAGTTCGGATCCCTAGATCCCACGTATAGACGCCAGGCAGAAGCGGGGGCGGCCTGCGCTTCTGGTCCTGGTAGGGCGGAGCCTGTGAATCCCGGGGCAGAAGGAGGTGGAGGCGTCCATGGTGGTTCGCGAATTCGTCCGTGGTTCTACACATACACAGACACACACACAGACACGCGCGCACATACACACAGTTGAATAAATAATAATAATAATAAAAAAGTAATTTAAAAAAAAAAAAAGAAATTAAAATGTCTGACAAATACCTTAAAACACATTCCACATTCCTAGGCATTATGGAAATCCAAATCAAAACCACCCTGGGGTATCATCTCACCTGGTCAGAATGGTAAAATCCAAAACAAATATAACAATAAATGCTGGAGAGGATGCAGGGAGAAGGGAACCATCATACATTACTGATGGGATGCAAACTTGTACAACCGCTCTTGTACATTAACGTGGCAATTCCTAAAAAAGTTAAAAATGGAAATGCCATTTAACCTACCTATACACTCCTGGGAATATTTCCAAAGAATATTGCATCTTACTATAGAGACACATGTAGATCCATGTTCTTTGAGCTCTATTCACAATAGCAAAGTCATGGAGTCAACCTCAATGCCCAAAAATAGATGAATGGATGCAGAAAATGTGGTACATACTCAGTGGAATATTATTCAGCCTTCAAGAAGAATGAATTCATGAAAATTGCTGATGAATGGATGGAATTGAAAGAAGTTATACTGATTGAAGATCCCAGGCACAGAAAGACAGGCATCACATCTTCTCCCTTGTAAGTAGATCCTAATACGAGGCCTTCATAATGATATACTCAAGGAGAAATTACTATAGTATCCACTGTATATGCAAAGGAACATAACTTGGGCAGGTGTTTAGTGCAAAGAAGATCCCAAGAGAGTAGACAAAAAGGGAAACAGGTAAATAGATAATGCCATTGTGGAAGGAAAACCCATAAGAGAGGGGAAGTGAGGTGATAGAGCTTAGTAAGGGGAGGGAGGGAAAAAAGGGAATGGCAAAGGGGAAAAGGACAGATCAAGGGCCTAACTCAGTAGTGAGCGCTACAAACCACTGCAAATCCGATAAGAAGAATCTGGGACCAGCAGAGTTATGTAAGATCCATGGGAAGCAGTTACTCTCTGAATGGGTTTTAATCTCCTTAATGGCAGGGAAATCATACCTGATACTGTAAACCTAGCCAAATAACAGTAGAACAGGAATACATGCACAGAAACAGATATCCTAGTGTTAACTAGGAAAGATTTATAACACCATAGAACGCTCCTTTTTTATCCCTTTGATAAGAAAAACTCTCAGAGCTCAACCAAGTTACACCCTATTACAATGGAAGACTGGTGAGTCAGAAAACCACATTCAGGCCAGAGTACAGGGTATCAGCAGACATGATCAGCACATCAAAATCTTATTTTACACCAAGACTCAGGGAAACTCATGAAAGAGGTTGTAAGAGTCTAAAGTTGGAGTGAGGTATTCCTGACCAATACACTCCAGCCTAGATGGGGCTGAGGTACCCAGAAGGTCACTGAAGAGAGAATCTCTACCACCAGGTCAATACAATGTTCAGTATATCAACATTTCCCCAAGGACAAACTAGAATTTTAGAAGAAACATCTGCTCCCAGACAGTGTCTTAGGGACAGGTTTTGGACAAGGGAAGAGCAGCCTCCCCACTTACAACTTTACCCAATGGAGACCCACATAGAGCTCAACAGAAATCTGACTCCTTTACCAACACAGGCAGCCCAAAGAGAGTCCTGTGATAATCACACGAAGAGGGACAAGAGGGTAGGGGTACAGAGCAGGATGAAAGGGGGGAGGGTAGGAAAGGTGTTTGGATGGGGAGGGTATCAGAGGAAGGAAATGGGTGGGAGGGAAATGGGCGGGAAGGCAAAGATAGAAACCCAGTTTGTTTGTAAAAAATTAATCAAAAATTCTATCTCTTGTATTCATTTACTTTCATTAGATTACCCCATGGTCATTTATCCCCATGACCAGTTTTGTTCCTCATAATATATTTCTATTTTTTAGGATGTTTAGTTATGAGAGAGAGAGAGAGAGAGAGAGAGAGAGAGAGAGAGAGAGAGAGAGAGAGAGAGAGAGAATATAATGGCAAAATGTCACATAATTTTGGAAAATCAAACTCAGCTGTTCACAGTCAGGGTCAGAGTGAATTCATATTGCCAAGTTTGAGAACAGGCGCCTTCACCTGCTGAGCCATCTCAACAACCCTGTTTTCATTTTTTTTGAACTGGCCTATTTGGTAAAATGGTTTACTAGTTTCACATTCTCAACAAGCACGTACTACAGTTCAATTTTAATGTCTATATCTTCTCAAACATTTGTCATCTGTAGTTTTTTAAAAAAAAAACATAGCTATTTCAGCACCTGTGCTGAGGATGCAATAAATTTGTTATTTTACTACAGAATTCCATCTCTGGTATAAATTTATTAGAATTCATATTTCCCGTGTCAAATAGCCACTGAAAGAGTATGTAGACACGTTCTCTGTTTGTAGCCACACCACCCTAAACTCCCTTGGTCTTCTCTGATATCTTAAGTGTGGCACGGTTTGACCTGGGTAGTAATTGGAGAAGTGTTTTTCTATGACTATTTAGAGTCATTTGTTTTTGTGAGTTCCAGGAGAATTTGTTTTTGTCCATTACCTTCTGCTCCTATACCATGTGGGTTTCCCTGTAATGTACTATGTGAAAGCCAATAGATTCAGTTCACAGACAAATGGTATGGATCTTTTGAATCCAGAATAGTGAGCAAGTACAACAGAAATTTTCATTATTGTAATTTATTATAAGATTCTTTTTTTATTTACTCAATTGTGCGTGTGTGCATGTGTATGCATGTGTGTATGTGTGTGAGTGTGTGTGTGTGTGTGTGTGTGTGTGTGTGTGTGTGTGTGTATAGAACCACGGGCGAATTCAGGAACCACCATGGACTGCCTCCACCTCTTCCTTATTGCAAGATTCTTTAATCATCCTTTCTTGAATCTCTACATCCAAAAAAATTCATTACCCATATTGATATTTCTTGTGCCCAGTCTGCAAGGCAAATAGCCTTCTGTAAGATTCTGATAAAACACATGACGAGATGTCTCATTTTTCTTTCCAAGGCTGAGACTAGGGCTGATGAGAAATGTGTTATTGTAGGGGTCAGTATCATTTGAAGACATAGCTGTGGACTTTACCTGGCAGAAATCACAGACCCTGGATACTGCTCAAAGGACTGTCTACAGGGATACGATACTGGAGATGTATAACAACCTGTGTCTTTGGATGACTGCTCCTCTTTTGCAACTCTCAGGATTAACTAATGTCTTCTTGGATAATACATGTATCAAATATCTCTAGCCTTCAATACTTTTTTGTCTTTTTTTATTATATTTATTTATTTTCCCCAATCATACAAGCTTAATAGGTACCCCGGTCCCCCCCCCGCACCCTCTCCCCCTTTTCCCCTTCCTTTCACCCCCTTCTCTCCCCTTCTCCCAGTGCCTCCCCCTTCTCCCCTCCCATTCCCTGGAGCATCCTTTTGTGTGAATGCCAAACTTCCCTCTGAGTTCTCCACTCTAGTGAGGTGTAAGGACTCGGTGGCATTGCCCAGAGCCCTTTCTTAGGTTCCCCTTTAGTATGGGAACACTATCATGACTGTTAGTCCCTTGCCTCTAAAGATCCTAGTGCTTGTGATCCATGCTAGACTTTGGGTGATCGTTGACATGTCAGTCATTGCACAGTCATGCAAAGTCCGATTATGGCTACTGTGGCCCTAACTTATGTAGAGTATTTTGCATATCATTGGTCCTCCCTATCTTTAGCCTCTTAAAATCTTGCCACTTCCTCTTCCGCAAATTTCCCTGAGCTTTAGGATGGGGAGAGATTTAGCTGGTCTGGTTCCAGCTGATTAATGTAGGGATTTTGGTGTTCAGAATTATGGTTTGTTGTTGTCTTCAGTTTTGCTGTTCCTGCACTGCCCTTGGCTCCATCCTGATTGGTATTGGAGGTCTCCTCCTAACCAAAGATAAAAGGCTGTTTAAATGAAATCTTACTATAAGAGGAAATTCAAAGATAGATGTAAGAGGAGTAGGAGACCTAATTAAGGGGGGGATCAGTCCCCCATTTGCAGGCTGGTTATCATCTATTTGCCAGTCACTATACCCTCCCTGATTGGTGAGATCAAACCCCCTCAGTCGAAAGTGACCAGGAAGGAAAGTAAGAGTGAGCTTAATCAGATGTCTCACTACTTACTTGCAATATTTGATGGTGGCCTATTTTCTCTACTGAAGCATGATCCCCTCTGTTCTTATTTCTGGGGGGGCACTCCTTCCCCTTCCTTCCTGTTTATAATCTTTGCAGTTACTGTAGGTATTACAGAGATTTATCTTTGAATATGTCATTAAGTGGGTTTGGTACTAGGATCCACTTATTAGGGAGTACATACGGCATTTAATTTTCTGTGTATGGGATATTTCACTCAATATAATTTTTTCTAATTCCATCCATCCGGCATATTTCATTAATTCATCTTTTTTGAAGGCTGAGTAGTATTCCATTGTATAAATGTACCACATTTTCCTTATCCACTCGTTAACTGTTGGGAATTTGGGTTGATTCCATGACTTTGCTAGTGTAAATAGTGCTGCTATGAACATGGTTGTGCTTGTGTCACTGAGGTGAATTTTTGCTTTATGGCGGATTATTCCCAGAAGTGGAATAACAAGTTCATATGGCATTTCAATCTTTAACTTTTTAAAAAATCAGCAGACTGATCACCAGAGTGGTTGTATGAGCCTGCATTCCCACCAGCAATGTAGGAGAGTTCCCTTCACTCCACATCCTGTCCAGCATTCAGTGTTGTTTGTATTGTGAACTTTTGCCATCCTGATGGGAGTGAGATGATATCTCAGGGGAGTTTTGATTTGCATTTCCCTGCTGGCTAAGGATGTGGAGCATTTTTAAAGATATTTATTAGACATTTCAAATTCATTCCTGGAAAAGATTTTTTTGAGTTCTGAGGCCCATTTTTTAATTGGACCATATATTTCCTTGGTGTTTAGTTTTCTAAGTTCTTTGTGCACTCTGGATAATAGTGCTCTATCAGATATGTGGTTAGTGAAGATTTTCTTCCATTCTGTAGGTTGCCTTTTTGCTCAATTTACAATCTGTTTATCTGAACAGAAGCTCTTTAATTTCATAAGATCCCATTTGTTGAGTGTTGGTTGCAGTGACTTGTGCTATTGGGTTTCTGTTTAGGAACTGTTGGCCTACTCCAATCAGCTCGAGGGCATTCCCTACCCTTTCAACTAGGGTTTCAATAGTCTCTGGCCTAATATTGAGGTCCTTGATCTATTTGGAATTAATTTTTGTGCTTAGTGACAAGTACAGGTCCAGTTTTAATCTTCTGCATGTGGACATCCAGTTTTGCCAGTACCATTTGTTGAAGACGCTGGAGAACAAGTAATTTATATTGATATTCATCATAACAGGGCACAGTTGATCATACCAAGGGAAGTAGGAAACCTGCTACCCCATATTCAAACTATAATCTCAGAGAGGGTCAAGAACAAATGCGTCTCAGGTTTCTACCAGCTTTTCCAGTCTTCCAAAACTGACCATCTCTCCACTTTATTCTCTTGCCTAGGGAATGGTTCCATTTACTCTGAGGTCTGATGTGTTTCCACGTCAATCATGCAATTACAACAGTATCTTACATAATTACTTAGTGGACAGTTTTTAGTAAATTATTCCCTGTAGAAGTATAAAGCATTAGCTCATATGAAAAAAATGAAGATAGCTTTAGAAAATCTGCCAAAGCCAAAAACCACTTCAGTAAGTATTACCACAGCTGATTCTTTTGCACTGAGATGCAGTAATAAAGATAGCATAATATTGGAACAAATACAGACATGTAGATCAATAAAATAGAGTGCCTAAATATATAATTCATGCAACTGAAGCTACCTCTCTATGAGAAAGAGTTCAAAAGAATACATTGGAGGAAGTGCATTGTCTTCAACAAATTTTGTGAAGACAGAATAACATGCAAAAGAATGAATCTACACAGTTATCTTTATTTTTAAAAACATTCTCAATTCCAAATCCATCTAGGAACTCACTATAAGACTTGAGGCTCTGGCTCTTTCTCTTCAGCGAGGCGGCCGAGCGGACGCCAAGGTGCAGATCTTCGTGAAGACCCTGACCGGCAAGACCATCACCCTCGAGGTGGAGCCCAGCGACACCATCGAGAACGTCAAAGCCAAGATCCAGGACAGGGACGGCATCCCTCCGGACCGGCAACGACTGATCTTCGCCGGCAAGCAGCTGGAAGATGGCCGCACTCTGCCTGACTACAACATCCAGAAAGAGTCCACTCTGCACTTGGTGCTGCGCCTGCGCGGAGGCATCATCGAGCCATCCCAGCGCCAGCTGGCCCAGAAGTACAACTGCGACAAGATGATATGCCGCAAGTGCTATGCGCGCCTGCACCTCCGTGCCGTCAACTGCTGTAAGAAGAAGTGTGGGCACACCAACAACTTGCGCCCAAAGAAGAAGGTCAAGTAGAGGCCAGGCACCTGAAGCCCGGGAGCCCAATAAAGTTCCTTCACCACTGCAGCAGCAAAAAAAAAAAAAAAAAAAAAAAAAAAAAAAAGACTTGAGGCTCTGAAAGTAATAGAAAAATAAATAGGGGACATGTTTCAACATGTGGGCACACACAGAAGACTTTCTGAATAGGTTTTCAACAGCATAGGAATGAAGAAAAATCACTGACAAATAAGATGTCATGAGATTTAAAGCTTTAATACCCCAAGATGAAATGCTAATTGATTCAAGAGACAGCTTATGGAATAAAAATTATTTTCCAAACTATATATCTGACAGAAAATTAGTGTCTATAGTATACAAAACATTCCCCAAACTAAAATTCAAGAAAACATTAAAACGATCTATGGAACAATAAAATACCCAAAAAAAGGTAGAAAAAAGGAAAGTTTGTTGGCTAGTGTCATCTGTCAACCTAACATTAGTGAATGCCTGGTGGAGATTGCCTTAATTGTTTTTTAAAAATATTATTTTTCTTTAGTGTGAATGTGTGTGTGTGAGTGTGTATATGTATGTGTATGTGTACGTGTGTGTGTGTGTGTGTGAGAGAGAGAGAGACAGAGAGAGGACTGTGTGCCTATGGAGTCACAAGGGTGGTTTGGGAATCATCTAGGATTGTTCTACCTCCTTTTAACTTGGACCTGGGATTTCCCAGGCTCCACCTTCCAGAGCCAGAAGTATAAGCCCCTGCCATTTCTGCCTAGTGTCATTATGTGGAGTCAGGGATCTGAATTCAGGTTCTTCTGCTTGTGAGGCAAAAGCTTAACCCCTGAGCAGTTTCTCCAGCTCTGCCTTAATTATTTCAGTTGAAATGAGAAGACCAGATCGTATTTGTCGGAAAGATTCCCTAAGCAGGTGGGTAATGTGTAGATAAGGGGTTATCACTGAGGTTCTCTGGCATTCTAGAAAGCATGTATGGCTCTTGGGTACTTGTCTCAATCTGAACATCACTTTGAATATGCTGTGGATAATTCCCTTACCTTCTGATGTTAGTATAACATTTGTCATGCTGGATTATTATGTTTAATCATTAAATAAGTTAAAATCAATGTCATCCTGAGTTGTTTGGGTCATGTGGTTAGGAAAGTAGTGAAATCTGAAACTGGAACAGCTAGGAAGCATTTAAGAATGTCCAACATGCTTGTTGTACTGAGAAAGACAGATTAAAGCTAACTAAGATTCCATCTCAAATCATTAACAATAGCTGTGGTCAAGAGCACATTAATATGGGGAAACAGGAGGTTTTACACATGGTTGCTGGTACTTTAAGTATTTGGAAATCAGCCTGTAAAATTCTCAAATCATAGAAATAACACTGCTCCTTTTTGTATTCCCAAATTGTTGATAGATGTGCTATTCACAGTAACTTTGATATATAATCAACCTAAGTGTTCTTCAACTCAAGAGTGGATAATGGAGATGTGATACATAAATAGAAAGGAATTCTATTCAGTCACAAAGAAAAATGAAAATAGGACATTTGGTGTTAAATGGATGAAACTGATAATTATATTGGGTGGTATTACCCAGGCCAATATAAAATGAATGCTGCTTATTCTCTCTCATGTGCACACTTGAGCTCTAAAATTTTTGATCAGTGTTTTTAAATATGATTTCTTCTGGAATCTAGGAGCCTATAAAGAGAATAGTAGGGGGTGAATATAAAAGGAATGGAGTACAGGAGAATACAGATATCAAGGTCAAGTTGAGAGGACATTAGATTTTGAAGGGATATTATGTGTGGTGATGTGGGAGGCATCTGTTTCACACAGAGATAGAGAAAAAATATGGAAGCATACTCTGCTGCAATCACTTAAAACATAAGAGAATTTCCATATATATATCCTGCATGTCAAAAAAAAACTCTTCTTAGAAATAGTGGGGCACTAAACAAAAATCACCATGCTAGGTGTAGTAAATCTCCACGGTAGCTCTTGCTTTGGAAGCCTCAGCACTCCCAAACAGTCTTGGCTCTCACAATGCCACTTGGTTCACTACCAGAACTATGTGGTAAGACCCATTGATGAAGACACTGTGCTCAGTGGTTTGAACCATGCTCAAACAAGGTGCAAAATTCACCATGCTAGATAGCTTTCAAATCTCCAAAATTTGCTGTACAGGCTTCTAAGTAGGAAACCACATTAGTGGTTTTACCCATTTGTGTACACTAAAACTATGGTATTAGTCAGCCAGGCTCTACTCATCTGAGCAATAGAAGGCAATTGTTATGGGAGAAATGAATTTCTCCCTCACTGGTTTTTAATCAGGCTTTATAGGAAGGACCAATGATGGCTACCATGCACCTGGTAGAGAAAAGCCATGCCTTCAGAGCTTTTAGGCCTGAAGAAGAGAAATGTTGGTACCGTTGTTTAAACTGATTGACAGAGCATCAAACTCTATGTTAAATATTAATGTGCATATCCATAGAGATAAGCTGTTCTAGAGCTTAATCCAAGAAACTTCTCTTAGGAGTGAATGGTGGTGAATGCAGACAGTGTATACCGCCCAAGGTGCTTGCAGTAAATGATACCTGAGGGCTTGTCACTAAAGAAGCCATGTTTTCTTTTTCATTGTTGTTGTTTTAATTTTTTTAAAAAAACATTTTATTCATTTATTTACTCAGTGTGTGCATGTCTTTCTGGAGGGCCAAGGGTGACTTCAGTAATCATCCTGTATTGCTTCCACCTCCTTCTTGCTTCACTCTGGAATTTCCCAGAGTCTGCTTGCCATAGCTAGAATTTAGGCTGCTGCCATTTCCTCCTGGCGTTTTTTTTATGTAGGATCTGGGTTCGGAACTCAGGAACTTCTGTTTGTAAGGCAGAATCTTAACCTCTGAACCATCTCTCCAGCCCAGAAGCCATGTTTTCCACTCATTGTAAGACTCATGGAAAAAGGAAGAGTGAGCAGCACAGAGAGCCAGAAGACCAGGAGGAGAACAAGATCCATCCTACAGGTGTTACCCAAACAATACAACCACGAGCAGACATAAGCTTTAGTTCCCTTCATGGACCAACAAAGCACTGGCCAGCCAGCCATCAGTCATATACAGGCTTGCCACTCATGGGTACAACTGGATTCCTGGCTACTTGCAAACTCTTGGTTGTGCTCCCACTGCTGAGACAATGAATTCCAATGGAAACCTCAGAACTCATGGCCAACGATCACACATAAGGGCCTATTAAATTCAGTGACTGACAAAACAAAAAATAAAATAATGAATGTGAGGAAAACATTTGTAGGGAAATTAGGACATAGATATGACAGAGTGAGTCAGCATTGTAATGTGTACATATGTGAAATTTTGTAAGATTTAATGTAATTAATAAAAAACCTCCTAAAACTTAAAATGTTGAGGGCTTCCAGGTAAGATGGTGGCATAGCAGCAACTGCGGAGCTAGGAGCAGATCATAATCATGAAAATTAAAAAATTAAAACAACAACAATGAAAAAGAAAACATGGCTTCTTTAGTGACAAGCCCAATATGAGTCATGCTATTCTACCGGCTACATCTTCAGTTGCCAGGACTCAGTGAGCAACCCAGGGTTGTTCCTTTTCCTTTTTGTTTGTTGTGTTTTATCAATCAACCTGACTCATGGCCCTGTACGGCAGCTGGTATTAGACTGCCTGCCACCAACACAGGAAGCTGGCTTTGCACTGTCTCAACAGTGATTGCGTGGAAGCACAATTTTCTTTTCTGGGCTGGCAACTATAGTCAACTAGTCAGAAGTCTGACTGCCCGTGCCACACAGAAGGTATGAGAACATACTGAGTCCCAGGTGAAGCATGGTGCCTGCCAGGAACACTGAGCTCCTGATTCTCCTACTGCCAACAAAGCAAGTGCTGGGATTGCAGGTGTGGTCCGCGATCGCTTCGCTCCCCATCCCCCCACTGCTGAAAGTTCCAATGTGCCTCCAAACAGTAGCTGGGCCTATCTCTGTCACTATGTGGTATTTTCCACTGGAGCGTTTCAGTTCCAACTACTAGAAAACAGTTTTGCCTAAATAAACTTACAGCACAGATTCAAACGAGAGTGACTTGTCTCAGATTGTAAGCTGCTATCCCCACCTTGGTGTAAACATTCAGGGGTTGACACAGTAGAAAGAAAAAACTGACTTCCAAAGTTGCTCTCTACCCTTCAAGTTCACACCTGCTTCCTCCAACTCACCTCCTCTCCTACGTGAACTACGAAAGAAAAACTGAAGGCATCTTGATTGCCTTACCTTATTTGATTACATTGCCTCAAGAAAAAAAATAAAGTTAGTTCACCAGGGACACTGTATGTCAGTAGCACTTCAATTCATAGAACAATGATTCAAGTGTGGCAATTTAATTGTGTCTGTATTGCAAAGCAAGAACAATGTGCAACTACTCAAGGGAATGAGAGTCATTGGTATGCAAACGGGGTACATGTTTTTAAGTTTATTACATGATGAAAAATGAGAATACATTTTATTTGTCTTTGATGTGGTTGATGCACAATAAATTTCAAGTGTTTATTTTTAAATTTTTTATTTACTTACAAACTGGGTTTATGTCTTTGCCCTCCTCCCCTCCCCATCTGCTTCTCTCCTCTCCCACCCTCCCCATCCACACACTCTTTTTTACCCCCCTTCTTTTCATTCCATAGTGATCACACACACAGACACACACTCACATAAGCACACTGGAATAACCTACACATCTTGGAATGCATGGGACATGAAAGGAGAGCTCTATTTTATTTATTTTTTATTGGGAAGAAGGAGACTGAGCTGAGTAGAGGCAAGGAAGCCTAAGAAGAGGAATAAATGGAAACAATATATATTGACATATATCTAAAACCCGATATATTATGTAGTTTGTACATGCTTAAATGAAAAAGTTAGTTCTGTTCATATTTTGTGTGTACTGGACATTCCTGTCTTAGAAAGTTGTCTCTCATTTTAAAACTCAAGTTGGCTCCATCAAAGAATAGATTGGCAATAAATTTACAGTAATTTTTTTATTATTTGTGCTTGTGAATAACATCTCTTTGAAGCTAATTCAGTAGCTGATACAGTCTCACGGGCAACATTAAGTGAACACAGCAGACAGGTTGCCTGGAGCAAGTCATACTTCAAAATACCAAGAAATCGTGGCTCTTGTCTCATTCCCTGTACTTGTCAAGCCCTGTTGTTCTGGGGCTCAGAGGGACAGCGTTGTCCAATGGGAGACCCTGTGGGGAGGAACGTCCAATCAGATGAGAGACGGCGAAGCGAGGAGGGGCGGGCTTCCACGGCCTCCCTTGGGCCTTTGCGTCCAGTCCGCCCTCTGTCGCCATCTTTGGCCCGTGCACGTCTGCGTCCTCGCTGTGGTTCCGGGTCCTCAGCCTCGTCCGGGACTCGCTGCTGGAGACAAGCGCGGGCCGACGCGGGCTGTCCACGCCGCCGGAAGGAAGCGGTGAGTGCGGCGGGTCCCGACCGGCGGGAAGCCGTGTGTCCCGGCGCCCCGGGTTCCGCCTTGCGGCCGCCGTGCGCACTGTGTCCTCCGGCTGCGCGGGGCTGGGTCGGCGGCGAGCCCCGGGCGTCCTGCCTCGGCCTTGCGTGGAGCCTGGAGCCGGGGTGCGGCGCGTGGGGCCGCGGAGCCGTGAGTGGTGCGGAGCGCGGCCGTGAGGCTGCTGTGGCCGGGCGGGCGGGAGCGCCGGGCGGGCGGGCGGCGGGAGCGCCACACAGAAGTTGGGAGTGTCGGGGGGTCCCCGAGGGGCGCAGGGCGCTGTTGGCGCAGCCGTCGGACTCGGGGGGCTCCACTGCGCTCGGGCCGCTTTGGGGTCCCGGGCTGGTGGTGTAAGCCCCAGCCGGCAGGGCTTGGGAAGGGCGGGGGGTGTCCCAGAGCCCTTCGGCAGGACACGACCCACCTTTCCAGTTGTTTTTTATCGTTTTTCACGGGACAAGGTTCCCTTTCTAGACCGGGCCAGGCTGAGCTGGCACCCGCCCGCCCAGCCTCCCGGTGCTTGAACACGACACCCCCCTAGTCTCTTTTGTCCTCTGGTTTTGCAGCTTCCCGACACTGTAAAACTGGTTGTTAAAGTGTCTAGTGTGGAAAGTTGTGTTGCTGGCTCATCCTTCCCACAGAGGGGTGACTGTCAGCTCCGTAGCAACCTTGTACAGCGGCCTTGCCCCTTTTGCCTGTCTTGCGTGTGTGTTTGTCTGTTCACATATTCCCTCCCTTGCTCTGTTGAGTGCAAACAGGGAACGGGGGCTAGACCCGAGCTCAAATCCCCTTAGAGTAATGTAGTGTGCTGAAAGTATTTCAGGAGAATGAGCCGGGAGGAAACAGAACAAGGTTCCCGCAGGCGTCCTAGGCCAACCAGGAGCTTACTGAAGCCGTCTCCAAGAAAGTTCCTCCCAAGAAAAAAGATAAGCAGGCGCTTTTTTTAAAATTCTTTTGAGAGACAGGTAGATTCATGCACTCTTGCTCATATATAACGTGGTACGGGGAGAGAATTCGTAAGACAACTTTCAGAAGTCAGTTTCCTTCTACTAGATGGACTTTCACAGGTCAAATATAGGTTGTCTTATGTGTGAGCAAGCACCTTACCAGCCAAGGTATCCCACCAAATGCAGGAATCAGTTTAATGGTGGCATATGTACCAAGAAGGGGTTGGGCCCTGGCATCAAATCTCTCAGAAATCTGAGAGAATCGAGTCACAGATCTGTGTATTTTTGTGAAGAATGAGGAACTGTCACCCCTGCTGTCCAGTGACGTGTCCGGTGAAGGGGCCATAACAAAACAAGAGCTGGGATTTGCTTACTTAGTTGGGCTAAAGCCCACCGTTCCTCCTGACTGAGTTCCTGAAGTAGCGTGGTGTAAATGTTGGCTCACCGTACAGACCTGGGGGTCTAAGCCAGTGGGCAGCCCTCAGGGTGTTGACAGGCAGGATGGAAAGAGGGAACAGTGAGATTTGGGAAGGGGGAGGAGCCACTCCTCTGATGTCTGCTTAAAGTGTCTTGTCAGCTGAGAATCAAGTGAGGGATTCTAGCACTTGGAGGTATTTGCTATGAAATTTGAACAAATGCAGAGAATATCCCCCTTTAAACAGCGCCATCTGACAAACTAGTAAGGAAACCCGTGTTTAAGTCATCAATGTATATGGCCTTACTCCTTTTTCAGATATAAACTTGGAAGGTCCTTGGATTTAACTCACAACCTGTTGTGTGAAGATCAGGGCAGGACACCTTCTGCTTCAGATGCCAGAGATGGTGAGTAGCTGGGCTGAATTCCTGAATAGGTCAGGGAAGTTCTGGTCCTATGTGCATGCAAAGGGACGCTGTCTCCTCTCTGCTGTCTGTGAATATGGGACTGTCATCTGGATGTCCAGATCTTGTCACGTGAGCACCCCCATTTGTCTCTGCTGCCACTTGTCCATCTTCGCCTGGTGACCCTCAGCTGTCACAACCTCTTCTGCATGATGCTTTTCGTTCAGCTCGTGGTATTCCTAGGACTGGCTGGATTCAGGATTCCCATGTGATAGCTTGGTGACTTGGATTAGGCCCTTCCCCTCTGAGCCATTTCACTAATTTAGCTGTATGTTTGTGTTCTGTATATTTTTGTGTATGTATTTGTGTGTATGTATGTGCTTGTGTGTTACATGTATTTTAGTTTGTGTGTACATTTGTGTGTGTGTGTGTGTGTTGATAGGATGGAGCTTGGAGGTTCCCACATGCTAGGCATCTTCTCTGCCACTGATAGGTTGACTGTTTTCTTTGGAGATGAAAGCATTTAGCTCATGCTGTCCTTGAACCTGTGATCCTTGTGTCTTACCTTCTCTTTTACCTGTGACTACAAGCTTGTTCCTTCAGAGCTGGCTTTGGGTTCTTCTTTGTCCCAGTGAAGAGAAGAGTCCAGGGCAGTGACCATCACATGAAAGGTCTTAGTTACTCTTTTGTCTACCTGATTTTGCCAAGTCCTCCTGCAGCTGGCTCCTGGAGCAGGTCTGGAGGTATCAGAGACGTGCAGAAGCACCGAATCTTGCCTTGTCATCCCGCACTGAGAGAAAGTCCTTGTGGCATAAGGGGAACCCAGATACACAGAGACGTACTTGAAGATAGATGTCTGCAAATGATAAAAGACAGAAGGAGACGCAGCAAGAGGCACAGATAGACCAGCAGGCTTTAGGACACACTGCCTCTAGACTTTTGATAGGAGGTTCAGATCAACTCAGTTTGCTCCCTCACTTCCCCTCTAATGTAGGGAATATAATAGGCTGTTGTCTTAATACTTTTCCTGGGGAGATGCCACACACAACCCTGTATGTAGATTACCATGCACTTTGTGTATTCTAGACACTATTCCTCTGTGTGATGTGTAGCTGGCAAAGATTTTCTCTTCTCGGTGTTGTCTCTTCACTGTCTAATATGTTCTTTTGCTGTGCAGCAGGTCTTTGTTTACATCAGACCCCATTTGTTGTTTGTGGTTTTCCTTTCTGTGCTACCAGAGCCCATGTGTTGAAATATATTGTTCCTCTCACAGTTTCAGGACATTCGGTCTTTTGTCAAGGACCTTGTTCTTAGGACTGGACGCACTGGCCAGTGGAGGACACATGAGTGATGGATGTTCAGTCAGGCCTACCGAGAGAGAGAAGTAGATGGGCTTTCACAGTCCTGGGGGTCCTTGGTAAACTTACCATTATGGGAAGTTGCTCTCTGATTCCGTGGTTGATGGGAGGCATTGGAGAGGGGCGTCAGACCACACCCACCATGTGAAGCACTTTTGATGTCCAGGCAGATATTGTTGCTCTGTCTCTGTCCTCAGTGGTTTGTTTCTGAGATACTCAGAGTGAGTGTGGAGCATGGATTGGAGTCAGGGGAGACTGAAGCTGCTTGTGACCTCATCCTTTCTGGGTGGTAGACATTGCATGTGGGAGACCTCATCCCATGCATATGGTGCATGTGGGAGACCTCATCCCGTGCATATGGTGCATGTGGGAGACCTCATCCCGTGCATATGGTGCATGTGGGAGACCTCATCCCGTGCATATGGTGCATGTGGGAGACCTCATCCCGTGCATATGGTGCATGTGGGAGACCTCATCCCGTGCATATGGTGCATGTGGGAGACCTCATCCCGTGCATATGGTGCATGTGGGAGACCTCATCCCGTGCATATGGTGCATGTGGGAGACCTCATCCCGTGCATATGGTGCATGTGGGAGACCTCATCCCGTGCATATGGTGCATGTGGGAGACCTCATCCCGTGCATATGGTGCATGTGGGAGACCTCATCCCATGTATATGGCTTTTTTCTTAGTGCCATTTTAAGGTGTAATTGACAGGTCTATCTTTTCATTCATCTCATCTGTAATCCTGGCAAGGACACAGTACTTCCTCAGACAGTTTGAAATAGAGGAATGTTTGTAAGTTGCAGTGAAACCCTGGCCACTAAGTGAATTCAAATAAAAAAGACAATTGCTATGCTCCCCTCTCAAATTAATGTGAACTAAGTATATAAATATTGATTTGACTAATGCAGGACATTGGGTTTCCAGTCATGTTCTCCCCATGGGATCTGGGGAAGCCCAGGCCCTTGTTTGAGGCATTATCTGTCGATTCTCACAGTGGTACATTGTCCTTCTGTCAGTGTAGTGGAGCCAAGGTAAGGCACAACTAAGGATTTGGAGGGGTAAAGAATGATGTAAACAAAAAACCCAGCAGCAACCTTTCTGCTCCCTTTAAATGCAGAACACTGTGTGGCATGCAGCTTGGCCTACTATACAGAAAGGGAAGGTAAGAATTAGCTGGGGATTGGGGACTTACTATTTAATTTCCCTTTTTATTTTTTTTTAAACTATGTGGCATATGGGAATTGTCTTGGCCATGAAAAGAATTTTAATGGGAATTTATGGCTCACAGGAACCTCATTGGGCTGGGTTGGGATATTCCTCCTATGTGTAAATCTAGGCTAAATTTTTTTTTCCTGAAAACTAGTATCTAGAATAGACTTGGTTGTAGAAAACCTTCGTTAGTGTGGTTCAAGCCCTTAATTTACGCATAGTTCTACCTAAACAGTACTTGAGGGTATATTCCTGTAGTCCCAGTTCTGGGGAAGTTGATGCAGAGAAATGATAAGGTTTTTATTTTTCTTCCTCCTGTGGAACAGATTCACATATTATCCTCTTTGTGACAGTGGCAAGTCATACACATTATAGTGAGCTCCCATTTACTGTGCCCAAAGCTGAGGTTAAAGAGATGTGTCATTACAGGGGTGGGTCTCATTTGAGGACATAGCTGTGGACTTCACCTGGGAGGAGTGGCAGTGCCTGGATGCTGCCCAGAGGACCCTCTACAGGGATGTGATGCTGGAGAACTACAGCAGCCTGATGTGTTTGGGTGAGTCTAAGTCTCCTGTAACTTTTAGTTCCAATATTTTCTTGTACATATAGGAATTCTTGCAGTCTTTACTTTTTATAACGTTCTTTATTTGGTTTTTGGTGTGTGCTTGGTGTGTGCATTCTAATGAGTGACATTTTGTGTCTGTAAGCTGCAGGTCAGAGTGTGAGGTGTTACCCCAGTTTTCTGCCTTTTCTTGGGTGGTGTCTCTTGCTACTGTATAGGTCGGGCCTTCTGGCTCTCAAGTTTCTGGAGAATTCTCTCAGCGCCTCCTGTCTCATCATAGACCACCAGGCCTTCAGGTATGTGCTTCTGTAGCCAGAGATTTTTATGGTTTCAGTGCACATGACCTCCTATGCACACCCTTGCGTGGTGTGCAATTTTCTGAGTACTCCATCTACACTCTACTACACCATGTGCCCAATCCTCTCTGTTAACGTTTAGTAGGGCATCTCCTTGACACGTGTTGCTCGCACATTTGAATAATACATTCATTTATAGAGAACTTAGCTGCAAAATGCATATAGTTCATGAGTAATTGTTTGGTTAAGTGTCAGTACAGGCATTAGTGGTTTGTATTAGGAGCATTGAGACACTCAGCTGTTTTTTAATGTTCAATGCATTGTCGTCAACTGTGCATTTAGTACTGTACTAAAACAAGAAGTGGATCATTACTTCCTTGTGCACCCCAGTGTGTGCTACACATCTTCACTTCAACCTTTTCTTCCCTGTAACTTTTTGTACATATTAGTGATCACTGATTTATTCTCTGCTTTGAGATCAACTTTACTTTGCAGTTAGTTTGAGAGCATAACAAAATCTTCTTTCTGTGAGTGATAGATTTCAGTAAATTCTTTGACTTTCTAGAGTCAATGTAGACGGAAGAAGTAGCTCTTTTTCACAAATATGGAAGGAGAGGATGCCAAAAGAAATACTCTTTCTTTTCCTGCTTGGTGAATAAATGATATTACTAGGGTTCTTAGAACAGCAAAGGTAGGTTTCAGGTATTTATGTTAAACACTTTCATATGACTTTTCTACGGGAATAGGAAGTCACAAACAATGCTGTGGACTATCCCTGTTTCTCAGCCTAATTTCTGTTTTTATTTTTTCCTTAGTTGTACAAGCACAGTGAGTAATAAACCTGCTTCCCTCCCCTTGTCCCGCTGTCCTCTGTCCCTTTCTCCTCTTTCCCTCTCCCGCCTTCATCAGTCATCTTACTCCCTCAGACCTTGCTGTCCATCTGCCTCTGTGATTCCGGGGTTCACTCGGGATTCCTTGGGCAGACCCACTCACAGCGGCGCTCTCCTTGACATGTCTAGCCTTAGTCCCTAAGGTTCCTACTGCTTGAAGTGATTTCTTCTGATCCTCACTAGCCTATGGAGAATGGTGATTTGTCAGCCACTATGCAGGTCTGATAAGGACAAGTCCCATTACAGTGAGTTCCTGGAAGTAGCATCCCTGCCTTGGGTGGAATGTCTTATCTAGTGGTGAACTTTCTGGTCTTTAGGCTCGTAAAAATCTTAACCACCACCCCCTCCCCATCCCCCACCCCCTTTTGCAAGTTTCCTTGAGCTTTGGGAATGGAAGAGATTTGACTGGTCTGATTCCATGAGATTTTTTTTCAGGGTCTCTGCATTCTGGTTGGCTGCTGTGTATTTCGCTGTTTTGCCACTGCACCAGTCTGCATCCTGTCCAGATGTTGAGATCCTCTTCTATTCATAGATTTAAAAAAAGAAAAACAACTGTAAGAAAAGGTGTAAAAGGCAGGGAAGAACAGGAGTAGGGCACAGTAGTGAGTGGGGTTGGCCTCCAGATAACTTAACCACCTGCTTACTAACCCTCACTCCCCTGCTCCACAGGACAAGGGTACACATGCACAGCACTGGAAACCAGTCTGAACAGCAGTGGTTGGGGAGGAAACTGACAGTGGACAAGATCAGTTGTCTCAATACCAAGGGGCTTTTCTTAACAATGGCCGTATTTATCTATTGAGCTGTGTTCCTTTGTCTCTACTCTGTTGGGGTCTTCTTCCCAGTACTTCCCCAGTTAAGATCCTTTGCATTTGTAATGGATATTAAAGAGATTACTCATAAGGAGTGTGTCATTATGAGGACTTAGTACTAGGTTCCATTTATAAGGGAGAACATGAGACGTCTGTTTTTCTCTGTGACGTTTCGCTAAGTACCACCAAGTTTCATTAATTCATTTTTTGGATGACTGTTACTGCGTTGTGTATATGTACCACATTTTCATTATCTGTTCGTCAACCATTGGGCATGTAGGTTAATTCTGTGACTTTGTTACTGTGGAAGTGCTGCAGTGAACAAGGATGTACATGTGTTTCTATGGTAACGAACAATTCTTTGGAAATACTTTCGGGAGTGGTAAGTGGTATCGGGAGTGGTAAGTGGTATAGCTGGATCAGATGGTTTTTCAATTTGTAACATTTTTAGTCACTGCCATTCTGATCTCCAGAGCGGTTATACAAGTCTGCATTCCCATCAACAATATATGAGGTTTCACTGCTCCCCTTATCCTCCCTAGCATTCGTTGTTGTATGTATTTTGAATTTTAGCCATTCTGACTGGGGCGAGATGATATCTCAGGGTGGTTTTGATTTAAGGTATTTGTTGAACATTTTAATTTTGTCCTGGGAAAAGTTTCTTCTAAGTTCCAAAGCCTGTTTTCTAACTGGACTGTATACTTCCTTGGTTTTTAATTTTTTTGAGTTCTTTGTGGTCTCTAGATGTTAGTCCTCTATCAGATGTGTGGTTAGTGAAGATTTTTCTTTTCCCCATTCTGTGGGTTTTCTTTTTGCTTGGTTGACAGTATCTTTTGCTGAACAGAAGCTCTTTAATTTCATGAGAGCCCTCTTGAACTTTGGTTGTATTTCCTGTGTCAATTGGGGTCTTGTTTAGAAAATGATGGCCTAAGCCAATCAGTTCAAGAGGATTCCTTACTCTTTCTTCTAGTGTTTTTGTAGTCTCTGGTTGAATATTAAGGTCCTTCATTCATTTGGAGTTGATTTTTGTGCATGGTGACAAGTAAGGGTCCAGTTTCAATCTTCTGTATGTAAATCTCCAGCTTTGCCAGCACCATTTGTTGAAGATCCTGTCCTTTTTCTGCTGGCTTTTCTGAGCACCTTTGTCAAAAATGAGATGTCTGTAGGTGCATGAGCTTATGTCTAAGTCTTCAACCCTTATCCATTGATTATGTGTCTGTTTTGGAGCCAGTGCCATGTGTCTCTATTATTATGGACTTGAAGTATAGATTAAGGTCTGGTATGGTGATACTTCCATCAGAGTTTTTATAATACAGAATTGTTTTTGCTATCCTGCGCCTTTTGTGCTTCCATGTGAACTTTGTAATTGTTTTATTAGTTTTGGTAATGAGTTGCCTTGGAATTTTCATTAGCATTGCATCGAATCTGTATATTGCTTTTGGTTTTAATTGCCCCAAACCAGAAACTGGGAGGTTTTTCCACCTCCTGATGTCTGCAGAAATTTTCTTTAGGGTTTAAAAAGTTTTCTTCTCACAGGTCTCTCACATCCTTGGCTAGATTTATACCAAGGTATTTCATTTTTTAGGAGCTGTGATAGATGAAATTGTTTCTCTTAGGCCTTTCTTACTTTTTTCATCCTTAGTGTATAAAAAAGCCACTGATTTTTGAATTTTAGTTTTGTAACTTGCCACTCTGTGAACTTAGGTATTATTTCCAGGAATTTCCTGATGGAATCTTTGAGGTCTCTTGGGTATGGAATCATGTCATCTGTAAATAAGGATATCTTGACGACTTCTTTTCCAATTTGAATCCCTTTTTCTCTCCCTCTCGTCTTATGGCTGTAGCTAAGAATTGAAGTATAGAAGTCGTGAGAGTGGACAGCCTTGCTTGAATCCTGATCAAAAGAGCAAGGATGATCCTTGTTCTGGGCTTGTTGAATGTATGTTGCCATAAATTCCTTTCATTGTCTCCAGGGCTTTTATCATAAACAGATGCTGGATCTTCTCAGAAGCTTTTTCTGCATCTATGGAGAGAATCATGTGGTTTTGGCTCTTGGATTTGTTTATGAGATGGATTACATTTCTTGATTTGTGCATCTTGAACCAACATTGTGTGCCTGAAATAAATCCTACTTCATCATGGTGAATGATTTTTTTTTGATGTATTCCTGAATCTGGTTTGCTAAAATTTTTTGAGGATCTTTGTTTGCATCAGTGTTCATTAATGAGACTGGCCTTTAGTTTTCTGTTCTTGTTGTTGTATCTTCATTTAGTTTTAGGATCAGTGTAAATATTAGTTTCATAGAGTTTGGAAGTGTCCTTTCCTTTGCTGTTTTATGGAAAGTTTAAGGAGTAGTGGTATTTGTTGTTCTTTAAATATGTGGTAGAATTCTGTACTAAAACCATCTGGTCTTGGGCTTCTTTTTGGTGGGCACATTTGTAATTCCTTAATATCATTTTATTTAGGCCTATTTAAATAATTTAGTTCATCCTGATTCAATTTTTCTAAGTTGCGTGTACTTAGACATTCATCCATTTCTTTCTGATTAAAAAACTTTGTGAAGGGGGCTGGAGAGGTGGCTCAGGGGTTAAGCCTCTGCCTTGCAGGCGGAGGGTCTTGAGTTCGAATCCTGGACCTCACGTATAGACGCCAGGCGAAAGTGGGAGCAGCCTGCGTTTCTGGTCCTGGTAGGGCGGAGCCTGTGAATCCCAGGGCAGAGTAAACGAGGAGGTGGAGGCGGGCCATGGTGGTTCCTGAATTCGTCCGTGGTTCTACACACACATACACACACACATACATGTGTATACATGCACAACTGAATACATACATACACATGCGCACACGCACAACTGAATAAAAAAAATTAAAAAAAAAACTTTGTGAAGTACAGAAGTATAGAACTTATGATTCTCTGATTTCCTTGATATCTGTTGTAATAACTCCATTTTCATCTCTAATTTTATTAATTTGGGTTTTCCCTCTTGGTTTTGGCAAATTTGGCTAGGGGTTTAACAATCTTGTTTTATTTATTTGTTTGTTTGTTTGTTTAGAACCAGCTCTTTGTTTGGTCAATTCTTTTTATTGTTTTCCTTATCTCCATTTCAGATATTTCTTCCCTGATTTTACTATTTTCTCCTACTTTAATTGTTTTGGGAGTGGATTATTCTTTCTTTAAAGCTTTAATTTGCATTGTTAAGTTATTTACTTGTAATGTTTCCACTTTTTTTTTCTATAGGCATTGAGTGCTATAAACTTTCCTCTTAGTACAGTCTTCATCCTGTCCTGGAGATTTTTTGTTGTGTTTTCATTATCATACACTTCCTAGGAATTTTTGAATTTTCATTTTGATTTCTGCCTGAACCCATTTCCTCGTTTAGTATCATGGTATTTAATTTCCAAGAATTAGTGTATTTTCTGTCATTCGCCTTGTCATGGATGTCTGGCTTTATTCCATGGTGGTCTGATAAAACACAGGATATAATGTCTACTTTCCTGTGTATGTGGAGGCTTGCTTTGTGACTCAATGTGTGGGTAATTGTGCAGAAAGTTCCATGGGCTGCTGAAAGGAAAGTGTTTTCCTTGGTGTGAGGATGGAAGGTTCAGTACAGGTCAGTCAGATCCATGCATGTTATGGTTTGATAAAGCTCCATTGTGTCTCTGTTCAGTTTTTGGCCTGTTCATCTATCCAGTGGTGAGTGTGGGGTGTTGAAGTCTCCTCCTATTATGTTTGGGTTGATTTGTTGTTTTAGACATTGTATTATTTAATGAATGTGGATGAGTCTACATCGGGTACATAAACATTCTGAAAATTGTGAAGTAGTCTTCCCTGTCTCTTATGATTTCTTTTCGTTTGAAGTCTGTTTTGTCAGGTACTAGAATTGTGTTAGCTTGGAGTGCCTTTGGCCAGCCTTTTGTTCTGAGAATGTGTCTATCTTCCTTGGTGAGGTGTCTTTCCTGAAGGCAGCAGGTGAAGAGGTTATGGTTTTTAATCCATGTTTGTAGTCTGTGTCTTTTGATTGGAGAGTTAATTCCATTGACGTTTAGGGGTTATAACTGAGAAATGTTTGTTGATACCCATCATGTTCTGGGTTTTGTAGTTTTTTTTAATGTGTTTTTCTTTGCTTAGTAGTTGTATTTGTATTGTTTTTCCCTTCCGACCTCTTGGGTATGTTTGTTCTTTTCTTTGTCCTTTTGTATGTTTTCTAGATTTTTCTGTAAGTCTGGTTTGGTGGTCATTAGGCCTTCACCTTTTCCGTATGGTGGAAAATTTTCTTTTACCTCCATTATGACTGATAGTTTTGGTGGGCATATTAGCCTGGTTTGGCATTTGTGCTCATTCATGACTTGAAGTACATCTCTCCAAACTATTCTGGCTTTACTGTTTCCATCGAAAGATCATCTCTTATTCTAATAGGCTTACCTTTAAATGCAACTAGAGTTTTCTCTTTCAAAGCTCTCAGCACATTCTCTTTGCCTTGTATCTGTAGTGTTTTGACTATCATTTGCCTTGGCGAGTTTCTGTTCTGGTCATATCATTGTGTGATGCGCATCCTCCTCTACTTTCCTTAGATGTGGAAAACTTTCAGTGATGATACTGTGAAAAAATTTCTTGGTGTGAGGTTTTTTTTTTCTTCTGAAATTCCATGACCTTCTGCAAGGTGTCTAGTAGCTCTTCAATATTCCTCTCTAGTATTTTTTTTTTTTAGCTTTTTCAATCTCTTGAGCAAATTTGTATTGCCATCTTGTCTTCTCTTTCTGATACTAGATTTTTTGCTTCGTTAGTTCTGGTATTGAGACTTTCTGTTTTTAATTTCAAGTTTAATCTCCACATGTGTTTTTTTTTTTTTTTTTTCAGCTGCTCTATGCTTTTTTGTTCCTTCAGCTGCATTTTTCATCTCATCCAGGTGCCTGTTCATATTTGTCTATGCAGTTGTTTCACTCTTCTCAGTTTTCCTCTTTTATTGTTTTGATCATATTAATAATCAATCTTTGAAAATCTTTATCTTTGTTGTTGTTTTCCTGGCTAATACACAAGAAGTTACTCTGGTTGAAATCCATCATTATGGGGTCGACATGGGAAGATTCTCTTCTTTTGAATGGTAAGCTCTTTGGGGTCCGTGGCTGTATGGTGTTGGTCCGCTGGTCCTTGACTTGTGGTTTCTGGCATGTTTGCCAGTCACTTGAAGCACAGTTGCATTCCAGGGCGATGGGATTACGTGGCTTCAGGTCACATCCTGGGGCTTTGGGAGCTGGGCTGGTTGCTCTGCACTAAGACCTTTGTTCAAAACTAATTGACTGTGTGTGTTAGTCAGCTAGCTGCCCATCATTCTGACCAAAAGCATGAAAGAAGCACCACTGCATTTTGTCGGTGCACAGTTTTTTAGGTTGCAGTCAATGGTCAGTTTGCTACTTTTGTTTGCTCTGTCATGGTAGGAGCACATGGTGTTCCAGAGCTGTTCACCTCATTGTCCTCAGGAACCAAAGAGGAAGGGCTGATGTCTCAGCATTCCTTCTAGGGCAGGTGCTCTGTGACCATCATGTTTCCTTGGCTCTGTCTGCTGTCTTCTCTGTGGACTCTGGAGGAAGACCTTAGCATCTGCCTTTACATTGCTGTTTTGCTTAGTGTAACTCAGTGTGCTTTGAAGGCTGGCAGTATAAATATTTCAGGTTTGCATATTTGATTTCTGTAGCTTTAATGATTGGGTATTTTTTCCTTGATATAACTTGCTTGGGAGATTGCCTGAGATTTTTCAGTCAGTGTTTTTCTTTATATATGAAGATTATCAGTGGTTTATTCATTTATATAATATAGGCTTTCCATGGTCTTAGTGGTATATGTGTGTCATTTTTGCGTGTGGATCCTTTGTAATACTCGTTCACATTAACTTTCCCGAGACAGTGTTTCAGGAGGTACTGTAGACTGCACTTGACCTCACTATGTAGCAGAAGGAGGTCCTTAAAATTGTATTGGCATCCACTGTTCCCTGTTCTGGATCCTGGGATCTTTGTATAATTTGGAGATCTTTTATCCTCCTCTTACTTTCTTTTTCTTAATTACAGGAGTACACACATATACGCACGCGTGCAAGCACATGCATACACACCAAGAGAGACATAGAAATGTACATGCCATTATTTTCATGTGGGGATCAAAGGACAGCGTTTGGAAGTCAATTCTTGCTGGTGATCCGGTGATCCCTGTGGTGAGGAACAAGAACTCGGAACTGAAGGCAAAATGGCGTGGACCAACAGTGGCAAAAACTAAAGGCGCCTACTGTTAATTACCAGCCCTTTTTATTTTGCTAAAAGCAGGAAGAATGAATCAAAAAGTAGAGAAAGACTCCCGTGGGGCAGTAAGCCTTGCGTATCAGCAAGGTCCCCACCTAGTCGAAAATTTGCTTACATTCCCAGATAGGCATCCTGAACTTTTGTCCTGTGTGCAGGACCTATTTTCCTCTGAGTTTGCTCAGGAGGGAGATTTATCTTGTTTGCAAGATGTTTGTGTTCACAAATTTGCTTGCTGAATGGATTCCAGGAATACATTCCAAGGAACTGTAAGTCTCCAACCAGTCAGGGGCAAGCTGATTCCTATTTCCCAACAAATTCTCTCCTTTTGTCATGTCTGCTCCCAGGATCAAGTGACTAGATTTGTCATCAGCAGATTTTTATCACTGAGCATGTCACTGGCCCATTGGATATTCTTTTTTCTTTTATTTTTTTTTTATTTTAAGCCTGTGGCTTCTTTTTTTTTTTTAATTATTCAATTGTGCGTGTGTTCTTGTGTGTGTATGTGTGTGTGTGTGTGTACATGCGTGTGTGTATGTATAGAATCACGGGTGAATTCGGGAACCACCATGGACGCCTCCACCTCCTCCTTGTTTACTCTGCCCCGGGATTCACAGGCTCCACCCTACCAGGACCAGAAACACAGGCTGCCCCGCTTCCACCTGGCATCTATACGTGGGGTCTAGGATCTGAACTCAGGACCTTCTGCCTACAAGGCAGAGGCTTAACCACTGAGCCACCTCTCTAGCCCCCTGGATATTCTTGATTTACAATTTTCCTGTGGAGATTCAGCCCATATGTCAATTTTCTTGGTATGTTTTCAGGTATGGGCCAAAGTAGATTCAGGCTGAATTCCAAGTTAAAAATTCATTTATTCTGCTTGCTTGCAGTGTTACCAGTGAAAGTTTCTTACAGGAGCAAGGAGGACTCAAAGGCAACTGTACACCAAAATCCCTCCCTCTACTGAGTGAGACTCATGGAAGCTGTGACTGGGGAGCTCTCTGTGTCATGTGCAGCCAGCTCTGATTGCAGGAGAACCCCTCCTGCCTGGCTGCTCAGGTTTCTTTAGACTGCTGTACTGCAGGAGTGCATTCTGAATCAGTCGCTTGTTGATTTTCCATATAGTGGGAACCCAGCTCCCTCCCAGTTTGACATATTCAGGAACCTTTTGACTGTAGTAAGTCTCCTTCCAAAATGTAATATTTCTGATATTTGCCAAACAGAGACAGACTCCATCTGACACTCTTAGGCTACAATGAAAACAAAGTCACATTATAGCTAGATGAAAATTTATGCACACCACACCTCTTTAGCTTTGTACTTCAACATTTCAGTTTTCATTGTACCACTTTTTATTGATATAATGGTTACTTATAACTGTGAGAGAGCACTCAAAGTCAGACAACTTAAGGGAGAAAGGGAGATTTATTCAGCTTCAGGTTCCAGAGGGGAGAAACAATCTTTGATGGTGGAGGTGACGTGGCTGGTGGCTGAAGCTGGAGGCAGGCTAAGTCACTGCAGGAGTCCTTGGAGAGTCTCTCTTCTTCCATGTCTCCTGTTCTATGGTTATCTGATCTGCTACAGGGAGGTTTCCATCAGATTTGGAGTTGGTCTTTGTATTGGTCTGGATAATCTCTTCAGGTGGTCTCATAGCTGATCAAGTTGAAACCCAAGATTAACTATCACAATTGCCTTCATTGTAAATTGCAAAATAGTTTGGTATTAAAGCTAATTGTACAATGACTGTGTTACTTTATCTGCTGCTGCTGTGAGAGAACACTGAGATTTAAGTTTAAGGGAGATAGGAAGATTTATTTGGCTTACATTTCCAGAGGGGAAACACACTTGATTATGACAGGAAAGACATGGCTGGTGAGGTGACTTGGGTCGAGTCCTTCATCACAGAAGGGAGTAAGAGTTGGACAGCACAGGAAAAGAGTCCTCCAGCTCTTCTGCCTTGTCTGATCTGCTGCTGGATGATTCCATCTAGATTTAAGGTGGATATTTGTGTCTTATTCCTAATTATCTGTCCAGATGACCTGACATTTAATCTGTTTGTTAATTCCAGTGTAGTCATGTTGACAGACAAGATTAACTGTCACAGGCTGAATAATATGTATAAGAATCGCTTGTCAGGACTACAAAAATAAGCTCTAATAAATGAATAGATAATCCCATCTTTTTGTTGAGAATTTTTCTATAAATGAACAAAATGCATTTATATCCTTTCCTCTTCCCCCCTCCTCCAATTTCCCTACTCTGCTATCCTTATTTCCTTTCGCCTACCCTCTAGTCCTTCCTACCCTCTTGTTCCTCTGAAAATGTGAATCTCAGGGCTACCTTTGAATGATCCAGTTCTTTGCAGTAGCACATGTGGCCCTTCAGTGGGCAAAATCCCAAGTGTGAGATTCTTCTTTTGTCCAGCATCTGCCCCGGGATTCTTTTTTGTGTGTAGTTGTTTCTCTTGAGATATTTGCTGGTTCATGAGGGAAGGGTGTTGATATGTCAGTCATCGTGTAGATCTAATATAGTAGATCTCATTGCCGTCAGCTCCTGGATGCAGCAGCCTGTTGTGAATGGAGTGTCTTGGCCAGCAGAACACCTTGCCTTCTTGAGGCTCTTACAGTCTTAGAGTCTTTACTTCTTCAAGGTTCCCTGAACTTGTGATGGGGAGAGACTTTGATGGTCTTGTTGGGGCTGATCTTTCCAGGGTCACCAATTGTATTAGTCAGGGTTCTCTGAAGAAACAGAATCTATAGAGTGTAACATATATAAATAAGTATTAAAATAACTCACAATAAAAAATAGTGTCCTTCAAAGTAGCCACCCACAGCCACCTTGCTCTTGACCAGAATGTTCCACAAAACCAAGAAGATCTCAAGCCTTTACTTCTCTGGAGGGTCAAGAATATTGGGCTCTGACATCAGCGATGAACAACAAACAGCAGCAAGGCCTGAGACCAGCTCCAAAGGCAGCAGGAACAGCAACAACGTGGTGGAAAAGTTGAAGCTCCACGTCAGCCGAGGACAGAGGCGGCAGCAGCAAAGAATGCCACAGTGCTCTAAAAGGGAAAGTCGCTCTCAGAGTGGACTCCACAGCAACTCGACACAGCATAAGGGAAGATCAAGTCCCTCCTCCTTGTACTTTATTATCTGGTCCATCACTGGAAAGTACCACCCACTATGGGCTGGGTTTTCTACAGCAATCAGTCAAGTACCTGCAGACTTGTTCAGGGGCCATTCCAGCCATTAACCCTCCACAGCTGCACCCCAAACAGTCTGCAGCTGTCAAGTTGACACCAAAATGCAACCGTAACACCAATACTCTGGCCAGTTGTGATTTCCTGTCTCATTAATCTTGCATTGCAGTAGGGTGCATCTCGTTTGGGTGTGGTGAGCTTTTCTTATATATGGGCACAATAAGAAATGTTTAAATGATAGTCTACTATCAAGTATTTATAGTTAACCTTAAAATATCTGTTCCTGTCTATTTTTTCACCTTCCACTGTCGTTCGGAGTGTGTTTCCTGGCCATAAGGAAGCAGGGCTTCATGACCCATTCACACAGTAACTAGTTACCCATGGGCCTTACACGCCACTGTTGTTCTATGGGTTACCAGAGTTGTACCTTCATCAGTTAGAGGTGGATGAGACTGTTCGTGTTTTTTTCCCCAGACACTGACCTTGTTTCTTCTGTTTGTGCTATTACACTCTCCTGAGTTCTATCCCACTTCTTTCATCTGCTTTAAGACTTCTCTTAAACAATTGCTTTATCTACTTATTTGCTTATATTCTTTTGTTTACATTTTTGGGGATTTTCTTATAGAAGTTTATAAAAGTTTATAAAAACTTCTTATACAAGTTTATTTCTATATATCATTCTGAAGTTCAATGTTAGGATCCACCTATTCGGGAGAACATGTCTCATCTGCTTCTCTGCTTCTGGGATGCCTCACTATACTGTCTTCTGGGATGATTCACTCACCGCACTGTCTTCTGGGATGATTCACTCACCACACTGTCTTCTGGGATGATTCACTCACCACACTGTCTCCTGGGATGATTCACTCACTACACTGTCTCCTGGGATGATTCACTCACCACACTGTCTTCTGGGATGATTCACTCACCACACTGTCTCCTGGGATGATTCACTCACTACACTGTCTCCTGGGATGATTCACTCACCACACTGTCTCCTGGGATGATTCACTCACCACACTGTCTTCTGGGATGATTCACTCACCACACTGTCTCCTGGGATGATTCACTCACCACACTGTCTTCTGGGATGATTCACTCACCACACTGTCTCCTGGGATGATTCACTCACCGCACTGTCTCCTGGGATGATTCACTCACCGCACTGTCTCCTGGGATGATTCACTCACCGCACTGTCTCCTGGGATGATTCACTCACCACACTGTCTCCTGGGATGATTCACTCACCACACTGTCTCCTGGGATGATTCACTCACCACACTGTCTTCTGGGATGATTCACTCACCACACTGTCTTCTGGGATGATTCACTCACCACACTGTCTCCTGGGATGATTCACTCACCACACTGTCTCCTGGGATGATTCACTCACCACACTGTCTCCTGGGATGATTCACTCACCACACTGTCTTCTGGGATGATTCACTCACTATATTGTCTCCTGGGATGATTCACTCACCACACTGTCTTCTGGGATGATTCACTCACCACACTGTCTCCTGGGATGATTCACTCACCACACTGTCTTCTGGGATGATTCACTCACTATATTGTCTCCTGGGATGATTCACTCACCACACTGTCTCCTGGGATGATTCACTCACCACACTGTCTCCTGGGATGATTCACTCGCCACACTGTCTTCTGGGATGATTCACTCGCCACACTGTCTCCTGGGATGATTCACTCACTATATTGTCTCCTGGGATGATTCACTCACCACACTGTCTTCTGGGATGATTCACTCACCGCACTGTCTCCTGGGATGCCTCACTCCCTACACTGTCTTCTGGGATGCTTCACTCACCACACTGTCTTCTGGGATGATTCACTCACCGCACTGTCTCCTGGGATGCCTCACTCCCTACACTGTCTTCTGGGATGCTTCACTCACCACACTGTCTTCTGGGATGATTCACTCACCGCACTGTCTTCTGGGATGATTCACTCACCACACTGTCTCCTGGGATGATTCACTCACCACACTGTCTCCTGGGATGATTCACTCACCGCACTGTCTTCTGGGATGCCTCACTCACTATACTGTCTCCTGGGATGATTCACTCACCGCACTGTCTCCTGGGATGATTCACTCACCGCACTGTCTTCTGGGATGCCTCACTCACTATACTGTCTTCTGGGATGATTCACTCACCGCACTGTCTTCTGGGATGCCTCACTCACCGCACTGTCTTCTGGGATGCCTCACTCATTGTACTGTCTTCTGGAATGCCTCACTCATTGTACTGTCTTCTGGAATGCCTCACTCATTGTACTGTCTTCTGGAATGCCTCACTCATTGTACTGTCTTCTGGGATGCCTCACTCATTGTACTGTCTTCTGGAATGCCTCACTCATTGTACTGTCTTCTGGGATGCCTCACTCATTGTACTGTCTTCTGGGATGCGTCACTCATTGTACTGTCTTCTGGGATGCTTCACTCATTGTACTGTCTTCTGGGATGATTCACTCACCACGCTGTCTCCTGGGATGCCTCACTCACCACGCTGTCTTCTGGGATGCCTCACTCACCATGCTGTCTTCTGGGATGATTCACTCACTGCACTGTCTTCCAACTCCATCCATTTACTAGGAAGCTTCATTCGTTCATTCTTTTTGACAGCTGAGTAATATTCCATCATGTCTGCATACCACATTATCCATTCATTTACTCTTGGACATATAATTTAATTTCATTACCTTGCTATTGTGAGTAGAGCTGCTGTGAACATGGATGTGTGTGGGTCTCTGCAGTAAGAAATAGCATTCTTTGGGAATATTTCCAGCAGTGGTATATCTGGGTCATACATTATGTCAATTTTTAATATTTTTAGGACCGTCTGTGCAGATCTTCAAAGGAACTAATGAGTAAGTTCAGTAATTCTATATTCTAAAAAATGGTGGCAAATACCTTCTCTGGCAGTTTGGAATGGCAATTTATTCTGACTTTTTTGTTATTTGGAGTGTGTGTGTGTTTTATGTTTTATGTATGTTTGTATGTGTATCTTCTAGAGTACTCTGGCATGTGTGGAGGTCACAGAATAGCTTGGGGAGTGATTTTCTCCACCATGTGAATCAGAGGACCTAACTTAGGAGATCAGAATTGGTACAAGGTTCAGCACTTGTTTAGTTATTAAAGAACCCAATGAAATAGTTGTTCTCTTTTTGAAATATTTTGTAACATGATTTCCATCCATTTTTCTTGGTTTTTGAAGTGTACACAAAAGTTCACTTTAATGCTCCCCTTCCTCTTTTCCATGTCTTCTTTTTTCATTTTACCATCTGTATCTGTAGAGTTCAGTGTCAGACCTCAGAAATATGCATTTCTTTGTTTTCTCCTTCTCTAAGCAGTATGGGTAAGCATACTTTTTAAATTTATTAATGATTTTATACATATGGTACATTTTATCTTTTTATATCGTATTATGTGTTTGGATTTCTGCCATGATATGTGTGGCGATCAGAATTCAACCTTGTGGACTTAGTTGCCTCGTCCTACCTTTGTGTGATTCCCATACAAACTTATCTCACAAGTCTTGTGTAAATGCCTGTAGTGGTTACTTGTAGGTGACAGTTTGCCCATTGCATTGTGAGCCTCTTGTGCACATCTCTGTTAGTAGTTAAGGTCAGTCACGAGCAGGTTTGTGGGAGATGATGGAGTTGATGTGTGAAGACCAATGCTGTGCTGGCTGGAATGATGTCCAGGGGAAGGTGGGTTACATGGAGAGAGCCGGCTCAGGACCTTGACATGCACACAGCCTAACAATAAAGGAAGGTTGCCTTTTTCTATGCTCTGGTGTGGATATGGTGTAGCTAGTTCTCTTGACCCGATGTCAGTATGCGCTTTCCTGCCATGCCGATGAGGTATAACCATAGTGTTGTTTACTCTTTTCTGTGTTTTCTGTGCTATGAGATTCCACCCCAAGTCAAACAGTTAAAGGGAGAAAGAGAGGTTTATTCAGATCACAGTTCCTGAGGAGAGATAGAGTCTCTCATGGTGGAGGCGGCATGCCTGACAGGCCGAAACTGAAGACAGGCAGGCTACGTCACTCAGACATCTTGGAGGCCGAGAGCTTCCAGAGTCCTGCTACAAAAGCAGATTTCTACAGGAGGTGTTCTGGGATTAATCCACCTAAAGGCCCACTCCTTGTGAATGCCTTCCTCTAGCAAGGCTCCACCTCGTAAAGGCGCCATGACCTCCCAAACACATGAGACTGTGGGGGACACATTGCAAACCGTGACACTCCAATCCTGACCCCCACAGGCTCATTGCCATCTCATTATGCAAACCATATTCAGTTCAACTTTAAAAGTCGTCATAGTCATCAGTAGTCCCAATATAGTGCAGAAATCTTGTTCACTTCCTCCCAGTGCCATCTTGCCTGGGCCGGCCCAACATCTCCCCCTTTTTGTTTTTTTATGAGCCAATGTGTTCACCTTGATGTTAGGTCGAACCCAGATCGACTCCACCTTGGATTAGGTAAGGTGTCGATCAGGCCACCTTGGGTTTGGTCAGGCCTGTCCACTTTGGTGTAGTAGGACTGTTGGGGGCAAGTGGGCAGCCCGTCATAATGGCACGTTGATGGGGTTGCAATGCCAAGACATGCATCTGTCATATAGAGGGTTTGTTGCCAGACGGCTTTGATGCATTCGGTTCACCATGATTAACCCTTGGCGGTGCCCTGTCCCTGTCTTTGCGCATCTCTAATTTTTACAATAAAAGTCCAGGGCAGACATTTAACATGTGTAAGCATCCCAGGTCATTAGGTGGCCCGGTGAGGGGCAGGGTACAGCCCTTCTTCCCTCTACATTCAGGCTGGCCAGCATGTCCTTCAGTCCAGTCTGGTATGTCCCATGAGCCCCTGGCCAAATTGCCTGAGTCGAAAAGAAGGTCAGGGAACCAGGCAGTTGGCGATTGGGTACTAGTAATCTGGTTGATGATGTTGCCCGTCTGAGAGTTGATAGTCATCCACGTGACCTGCTGAGGCTGATGGGTGCTGTGTGGCGTTGCTCTCGTTGAGTCTGAGGATCTCCAGGAACAATAGTGCCAGCAACCCTTTGGCCATTGTACGTACTGAGATCCTTGGTGGGTTCTGAAACGGAAAGCATAGAAAAGACTTTCTCAAGAGCAGTCCGCCCCTAGTTTTTTATGGCATAATCTTTATTCTTACGCTTGCTTTTTTGTCATTTATTGCGATGTTTTCTTTTTTATTTTTGATCGGTTAACCACATGGGTGGTCCACCATTCCTTTTAGGAAGGCCCTTCTTGGTCGCGTCATGAAGGTTCTCCTGGGGGCAAAATTTAAGGTACCTAGCTGGTACCCAAATTGGAGAGGACTCCCCAATGAGGAAAATACATCAAAACCCCCGTCCAGTAGTGATTAAGGGGTCTGGTTCCCTCCAGTGAGCAGTGAGGGGACCAGCACACCCTGATAGAAGGTTTGGTGGATAGGTGACCCTAGTGCCTTTGAAATCTTAACTCTGGTTGTTCCTTTTGTAAATCGATTGTAAATCGACTGCTGATGTGGCCTTATTCCCCCTTTTTGTTTTTGTAATTGGGCCTTTAAGTGCTGGTAGTTTCTTTCAATTATAGCTTGTCCTTGGGGATTATATGGGATGCCTGTGGTGTGAGTAATATGCCAAGTCTGAAAAAAGTTTTGTAAAGTCTGACTAATAAAACAAGGGCCATTATCTGTCTTAATTTGCTTAGGTAACCCTAAGGTGGCAAAGCATTGTAAAAAATGATTGTGCATGTTTGGCCTTTTCCCCTGTATGTGCAGACGCCCAACATGCTTGAGAGAACGTATCTGTGGAAACAGATATATTTAAGTTTACCAAATGGCGCGTAATGAGTAACAACTGCTTGCCACAGCACATTAGGTTTTAACCCTCGGGGATTAACCCCTGTCCCTGCAAGGGTAGGACTTGGAGAAAGAGTTGACATGATTTGCAGGTTTGAATAATCTTTTTTAAGTCCTTTACAGAAACTTGAGGGAAACTGTGGAGTAAGCCCCTCCAATTAAGGTGAGTTAGGCCATGTAAATCAGAGGCTTCCTGAACGTTAAGAGCCCATATCTCTTGTGAAGCTAATTCATTGGCTAAAGCTTTGCCTTGGGTTAGGAATATGGGCAGCCAGAATGACTCCTTAAATGTTGTAAATATATCGTATTCTCGTCCTTCTAATGTAAATTTTAGTTACACCATAAGGGGCAATATAGGATTGTTATCTAATCTTATATGAGCGTTTATTATCCCCTGGACTAAATTTACAACATATAGACTGTCAGAGAATAAGTTAATAGCCTCTTTATTATCTCTTAATGCCATTATAACTGCTAACAGCTCTTTATATTGAGCTGATCCTTGGGCAGATTGGTATTTTTGTTTGTATGGCTGAATCAAATTTCCTGAGGCAAAGGTAGCAGAAGCAGATCCTGTTTTTCCCCCATCTGTGAATACACGCGGGGCATTTGGTATAAGCATTTTAACGAAGAGTTTGGGCTCGGTGAGTAGTAAGTGATGAAGGGGCGTGACCCATTTAGATGGGCCATAATGACAGCTTATCTCCCCTAGGTATCCTTCAAATGCCAAAGCTAATCGGCTGTGATATTTAGTCAGCCATCCTACATCAGCCAGCCTGCAGGGAGGTAGGATGGGCCTGCAGCTAGTGCGATTGAGAGATTCTGGTCCAGCCAAATATCCCTCGGCGCTGGGCGGGTGATGAGTGTCACAGCCCGGACCCCTCTCACCACCGGGGAGAAACACACCAGGCCAGGCCGGGAGACTTGTCAAAGCAGGATCTCAACTTTATTGAATAGCACCTGAGTTTATATAGGGTCCTGCTAGGGGGAGGAGAGCTAGGTGGCATGAGGGGTGGTGAAGGAGAAAGGCAGCCAAAGGGATGAGTCCAGATCAGTGAGGGGAGGTTCCAGCAGCACTACATCAGAGAGGGGAGGAGGGGGTCAGAGATAAGTTTCAGAACTCAAGGACAGTCCTGAAACTCCAGCCAGGCTTAGGAATTTCCAGTAGGCCTCAGGCTTGAGACCCAACACCAGCCTATAGGGAAAGACAAGAGTCTGGATCTTTACCATAACGTCTACATGTCTGCTCATGTCCCTTTTTTTTTTTTTAATCATACCTGCTAATTGATCCGTAGGGGTATAAACTCTAGGGGCGTTTCTCAGGGACGTGTGGATCCATTGTAGAATTTCTCCATCCTGTGATAGAGCTGCTGTAAGGAGCCCCCTTCCTGAAATCAGCTATAGGGCAATGGGTTTCCCAGGATTATATCTAGCCAATTGAGCATCCCTAAGGGCATCCTGAAACTGTTCAATTATCCGATGGTGGCTTTCCTGTAAAGTAATTGTATCTCCAGGCTGTCTGCCGGACAATAGATTGAAAAGAGGGGTGAGGGCCTCGGTGGAAATCCCCACCCATGGCCTAAGCCAGTTTATCTCTCCTAATAATTGCTGTAATATCGTTAGGTACATTTATATATGGTCTGAGAGGTGATGCCCGCATAAGTGTCAAATGGGTTCCTAAAACCTTAGAGGGAGGCACTTGCTGGACCTTATCAGGGGCAATACGTAAGTTTCCTCTTTTTAAATATTTAATCACTTCTTGCATAAGTAATTTATTTGGATCTCTATGTCCAATGATAATATCATCCATATAAACATATATAAGAATATCTTTATTTCCTATCAATGGTTCAGTCAGTTTATACACATAAGTTTGACAAAAGACTCTTTGCCATTCCTTGTGGGAGCACCAACTATTCATATCTTTGATCGGGCCCTGAAAAGTTCATAATGGAACAGAAAAAGCAAATTTTTTGCAGTTCGCAGGGTGCAGCGGAATAGAAAGAAAACAGTCTTTGAGATCAGTGACCAGAAGGGTAAAGTCTGAGGGGATGGCCGTCACCAGGGCATTCCTCTGTGGGGGTGCCCACTAGCTTCATTTGTAACATGCTACTTCCCAGAGGACGTTCTGATAACAGACACTGGTGTATTCCACACACTCATAGATGGGCGGATATGGGTGGCCTTGCTTTAATTGCTGATCCACTAATTCCCTTAGGGCCTTCAGTTTTTCTTGGGGCAGAGGCCACTGCTCCACCCAGACCAGTTTGCCCGATTCCCATTCCATCTGGGGGCTGCAAGGGGCAGTGGCCTTTAGAATCGGGGGTGAACCCGAGGAACTTTTGGAGTTTCTTCCCGATAGTTATGAAAGCTAGAAAACTTGCTTTCAGGTACAGTCTCTATTGGCTCAGGAAACCCAGAGGCTTCCTCATGGTCTAAAAGGTCCTCATAGAAAGCCTTGTTATCAGTGATTAAAACCGCTTGCATCTGTCCCAAGATGTCTTGTCCTAGTAACTTGGCAGTGAGCCCTGAGACCACAAGGAGTCTCACTTCTCCTTTGGAGCCATCAGCATCCCACCAAGTCACCCATGAGGCTGTTTCCTCCGATTCGGTATTTCCTCCAACCCCCAGAACTTTCGCTCCAGCCTTTAGGCACCAAGTAGGGGGGAATTTCCTCTTTTCTTAGGACCGTATGATCAGCTCCAGTGTTTATAAGGCAATGGAAGCATTTGCCGTTGATAAAAATATTCATTTTGGGATGGAGACCCTCCACCAGGGGAACAGTCCAATGAGCTTGGGGTTCTCCCTTTTTAGGTTTTCCTAATTCGAGGCTCCCATGGGTTCCCTTTTGTGAGCTCCCATTTATTCCTCCTCTGATTGACGAGGCTGGAGGCTTTCCCTGAATCAGTTTAAAGGTTTGCCCTCTAGGTCAAATTTAGATCTACAGTCCTTCTTCCAATGGAAGCCTTTACGACATCGTGGACATGGAGTAGGGGGAGGCCTGTTTCTCCCCACCTCCCTTTGATCTTCTTTATTTTTGTAAGGGCAGTCCCTTTCAAAGTGTCCCATTCATCCACACCAAAAACAAGACCCTTTTATAACTTCCCTATGAGGACCTCTGTGGTCCCATCTGGAATCTCGTGGTTAGGACTCGAGTCATAGCTTCAATAATAGCATCTTTCTGCGTTTGGAGGGCAGCTGTAAGTGTCTGGATTTGGTGTCTTTGGGTCCCAACGTCCTGAGAAGCATTAATCCAGGTACTCACAGATCTCTCTTTGAGCCCTGCACACACTATTTTGTGGTCCCCATTCATCCCTTCTCATACCAGTAATTTAGTAAATTGCTCTATCAGGGACCTGGGGGAAGCTAGCGCCAAAGGCTCTTTTCAACCTGGTCAATAAATTCGGGGAGAGGCTCAACAGGCTTTTGTACAGTGCCCACTATAGGTGCTTCAGAGGGACCTTCGTCAATTTTTTTCCATGCTGCCAACCCTATCAAGCGAACCTGATCCTGGTAAGGGGGTCCTATAGCAGCCTGCTGGATCCCAGTGGAAAATTGGTCTGCTGTCCCTGATAACATCCTGAAGGTAATTGGAACCAGGGGTTGGGCATTTTGATTGCGTTCAGCCTGGACTCTGCATTCCTCCCTAAATAGCGCCATCCATTTAATGAATGTGGGGCTGGGAAGCACCGCTTTGGCGATATCTGTCCAATCTTTAGCAGTGCAGAGTTGGTGAGCTAAGTCTTGAGGAAGGATCTCAACCCAAGAGGAATTCAGGTCATCCTGTAGAACTGCCCTCTTAACTCCTTTAAATCTTTAGCCTCCCAGGGATACCATACTGCGGGGCAATTACCCCCAGGATTGAGGTTGACAGGAGAGGCTTGCACCTGATATATCTCAGCACATAAGGGCTCCAGTTCCAGATTCCCTGCTCTAGCCTGATAGGGACCAAATGCGCCTGCATGTGGAGTCGGGAGCAGTCTTTGTTTTTTTGTGTGTTTTTTTGTTGTTCAATTGTGCGTGTATGCATGTGTGTGTGTGTGTGTGTGTGTGTGTGTGTGTAGGTGTAGACCCATGGACGAATTTGGGAACCACCATGGATGCCTCCACCTCCTCCTTGTTTACTCTGCCCCGGGATTCACAGGCTTCACCCTACCAGGACCAGAAACACAGGCTGCCCCCACTTCCGTTGGCGTCTATACGTGGGGTCTAGGATCCGAACTCAGGACCTTCCTCCTGCAAAGCAGAGGCTTAACCCCTGAGCCACCTCTCCAGCCCTGGGAGCAGTCTTTGTGAGATGGGCATATGGGGGGTCCTCATCTAGATTGCCCCCATTCCCTTCTCCCTTGAACAAGGTTAGGTCCGAAAAGGGGGATGGGTGCGGCCGCCTCAAGATCCCCATCATTCCCTAGTGTTTCAGGTGAGATTACAATTTCACTTTCACTTTTAACCCGGTATGTCTGGGCTCTCTCCTCACCAAATTTGACCCAGTCCGCCTTATCCTCCTCTAGTTTGGGGGATGTAAGTCCCTCCTTTTCTTTTTCTCCCTGGTTTTCTCTCTGATTTCCATCAACTATTATTTTTGGAGGGGGCTAAAGGGCATCTGAGTGAAAGGAGACCTTGAGAGCAGAGATTGTGGGGTAGAACCCTGAAGGCGGTTACATTAAAATGGAGTTTCCTTTTTTTTGCTAAATTTTCTACTCTGGCCCATGTGGTCCAGGAAAAAACATTGGAAGATGGGCCATACAGTGCTAGAGTCTGAAATCTCTAAATCACAGCTTTTCAACATGAGTCTCAGCGCTTCAAGCGCTGAGTCAGGTGTGCTCGTTGTGTTACCCATACTGAGGGTCTCACTCACCTCGATAGAGTACTTGGCTCCAAGCGTTCCTGGAAGATGTCCTCACATGGGGCACCAGATGTGTGGGGGTCGGCTCCTGCCCACCAGGAAGGAGAGAGGTGAGCTCACTGCCTGTTTCTCTGCCTCCCAGGTCCCGTGAGACAGTCAGGCACAGCAGGGAGTTAAGTTGAAGCATGAACTCACTTTATTGTACGCAGCACAGCAGTTTATAAAGGCAAAAACCGCGTGGCGCAAAACGGGCAGCCAATCATATTAAAGGTTAGTGCAGCATGCAGGCTTCACGGGCCAGGGTCAGCATTACAGAACTCTTACGAACCAGTCAGGGTTCCCTCCCATGCAAACAGGGTTACGCCCCTCACACTAGCTCCCAGTGCCATCTTAGGCTCATGTGCTCAGCTACGCCTTGTTCACTTCCTCCCATTGCCATCTTGCCTGGGCCAGCCCAACAGGCCAGACATGCTGGTCTGGAAAGTAGAGATTGTCCCCTCTCTCAGCCATTACATAGAGATGGTGTGGCCAATTCCCTTAACCATGGTGTTGGTGCATGCTTTCCCATCAAGCTGGAATGAGAGCTGTAACCCGAAACTTGTAAGAGAATAAACCACTTGTTCCCTTAAGCCGTTTGATGGTCATTTATCAGCAACCATTTAGGCGAACTGCAAAAGAATTTGGTACCCAGGAAGTGGGGTGTTGCTGATAAATCTGACTATGTGGATTTTGTGGCTTTTGGACGGTTTTGCTGGACAAAGTTTGAAATGTTTGAAGATTTTGACTTTGTGGATTACAAATACCATTCTGCAGAGTTTGGTGGGCCATTTGGAAAATAGTAGTGCTGAGAAAGTTATGGATTGTTTGGGCCCCGTTTGTGAGGAAGGGTACAAGGACTTTGGTAAAGCTGAATTTAAAGACAATGGACTGATTTGCTTGATAGAGAAAAGCTGTGTTGGTAGCCTTGAAGGTTTGCATGAGGAAAGGGCAGGTAGCCGAATGGGTGTTATTGGAAAAATGAGCATCAATGAAGGAAAACCTAGCAACTTGCAGTTGGATGGTGGAAAACATGAATACCACTGTATGACGAGTTTTTGATTTGAAAACCCAGATTCCTTCAGTGCCAAAAGCCCAAATTAAAGCCGTTTCTTGCCCTTTAGAAGTTTGGCTACCAATAAATAGTCTTTTCCAGAGTCAGCACACAAAACTTGGTACAGCTGTGGCTCCAGTGGACCAAGCAATGTTTCAACCTCACTTGGGAATCTAGCAGTGTCTCCCAGGTAGTACTGGTTTTGGTGAACTATTTGAGGGGTTCATGGAAAGCAGCAAAAGTTTGGCACCAAGTGGCAGGCATAGAGTTCCTGCAAGGAAAGGTGAAGCATATAGCTGTAGAGGCAAACACAGAGTAGTATTTGATATGCCAGAACCGTGGAACTGCTAGTGAGGAACTGCTAGTAAAGATTTAGCCTAGTTCAGTGGAACTTTGCTTTTACAACTTTTTGAGCTGCAAACAGGGACTGGGAATGCCTAGAATCTTTGAGCCATCTTGACTATGTGATGAACAACAGAAGAAGATGAACATTGAAGTAAAGGATGCATTATTCAATTTGCTGGATTTTGATCTTTTTAATGTTTTCTTGTGGTTCAAGATTCTTCTGTTTTAATGTTTTGCTTTAAAGTATTTAACTTATTCTGATTTAATACCCTTATAATGTTAAAAAACTTTAAACTTTCAAAATGTTGGAACTGAAGTTTTGAGAACATTTTAAATTTGTGTATGAAATTATTCACATTTTAAGGTAAATTTAACATTTGTGGGGCCAAGGATTGAAGGTCACAGTTTAAAAGTTTTTGAGGTAGAGTATCATCGTTAGGCACAAGTGTCAACTTGATAGTTGAGGCTTTGAGGTCTGGGCACATTTGTAGAGAATAGGTGGTTGAGTTAAGCAAACCTGAAAGTGATTGTTTGGTTAATGGGGCAGACCCAGCCCATGGTGTGGGACTAGGCCCTGAACAGGTGAATAAAATACAGAGCGTTGATTCAGGAAGTTGGCACCCTTACGTTACTTGGCCAGGCATGCTGGTCTGGCAGTAGGGATTGTCCCTCTCAGCCATTACGTAGAACGGGTGTGGCCCGTTCCCTCAGCCCTGGTGTTAGCACATGCTGTCCCATGAAGCTGAACTATGAACTGTAACCAGTAATCACAAACAAAAGTAAATCCCTTGTTCCCTTAAGCCATTTTGATGGTCATTTATCAGCAACCATGCAGGCGAACTGGGCATATCTAGGAAAGGCCGGCCTATAGCAAGGTCAAGTACCAGCAGGACAAACTCCAAACCATGTAGCTACAAGTCTAATAGGTGATCCTCTTGTTGAAATCATGTCAGTTCTAAAGGGTTTTGGTTGCACCCCTCCAGTGCAGCTGCCCGTAGAGCACATCACTCTTGGACTGGCTTCTCCCAGGGTATACAGCTCTCCTTGGCAGATGTCCCACGTTCTCTGGCATCTCTAACATCTTCACTTTTCAATATCAAACCAGACTTTAACTCCATAGCACAAAGTGTTCTTCTTGGGCCTCCCAACTGCAGGCTTTCTGCTACATGCTGCCTGGATTCTGCCATTTTCTGAAATCTTGGAGGAGGGATTCATGACCTCATCCCTCTTACATTTTTGATGCCTCTAAAACCAGAACCAGGTGGACAACTTTGCCAAGACTGGCCCCCTGGAATCATAGTTGATTCAATTTGTCTGTGCTGAATATAGAAAAATCTCTCTCTCTTGGGCAGTTGCTTTAGGGGACAAACAGACTTTGTTTTGGGACTCCACCTTTTAGCTCATTCCTTCCAAAAAGAATTTGCCTTCTTATGGGTGGGAGTCTTCTCTGAGAATCTTCCCTTCAAGGAGAGCTTGTCCTCTGAGTCAAATTAAGAGCTGGCTTTAATTTGCTAATGGAGCTATTTTAAGTTTGCTATTGCATTTTTCCTCACCAGACCTTACTGTTTTTGTTTCTGCTTGATTTCTCACTCTTTTTCATATATCTGAAGAAGAGAATTAAAAAGCAGGCATATCACATTGTCAAGAATACATTGCTTTGAAATTTCCTCTGGCACAACCCCTTAAGTTTCACCTCAGGCAAGCTTTCAGGAGGGTAAAACTTCACTCAACTCTCCACCAACACCTGGCTCCATTTGCCAGTCATTCAGTTGCAAACACAGTCTCTGTTTCCCTCGGGACCATCACAAGCTGGACTTTCACAGCATTGCTGGTCTCTCACAGCATTGCTGGTCTCACACAGCATTGCTGTCTTCGGAGCTCTCACGAGAAAGGTCCATTTGGCCCCATTACTAAAAAGCAAAGACTTTCCCAGCACACAGTCTCAAAGTTGTCCTCATTTCTCCCAACATACAGTTCCAAATATACACTAGCCACATCACAGCATTGGCCACACTGCTGGGTACTAGCTTCTCTCAGCTTCAGAAAAAACTTCACTTTTTTAGTACCAGATTCTCTTAGTCTCTCACAGCAAGACCCCTCTCCCCCCACTTCTCTGATACAATTTCTTTCACCTTCAAAACCACTTTGTGGTGCCAAGTGCTTTTAATCTCACAGCAGTACCTCATACTTAGTACCAATTTTTGTAACAGTTACTCTTACGTGTTGCTATGAGAGAACACCCAAAGTCAAGCAGTTTAAGGGAGAAAGGGAGATTTATTCCATTTACAGTTCCAGAGAGGAGATATAATCTTTCATGGCAGAGGTGGCATAGCTGGTGGCCGAAGCTGGAGGTGGGTTAATCACTGCAAACATCTTGGAGACTGAGAGCTACCAGAGTGTTTGCTGCAACAGCACAGGTCTTCAGGAGTAAGGTGGGACTAATCCATCTCAAGGCTCACCCCCTGATGAGACTGCCTTCCTCCAGTAAGGCTCCCCTCTCAAAGATGATCTTCCCCTGCATATAAGACTGTGGGGGACACATTTCTAACCATAACAATCATGAATTAGAACAAAAACCTTCTCCCCTAAGTTATGTTGGTCATGTATTTGTATCATCAACAGAAGAAACTCTGGGATAGGGTTTTTGTATACAAGCTATAGCTGACGTAAGATTTTTTATTTTTCATTAGATGTATGTGTTGGTATTGTAATGATTTTAGTTTTATTTATGCTGATAGGGAAGATTATACATTTAATTATTTACCTATTATGATTGTTGCGTGCCTGGGGTATGTCACATGTGGTCTTGACTTTTAGGGTTTTTCTTTTTTTGGTGCTGTTTTCATCCTGTGTTGTTGTTATATGCTGATATGAACTGGGATGTAGACTTGAAGCATCAGATGAACACCACATGTCTAACATTGAAATCATTGTGAGGCTGTAGTGTATGGTGACAGCTGAAAACTTAGCTATGATACTGTGTTATAAAAAGAACCGTATTCAATGTTCGTGTTAAAGATTTATGTATTTCTTATCTTGGAGCTTTGGCAATAACATTGTAATATGAAAGAGAGTGGTTATCTGGTGAACTCTTATTAGGTTCTTTCATGTTTTCTGGATCTGAATGTCAATCCCGTGATGTAAATATCCTTCACTTAGTCAGTAGTATGAAGCACTTTGTTTTCTTGTGGAACAATAGTAAGTCTTATGTTTATTTTGTGAGTTGTAATATATGTGTGTGAAATGGTCCATCCGTAAGCTTTCTCAAGGTTTTGCCTCCTGGGTTATTTTAATAAGTCCCCTACATACTGTCAGTTGAACTGTGGACTCTCAGACTGTTAACCATAATTGAGTGCATTTTCCTTTTCAGATTCTCATGTTTTCACTGAAGCTTTGTTACCATTCCACTGATACTTAAATTTTTCTTTGAATACTCAGTTTCTGTTATTTATTGTGTAATTCAGTCCTACATGAGGAAGTAGTCATTGAAAACTCTGACAGTGAACCCACTCTAACCAAAGTTCTCCATAAACAGTTTCCCATGAACAGCACAGTTTATGACTTGGAACTGTAGTCTTTCATCAGTGTATATCTGACTTAACACTGATTTTACGTATGTATTGTTTTTTACTTATAGGACACAACATGACCAAACCTGACTTGATCTTCAAGCTTGAACATGGATTTGTGCCTTGTACACCTGCAGAATACTCAGTATGGAGACGGCCAGGTCAGTGTGTACATTCTGAGTGAGGAAATTGTGCAACACTTATCAGTTATTCATGATGTTGAGCTCCTTTTATCAGGTTTTATCTCAGCACAGGGTGAATTACAGCTCTTCTTGTGGATCCAAAATTTGACATTTTCTGTTTCTGGATAGACTGTTCTGTAGAATCCCTTCCCTTTTTGATTTCTCCTTGTGTGTTTTGTTGAGTATTGTTTTCTTAGTTTGCCAGAAATCTTATCCCTTTATAGATGTTCTTCGTCATTTGCTTTTCTGACCACTCGATATAGCATGTTATGTATTTAAGGCTATCTTCAAACATCTTTTAGGACCGAGACTTTCTCAGGGTGAAATAAATAAATGTAAACACATTGGTGTAGGAATTAAATTATGGAACAACCAGAAATGCCAGGTGATGATAAATTTTTCATATGCTTCAACAGTGATGTGATTAAAGGTCAAAGAAATATAAATTAGTAATTTAGTATAAGTTAGTGATTTATTATGTTCAGGATTGTGTAAAATATGTATACTTCTCATAAGTAAGAATTATATACTTCCACAAGAATAAAGATAGTATGTTTTAATGACAAGAGGACTATAAATTGAATTATTGATGAGGATATTTTTGTTCTTCAGTTGATGATGAAGTGACTGCCAAAGTTGACCCCAGCCAGGAACATTATGGAAAATATTTGTGGCAAATCATCCAGCCAAGCAATCCATCACTTACAGGGTTTGCTGAAGTAAGTAAAATACTTCATGAGAACTGTATTCATAATTTAAAAATAAATGTGAAGTGAGGAAAATATTAGCAAATAGCTTACTTTCAAAGAGGCTACTGTGAAAATATGAAGACATATTTGCATTCCGAGCTGCCATATGGAAAACAAGGTGTGGCACCATTATTACAATGCTTAGAAAATGAAGAACACATGAAAAGTCATGTTGTTTCTTGGCTAGGAAGATTATTCGAGGTCAGCAATGCCCTTGATCAATAAGATATTCATTTGAAGAAGACACTCGTTCTTTGCTCTTCCACATACCTGTATAAACATGGATGTGCACAAGCCTGCCTGAAAATGTGCCAGCACATATACACAAAATAACTCAAGTATCATCTCACTGTTGTAACTCTCATAAGATCCAGGTTGGAGGATAACCTGATGAATTTCAGTTCAACTGACAAATAACCCATATTTTTCTTGGTAAATGTAATAAAAAAAAATCTCATGAACTTCAATATATTTTATCCTGTATATCATTTTTATACATTTTTTTGCCTAATCATACAAGCTCAATAGGTGTCCCCATCCTCTCCTTCCCCCCTCCCCTCCTTGTCATTAACCCTATTGCATTCTTCTTCCCTCTCTTAACCCTTCCTTCCCACTCTCCTATTGCCTTCCGCTTCCTCCCTTTTATCCCTCAGATCATCCATTCATGTGAGTGCCGAACCTCCCTGAGTCGTCTACCTTAGTGAGGGTTCAGGAATCAGTGGCATAGACCATGGCCCGTTCTTGGTCTGCCCACTAGTATGGGAACTCTGTATATCATTTTTTTATACAGGTATGTGTATGGACACATAAGAGATCTTTCCTTTAAATAATAAAGATCTTTCTAATGAATTTGTTATTCACTATTCATAGATCTTACTTATATGAAGTATATTTTATTTGCTACACGCATCATTTAGTAGCAAATCAGTGACATGCCACTTACTAAGATCTTCCATAAAAATTAGCATGTAATGTAAAATAGCCTCATAAGCTATAATGATTTCTTTTATCTCCAGGCAAAACTAAACATGCAGCACAAACTCCACGTAAGATCCAAATCCTATGATGCTACATCACATGTCAAACAGAAAATTCATGCAAGTGAGAAGTCATATCAATGTACAGAATGTGGGAAATATTTCTCATGGAATTCAAATCTCACTCGACATCTCAGAACTCATACAGGTGAAAAGCCATATGAATGCAAAGAATGTGTGAAACTTTTCTCATGGAAGGCACATCTCACTGTACATCAGAGAACGCATACAGGTGAGAAGCCATATGAATGTAAAGAATGTGGGAAAGCTTTGTCAAGAAAGTCAGAACTCACAATACATCAGAGAACTCATACAGGTGAGAAGCCATACAAATGTAAAGAATGTGCTAAATCTTTCTCATCGAAGTCAGTCCTCACTGTACATCAGAGAATTCATACAGGTGTGAAGCCATGTGAATGTACAGAATGTGGAAAGTCTTTCTCATCGAAGTCAGACCTCACTGTACATCACAGAACTCACACGGGTGAGAAGCCATATGAATGTAAAGAATGTGGAAAAGCTTTCTCACGGAAGGCACATCTCACTGTACATCGAAGAATTCATACAGGTGAGAAGCCATATGGATGTACAGAATGTGGAAAATCTTTCTCATCGAAGTCAGACCTCACTGTACATCACAGAACTCACACAGGTGAGAAGCCATATGAATGTGAAGAATGTGGGAAAGCTTTCTCACAAAAGGCACAACTCCGCATACATCAAAGAACTCATACAGATGAAAAGCCATATGAATGTGCAGAATGTGGGAAAGGTTTTCATGTAAAGTCAGTTCATGCTCGCCATCAGAGAACTCATACAGGCGAGAAACCGTATGAATGTACAGAATGTGGAAAAGCTTTCTCAACAAAGTACGAACTCACTGTACATCAGAGAACCCACACAGGCGAGAAGCCATATGAATGTACAGAATGTGGAAAAGCTTTCTCAACAAAGTACGAACTCACTGTACATCAGAGAACTCACACAGGTGAGAAACCATATGAATGTAAAGAATGTGGAAAGCGGTTTTCAGGGAAGGCCCGTCACACTCGTCATCTGAGAACTCATACGGGGGAGAAGCCATATGAATGTAAAGAATGTGGGAAATGTTTGTCAAGAAAGTCAGAACTCACTGTACATCAAAGAACTCATACAGGTGAGAAGCCATATGAATGTAAAGAGTGTGGGAAAGCTTTTTCATCAAAGTCAGTCCTTACTGTACACCAGAGAATTCATACAGGTGAGAAACCATATGAGTGTAAAGAATGTGGGAAAGCTTTCTCATGGAAAGCCCGTCACACTCGTCATCTGAGAACTCACACAGGTGAGAAGCCATACAAATGTAAAGAATGTGGGAAATGTTTGTCAAGAAAGTCAGAACTCACTGTACATCAGAGAACTCATACAGGTGAGAAGCCATATGAATGTAAAGAGTGTGGGAAAGCTTTTTCATCGAAATCAGTCCTCACTGTACATCAGAGAACTCATACAGGTGAGAAGCCATATGAATGCAAAGAATGTGGGAAAGCTTTCTCATGGAAGGCACATCTCACTGTACATCAGAGAACTCACACAGGTGAGAAGCCATATGAATGCAAAGAATGTGAGAAAACTTTCTCATGGAAGGCACATCTCATTGTACATCAGAGAATTCATACAGGTGAGAAGCCATATGAATGTAAAGAATGTGGGAAAGCTTTCTCATGGAAGGCATATCTCACTGTACATCAGAGATCTCATAGAGGGGAGAAGCCATATGAACGTAAAGAGTATGGAAAAGCAGTTTCTCAAGAGGCACAACTCCCTATACATCAGAGAGTTTATATAGGCGAGAAGCCATATGAATACATGAAACTAATATCACATTCTGCATCAGGGAGCTCATAGGTGAGAAACCACATAAACACAGAATATAGAAAGCACTTTTTGTAGAAGTCAGTGCATTGTGTTTTAAAGACCTCACACAGGTGAAAAGACAATCATGCATCTCACAGAAGTCAGATCTCACTGTACATTACAAAATTCATACAAAATTGCTTCCTCACAAAAGTGATATTTCAATGCATTAGAGGACTCACATTCTATGTATTTGAAATTTTTCTCATGAAAGAACTCACTTTACATCACAGAACTCACAGGTCAGAAGCTATGTAAATAAACGCAGTCTAGGGAAACTTTCTCATGGAAGTCAAGTTTCAACCATCATAGGACTGAAATAGAAGCCATATGAATGCACATGCTATGAAAATCTTTATCTAGCAAGTCGCCTAATTGTAATAATGGGTGGTATGTGGAAAACCACTCTAGTAAATGCAGTTAGAGAAAAACAGGAAATATAGGTGAAAACTATGACTAGTGGCCCACCAGGATTGCCTCACCTTAATAGCACAGCATTCATACAGAGGAGAGGCTACATGTATTTACTGAATGGAAAAGCTTTCCCCACAAGTTACACTAAACTGAATATCTAACATATGCTGATGAGAAGCCCTTCAAGAGTGTCAAATGTGGGAAACCTTACTCTGTAAATCAAATTACACTCAGTATGACATAATTCATGCAGGTGAACAGCATTATCAATGTACAGAATATTGTAAAGCTAACTTTCTTGAAACAACTCCATGTGCATCACTGAGTTTGTGGAATTGAGAACCCTGTGACTGTGGAGGAAGAGAGAAAACTACGCTCAGGATCATGTGTCAACATATGGGAAATCATTTAATCTTGTCAGACTTTTACATATCACAAACTCAGGAAATCCTATCAATGAAAATTCCTAGATATGTATTTATTTCGGTTAAAACTCACTGAATACTCAGGACACAAATCCTGCAAGAAAAATGATACATTTTTTGTTGTTGAGGGCAGGCTCTACTCGTTAAAGCTTTTGAATAGTAAGCCACATGGCTTTGTGGAATTCCCATGGCATCAACAAATTCATGAAGGGGGACTATATGATGACACAGGATGAAAGAAAGTTTTGCGCTGTGTATGAGAAGTCATACAGGTCAATGGGCTTGTAAATAATGTGAAGATGATTTTATGTGTTATTTATAAGTCACTCCATTTTATAGATTGGTGGATAAAGCCCTGCAAATGTAAAACATTCATATGTAAAAGTATGAAGTTTAAAATAGTCTTCCTTATGCATCAGTACATAAATTGTAAGAAATTTATTTTGTAGCTGTTATTAAATATTGTCATTTCTAACACATCTGTAACAAGTGTTGCTTAAAATTTTACTGACGTGGTATATGTTGAACAAAAATCATGTTTGGATTCAATTGTGTAGGAAAGACTACCTTTAACAACTTACATCATAGCATTCATGAAGGCGAGTAATATGTAATTGTAAGGTTTTTAGGGCTCTTTTGCAATATAAACACATGTTCAGATTTGAAAATTTACAAAAGTCAGGGAACCATTTTAGAGAAATGAATATGGAAAAATTTTTAAAAAGGCCTCCAAGTACAATGGAACCCCTCTGGGTGAAACACTCTATAGCAAATAAATTGATAAGGTATATTCACATGAACTTTTGGTCCAGTCTGTGTGTGTCTTCAAATTCATTTCAGACTCAGGATTAACAGTTCAACTTGGCAACTTGGGATCTACCACTTCAAACAAAAAGCAACTCTTTTGGCTATTGAATTTTCTGTTCTTAGTCCATCTTTCCCTGTTGTCATGTTTTGAAATATGTCCCCCACAGATTCATATTTCTTGGTGGAGACTTGCTGAAGGGTGGCAGTCACAGGGGTTGGACCTTGAGATTAGCTCCACGTTGCTTTCAGGAGAGCTCGGCTTTTGAGCTGGCAGTCTTGCTGTTCTCAGCTCCCAGATGGATGGGACGACCTGTCTTCAGCTTCTACCACCAGCCATGTAGTTTATGCCATGAAAAGCTATCTCCCTGCTGGAACAATAAGAATAGATCATCCTTAGTCCTTTAAGTTGCTTGACTTTGAGTACTGTCTCACAGCAACACTAATAGTGCCTTATACACCTAGCGTTCCTAGGAATTTATGACCTGATTCATAGTAAGCATCTTGACCTCAGAATGTAAGGCATCACACATGCTCATGCACACACTTCCTTGCTTACATCACGTGTTTAAGATTGCCTTGTGAACTAAAGTAAAAAACTGCCATTGCAACCTATGCTCATATGACATGAGGGCTTTCAAAAATCCCTAGTGACTGTACTTACTGCAACCAATAAAGCAGTCTTTACTATTAAAAAAAAAAAAACTTATCATACTTGGTTTTTGAAATTTGTTGGAGTTGTTCACATTCTTCGTTCTTTTTATTGTGACCTTTCTCACACATGCTACTTTCCTGCCTTATCTACTTCCATAGGCCTTGACCACAGGTACATCCAAGCCTCTCAGCAACATGATCTGCCTACCTAACAGTGAGACAAGTCACTAGAGTTTTCTTTTGTTCATCCAAGATTCCTGTCCTAACATTCCCAACAACTTCACAAATCCACTTGGTGGCAGGCCTGAAAAGGTAAACTTTCAGGCTATTTCGGCTTCCTTTCTCTTATTCTTTGTACCAGTTTGTGTCAGATGGAACTCTGGTTCTTCCACTCAAGACCAGAGACTTTATGTTTACTCGATCTTTTCCTTATTTCCTCCTATTGATCTTCCAGTAAGTTGGAGATACAGAGTAGCCAAAGGGCTATAAGAGTAGACACTGTTTTCTTGTTCCCCACAATTAGAGTGGTGCAGACCCAAGAAAGCCCAAGCAGCAGATAGTCCAGAGGGATGTGGGCAGAGTAGAGGTTGATTCCTCCAGCTTTTAAAATTCCCCTTCACTCCTGGTGGCAGGAGTTTTGGGAATCAAGACCCTTGTTTCATAAATACTTTTGATTGGACAGGATATCTCATGGCGAATCATAGTTCAGAATGATACATTAGCCTCTAGTCATGGTTCGAATATGAGTTGCCTCCCACAGGGATCGCTTTGAATACTTGACTAAGGTTACAGTTTGGGAAGGTCGTTGCCTCTTTTAGAGGTTGTGCCATAATAGACGAAGGCACATTACAAGATCGGGCCTTTGGTTTTGTTAGCCTTGCCTTTCTTCCTGTAGCTAAGATATTTTTATTTTTCTTCCTGATGTTTGTGAGCATTATGTGTCTCCTGACTGCCTTCTGATATGGGATTCCTGCCATCCTGGACTGTACTCCCTTAGTTAGTGTAATAAATTGTTAAAAAAAAAAAAAGACAAATTGTTGTCCACACCAAAGAAGAGTGGCTGTAGCACCTCGGTATTGAATTTATCAAATACACGAAGCTGGAATTCCACTGGTACTTTTAGTTATATATTGCAAGATAACTCTATTTCGGTGCAAAGAATGTGGAGAATTTATTAAACAAACAAAAGAAAAGTGTATGTAATAGAGGGTAGTTCCTGAAAAATCCTGTGAAGTTTACCATTGTTTTCTAAGACACAACCTACTTTGTACTATACCAAAGATGGGGAAGACATGGGGGTCATAACAATTCTCAAGCAGGTTACCTCAACAATTTACAACCAATGTCAGGATCACCACCATGGTTTAAAATACAGGACACTTTCAATGTAAGCACTGTAGAAAACTTAGCCTCTAAAGCTTATGTCTCTGTTGATAAGGCTAAGCAGACCAAGCTGTTTGTACCGGCTCAGTAAAGTGGATTCTTGCATCTGTGTTTCAGGTACTCTGAAGGGATTCTCCTGACCCAGACAGAGCCACTGTGCTGGAGCTGGTGCATTGGTTCTGTCCTGCATACAGTGTGCTTGATGGCTCTCTGGGTCTGCTTGTGGTAACTTTAGGAGGAAATGATTAGCTATTTTAGCTTGTGGGATGTCCCTTAATTTTGAGATCATTAGGGCCTCTCCAATATATACCTGGTACTTGGAAGAACAAAAGGAAAGAGGTTGGCCCAACTACCTGCTGTTTGAAGAAATAATTTAGGTTTCCTTCAGTGTACAATTCATTCTCCCTCTCCTGAATTCTTTGGAGATAAGCACAACATAATCTCCAATTTATATTTAATGCTTTTGTCACAATTTGAAAGATTCTAGCCATGAGGGCTGGGCCATTATCAGACCACAGAGAAAGGAGTAGTCTGACCCTATGTTCTACTTGTTGTATTGTTACTATAGAAGGTGTTTCTGACTGTGTTAGTTACTATTAACTTTCTGTGAGAGAGCATTCTGAGTCAAGCAATTTAAGGGATATTAGCTTACGGTTCCAGAGAGAAGAAACAAGTCTTTCATGGAGGAGGTGACATGGCTGGTGGCTGAAGCTGGAGGCAAGCTAAGTCACTGCAGACATCCTGGAGAGTTTAAGAAGCAGAGGGTCTCTCTTCAAAGTCTCTTGTTCTATGGCTCCTTTTATCCAGGTTGCTACTGGGAGATTCTGATCAGATCTAGGGCTGGTCTTTGTATTGTAAATGTATTAATCCAGATAATCTCTTCAGGTGGTCTCGCAGCTGATCTTAGTTAATGCCAAGTGTGGTCAAGTTGATACCCAGGATTAGCTGTCACACTGACCTAGGTGGGGAATGGTTTTACCTATACCAAGAAACTGTCCATAAATGCCAAAAAGTACGGCAAAATACAGTTGATTTCATCAATATTCTCCAGGCAGCATGTCATGGGCCTACATCCCTTCTGGGGCTCTCTCACCTCTGTTCCAGTTTTGTTGTGTACATACAACTAAACACATTTGGACGTCAGATCTAACTGTTCATCTGTGGAATGTAATATGTGGGTCAAAGAAACTGACTCATTTTTTTGTGGATCCTTGGTGAGGTGCTTCATGGAGCTGATTTATCATCCTATCCCTAAGACCAGAGATTATCAGCCTTCCATGTGTCCATCATTCCTCATCCCTTGATTCTTCTCTTTGTGCCCAGTCTTCCTTGTCAGTTGTGTAGACTGAGTCTGTTAGCAAGCCCACTTCTGGAACAGTCACTAGGTCTGCAGTGGCCCCACTGATTCTTGGACAGCTGGTCATGCTGCCTAATCTGCCACCTCTTTCCCTTGTGCCCTGGGGGAATCACCTTTTCCCCCATCTCAAGACCCGTGTTAGGGCTATGAGGTACTTTATCTGCCTCTTTCACCAGTAGAGCAGTTCTGCTACTGTTTGGATGTGTGCTGGCCATTCACATGCTGCAGGGCTCAATTTCTTGTGCAGGTGTGGCATCAGTGTCTTCTGTGGCCTTAAAGCTTGAGTTGTGACAATTTTGGCCATATCTCATACCTCATCCTGATTTAATGGGTTGGTGACATTATGAGTGCCAAGGCTGGCTCTGACACTAAAAGGCTCTTTGGAGGTTTATAGAAACCTCTTGTTCTTAGTCCACACCAAGGGTTGTGTTCCCTGTGCACTGGCATACAGTGGTTTGGCAATCTCAGGAAATACCAAAATCCATGGCAACAGTGACCTTTGCCCCAGACACTCCTGTTTTTGCTTTCTGGGGTTGGTACCTGAAGGATGGTCAAAATATGACTGTAAAACAGGGTGTGCCTGCCTCCTTGCAAGAGATGCCTTGGATAGTTGACTGTAGACTCACAGAGCTGAGCTTCTTTGCTGACATTTGGTATCCCATTATCTGTGATCTCTATAGGAGTCCTTCTGTGACTCTGTAGCAGTCTTCAGTTGCAGTAAGATCATCCACATATTCAGGGTGCTCTTGTTGGAATTCCAAGAGGTCTGCATTTAGGGCCTCATCAAATAATAATTGATCTTAGTTAAAATAATCAAAGCAATTGGAGCATCCTAGTCCACGTAAGTTGCTATATAGCCCCCTTCAGTGTCAGTCCATTTAAAAGCAAAGATGAGCTGGCTGATTGGAAGCAGAGAGAAAGAAAGAATGAATACATTTTTTCCCTCTCCCATTTCTTTGTCCTTATCTCCTTGTCTTCCCTGCCACCTAGTCTTATCCATTTTAGATCTCTTTAAATCTGTCACCGTTAACCTTATTTTTTTTTTTTTATTCTGTCTTCCTTCAGTGGGGATCAGGTTATTATAAGTCTTCTGGGAAATCTCTAGCAACTGAGACATACTCATTAAATCTTTTCAACTCTGGTTATTTTGTCCTTATATCAGGAGGTAACTAGGTGACAAAGGCAATGTTTATTATATCTTTGTTTGTCAGCTGTTTCCCTGGGATGTTCTGGGAGCACATTTTACATGTCCCACACGACCAGAGAATATTTAGAATGATATGCAATGCACCTTAAATGTTGAGATTTTAAAATGAGCTTCTACTTTTTACTTTTCAATTATCCAATTCATTGAATCCCAACTGGTTCTACTTACTTTTTAAATTTTCACGTTTCCCCACTTTAACCTTTAACAAATCCTCTTTTCTTCCTCTTATCTTTGAACATTAAAAATGTGCCCTTTCTTTGAGATCCAACTTAAAAACTAAGTCCCTCATGCTTCCTTTACTTGACCATCGTCCCAAGATAAATGTGTTGCAGATCCCAAGATATCCCAGCCTCTCTTGGAACTTGCTTAATGACTTTTCTGAGGAATGCAGGCCCATTATCTAGTTCCATTATTTAATTTAGTGCTAACTGGAACTGTAAGCATGAAATAGCCTCCCTGGCTAAAACCAGGACTACTTCTCAAGCCTTTTCTGTCTCAGTGGGAAGGGCTGTCTCACAGGGATTTTACATGTGTCTAATTCTGTGTGTGGTGCACAAAAAGGATGGTGTGTTGAGGAGGACCAGCCTACCCCACATTCACTTGCCTGCTTGGCCAGCCTCCTTGCAGAGACTTAGGGAAGTCTTAGCAGTAGTTCCACATGTTACATCATATGCTTGATATCCCCTCGGTAGGCCCTATCCAGGAGATGGCAGAGTGCCACTAAGCTTAATTACATGGAAGTGTAGGTTAAGGCCCACTAAGTTCCTGTAAGACAAGACCATGAGACCACGATATTCATCGTATCACCAAATCAGACTGTAGAGCCTGCAACCACAAGGCTGTGAGACCATATTACTCACCATATGACCAAATAGACTGTAGAGCTGCCTGGCTGCCATGTTTCAAGTACTCATAAGTATTCAGACCCAGGCATATACATCTCATTCAACAATCATTCACATGTCATACATACCCATTTTAAATTCCTTTCTGTTGCAGAGGATCTTCAAAGCTCCCTGACAGATACCCACTTCCACCCTTCAGAATACTATCAAAGGGCTTAGGAAAAGATCTCTTTTGGGGTGATCAAGCCTGCAATTGGCCTCTCACTGTCTACCTATCATGCATGTGGCCTTCTAGGGGTCCTGTCTCCCTCCATCTCTGAACTCCGGTCCAGGACACCAAAGTCCTCTCCTAGCTCCAGGAAAAGGGAACCCTAGAATACTTTTGGGTCTGCACACTTTCCCAGTTCCTGCGACCATCAGTGCTGCAAGGCTCAGAAGCAGAAGTTTCACCAACAGGTGTCTTAGAGGCATCTCACTGATCTAAGCCATGAAGGGGTGCTGGCTTTGCTGGTGGGAGAGGGCACTTCTTCCAGATTCTGGGGCATAGGCTCCTGCCAGCAGGTATGAGTATCCCTGTTCACCTGCCATCTGCCCTGGCTGAGAAGGAAACCTCTCATCCGTGTCTGGGGTTCCATCCTAGCATTCCCAGATGAGCCCCCAAATATCGTGAGGTGCCAGCCAGTAATGAAACTCCATATCTCAATTTAGCTGAATAGAAAGTATTTTATTCTCTGTCCAGCGGGCCTACACTTTTGGGGTACACATCCCAAAACACAGAACAGTTTCCAAGGTGGGTTATATACATTTAAAAAAACATGGAAAGGTACTTTAAGGTGTAACCTACATTTACAGATAACAAGTTGGTTCCATGGGAACATCACACATGTTTGCCGAGTGCAGTTCTGTTAACAGTCATGACCTTTACCCCCACATTTCCTTGTTCCTTTCCTTGTTAAAGGCCAGGTTAAAGATTTTCCTATCCAACTTCAGTAGGGAGTTGAGCCTGAGTTTTTCTTTTTGTTAGATGAAAATTGGAAACATTGTATAAAGCACTCCATATCCAAAAAAATTATTTTGAAAAAAGTCATTTTAGACCCTTTTATTTCAAACACACATATTATCTAATTACCGTACTCAAATCTTTCTATGAAACCATGTAGCATTTCTAAAGAAATTTTTACCATAAATAAGGCACATTTGTCTTGTGTAAATATATAATAGCATATCTTGACTTTGTTATTTTAGCCTAGCAATACTATGTTCTAACAACAGAAACTGAGATGATGCAACAGGCCAATCTATAGGCCACAACACTGTTATGTCCAGAAGATAAGGGCTGGATGCACTCCTTCCCACTTGATGCTGTGTTCCTACCACAGTCTCCTCTGTGTTCCCTGAGCCTTGGGGTGAGGGCAGATTTCAATGTTCTGTTTAGGGCCTCGCTATCCATAGTCACTTAGTTTTTGCAGTTTTCTCCATTGCTGTTCTCTGTAATGAACTTACATTGCAACCTCTAATCTATGGTTATAATGATAAGTGGTTACAAGGAAGTCTGATATAAAATCCTTATAACTTAATCCAAGAGTTTGTGCCCACCTAGGGTACTATACTATAGGTTTTTAAAAATAAGTTTTACAGTTCCAGTCATGTGTTCCCTCATGAAAATGAAAATTTTGTTTAATTGTCTATAACTTCTGGTAAGAGTATCACATGATATTTTCCATAACACTCTGTCTTCCTCTCTCTGTGCTCCCCTGTGTAGCAATATGCCTGTTCGTTCTCTGTTTTTAAAAGAAGTTTAAAAAAAAAAAAAAAAAAAAAAAGCTTACAGAGCCAAAAGATGGGGAGGAGCAACGATATGCAAGATACTCCATACAAGTTAGAGCCGATGTAATCATAATAGGACTTTGTATGACCTGTGCAATAACTAACATATCATTGAACCCCCATAGTCTAGAATGGATCACAGGCACTATGATCCTTAGAGGCAAGGGATTAACAGCCACAACAGTGTTCCTATACTAAAGGAGAATACAAAAAACAGCTCTAGGCAATGCTACTGAGTCCTTATACCTCATTAGAGAGGAAGACCCAGAGGGAATTTTGACATGCACACTAAATAATACTCCAGAATGGGGAGAGGGGGCACTGGGAGAAAGGGAGGGAGGAGGGAAAGGAAGGGGAAAAGGGGGGAGGGAACAAGAGGGTCCAGGGAGGAGTGGAGGGAGGGAGGGGAATGGGGTACTTATCAACTTTGTATGAGTGGAAGAAATAAAAAAAGAAAAAGAAAAAAAAGAAAATAAGCTTACAATGTAGGAGGTATCTGGCTGCTTAAATCTTACACAACTTTAGTGTTATATGATAACTCCCAGCCAATTCTTGTACAATAAGTCCTCATTTTCCTCTTCCCCATTCTTCTATCCAACTTATCACATGTGATCTTTTATATCATATTCTCTAAGATTTTAGCCTATTCCTATCCCTCAACCCCCACATAATGGACTTTTTTCAAATTTTCCTGCTGCTAAAATTATAGAAATTCCAAAATAAGAAAGTAATTCTGGAGATTTAATGGTAGCATCTTCATATAAGAGAGAACATATGGCATTATTTTTTTTATTTTGGGATACCTCAACTGGTGTATTTCCAGTTCCATCCATTTTTCAGCAAATTTCATCATTTAATTTTTCTTGACACCTGAATATTCTTCCAATGTATATATGTGTGTACCTATAAAACTGCTTCTTGAGAAATAGATGCCAGTTCCCTCTCTCTCCCTCAGAATAAAATATTAAAATACTTGCATTTCCCTATGTGTAAATAAGAAACCTTTCTGTGTATAATTATTAAGATGAAGTAACCCTGTGTACAGTTTACATGTTCAGTTGCCGGTAGATTCTTCCACAAGAATTACCCTGGCTTCAAATAATTTCAGCCAAGTTGCTTTTTTGATTTGGTGTCATGTTGCTTTAGTTATATTTTGTGTGTTTTAGTTTTTTGCCAGGTACTTATGTACTGAAACTGAGCTCCTGGTCCTTCTGCCTCAGCCTCCCTATTGCTGAAGATACAGAAATGAGCTCTCAAGCAGGACTAAATTGTGACTGTGTCTTCATTTACCTGTATATTCCCGCCATGTATTTTCACTCGGGATCAGAAATACCTTGTTTTCTCTTTCGTTTTGTTTTGAGATTGCAAAAACTCTGAAGACTGGAAAACATGAGAGTAGGTATAACCTAAATCTGTATTTCTTGGCCATGATCAGTCATATTTATCTTTAGAGTTAACCACTTCTTATCAATCTCAGGTGAACATTGTCATTTTTCCATCCAGAGACCTCTGTTATGCTGTGACATGCAGTTTCAGGGAGACCCATAGCACATGTGCTGGTTGTGCTGGAAATCCCAAGTAGTGAGTCTGGCGCCATCTGAGCAGGTTAGGAAAGCCATGTATAACCACGGAGTGGCCAGTGGTGGCTGAGTCTTCCCATATTTCACTGTGTAGTTACTGTGAATTCTCCACTCTAGCTTTGGGCAAGATTCCGTGTTGGTTTTGGATGACAGGCAGCCAGTCCACCACTGCATGTGGCTTAGAGTCAATCCCCAGCACTCTCTGCAGGTCTGCCTTGGAGTGTATAATCAGATTTCTGTCAACAGAGTGGACATTGAAATCCCCTTATCGGCAACTCCACACACATTCCCTGACTCCTGATTGTACACTGCCCTTGAACTCTGTGTTTCTGTCTAATGCCTCTCCAACTACACACTTTTTTATTACTATTTTGTTATTTTTTAATTTGTTTACCAGTTCTTTTGAATGAACACAGTGAGTTTATGTCACTTTTCATGCCTTACTACCAACTGCATCTCCCTTTGCCACTGGAGATCTTCTCAACCTGTCTGCTGCTACTTTAATACATTTTGTAAGTGTGATCCCCTGAATTCCATCAAAATTACCTCTATTAGCATGGTGTGGGTCCTTGGTGTAGCCTGGATATATCAGCAAGTATATCATTGAAGAAAATAGGTTTTCTTCACCTATTTGAGATTCTCCTATCTCAGTTCTAGTATGTCACAGCCTAGTTCCATGACACTCTCACTAACATTAGGCTCCATTCTAAATCCCAAGAGGCTCAGTCCCCAGGAGTTGTATCCTGTGCTCTATCTCCAGTGTTCCAGTGACCTGCACTGTTGCCCTCCTGGACAAGAAACTGAATGGGGCCCACTAACCCTTCCATTCAAGCTCTTCTGGCCTGGTCAGACTGTGGTGGTGTCTAAGCTCTTCCAATGCTTCACAGCAGTCATGCATGTGTTCTGGATAAGGGATACTGTGTACCATGGGAGCATTGGGCTCTAGAGACTGTGTGCAGGAGCACTTGCTGAGCTTTAATACTTTATGAGGAGCTGTACACATGGTCCCCCTTCCATGGCACCATGAGACAGCCAGATGAAGTAAAGGGAGTTTTGCCACCTGGGGACATGAGAGCTGACCTCTCTGCTCCTGAAAATCCACAAAATTCTAGTCACCAAAGTGATTTCCTGAGCCAGCACAGCCAGTGCCAATTCTGTATTCCACCCATTGCAGGGGCTGCCTGAGCTTTTGGGTCATGTCTTTGCAGGTCTGTCTCACAGTCTCTGAACTTCTGTAATTGTCCTTGAAGTCCAGACGCAGGGATTTTCACACCACTCTAAACCAGTTTTCCTGAAGTCTAGGGTCTCTTACTGTCTCTCCCCAGGAGTCATTATGCCATTGTGTAACTTGGGCAATGGTTCATCATCTTGGTTCTTATGTTCTTGCTGATATAAGGCTCAAGACACCATTATATTATGTGCAGCCAAAAAGTCCTATACTGTAACAGTCCACACCACTGCCTTCTTTCTGGATGTCCTCCCTGAGTACCCTGTTAGAGTGCAACTGAAGTGAGACTCTGTATCTTGAATCAAATGTCACTTCAAACCCAGTAGTTGTGGTGTAGACCTACAGTTGTACCATTTCAAGTTCCCAAGATAGGAGAAAGTACTTCAAGTTCCAGAGTTGGATGCTTCAAAAGTTCAAGAAGATATCAGATAGCATAAAGGCCTCCCAAGCTCATGAATCAGAAGAATAAACATGGTGAAACATAATTCCAATCACTATTCCAATGGAATTCTTCACAGATACTGAAAAAAAAAACCCTTAAAATTCATGTGGAAGCACAAACATGAAAGTCATCCTAATAAAAAGGCTGTGGAGGTATGACAATACCCACTTTCAAAGTGTACCATAGAGCCATATAAATGAAAAGAGAATGGTATTGGCACAGAACAGTGCATTAGAGTTGAGGTCCCAGATGTATGCCAATGCACTTACCATCATCTGTTACTTGATAAGGATGCTAAAAACACACACTGGAAAAAGAACAGCAACTTAAACAAATGGTGCTAGAAAATTGGACTTGTGCATTTAAGAAAATAAAACTGGAGCTGAATCTCTCACCCTACATAAAAATTAGGTCTAAATGGACCAAAGAATTCATTGTTAGACCAGAAACATTGAATCTCCCAGAGGAAAAAACAAGTAATCCACTAGGAGTCATTGGTTTAGGAAAAGATTTTTTTTTTACTACAACTTCTATCTGCATAGGAAATAAGGCCAGCATTCTACAAATAGGTCCTCATAGAACTGAAAAGTTTCTGTTCTGCAATGATACTGTGAATACTGCAAAATGGAAAGTTATAGAATGAGAGGAGGTATGTATGAGTCACATATCTGGTAGTGAATTGATATACAGCATATACAAAGAGCTAAGAAAATTAAACACCAAGAAATCACATGGTATAATTAAAAAATGAAACTTAAGACTAAAAGGAACCTTTTTACAAGACAAAATTCAAATGTCTGCCAAATAAAAAGCATTCAACATCCCTAGCCACCAGGGTATGCAAATTAGAACTACCTGCACACTGCTGTATCCTACTTCTAGTCTCCCATCTGCCTTGAGTTTCCTCTTATATTAAGATCTTCATTTAAACAGACTTTTATCTTTGGGTAGGAAATGACCTTCGATACCAGTCAGGATGCAGCCAAGAGCAGTGCAGGAAAAGCAAAACTAAAAACAATAAACCATAATTCAGAACAGCAAAGACTCTACGTAAGTCACCTGGAACTAGGCCAGTAAAATCTCTCCCCATCATAAAGCTCAGGGAACCTTGTGGAAAAAGGAGCAGCAAGATTATAAGCCTAAAGATGAGGAGGACCAATGACAGGCAAGATACTCCACACAAGTTAGGTTTGCAGCAGCCATGATTGGACTTTGCCTGACCTGCACAATGGCTAACATGCCAACGACTTCCCAAAGTCTAGCAGGGATCACAGGGGAGAAGGCTGCAGACAGTAGGATTCTTAGATGCAAAGGATTAAACAGTCATAATAGAGTTTCCATGTTAGTGGGCAACCCAAGAAGGGGATCTGGGCTATGCCACTGAGTCCTGAACTCTCACTAGAGTGGAGGATTCAGAGGAAGGTTAGGGGCTCATAGGTTCTCCAGGGGATGGGAGGGAGGAAGGGAGAGGAACTGGGAGAGAGGGAGGGAGTGGGATGAAAGAAAGGGGGGAAGGGGATATAATGCAATGGGCCATGATGGGGGAAGAGAGAGGGGAGGGAGAAGGTGGAGGTACTTATTGAGCTTGTATGATTAGGACGAAAAAAATAAGATAAAACTAATTGATGCAGGCGAGAATGTAGAATGGGAGTCATGGTTGGGGATCCTGAGCTGGCAGAATATGTCCCCTCAGTATTCATTTTGTGCCTTGCACTATGTACAGTACCTGCAGTAAGGTTTTCCAGCCAGATTTCTGGTTAGCAGCACCATGGAGGAAAAAAGCAAAGCATTTTATTGATAGGAAAACGAACTGCTGGGCTGATTCTGGGAAAAGAAAAAAATGCAGCTGAGGAGTGGGGGGGTGTCTTATGGTGTTTGGACTTATGAGCAGGGTGAAGGACAATTTGGGTGAGCTGTACCCTTATAGGGTAAAATTCTTGGTCCATTGTCCATGGCAGAAAGTATGCTATCAGCATTTGTCCCTGTCTCTGTCCCCAGGAGGTAATGACCAAGGAACATGAAAGCACAGGCTTACTTTTAGGGGCGGGCTTTCACAGAATGGTCTGTGAGGGTAAAGTATGGAGGAAGAGAAAACTCAAGAGCCATAACTGCCAGGCTCTGGGAGAGGGAAAACCTTGTTACCTGCACATGGACATGAGTCCTTGCCCAGGAGCATGTGGCTGCATGCTGAGCCAGTAAGGAAGTGATGACTGTGTCTATATAACCAACATGCAGAAGTCCTGAGGACAGTGGGCTCTGTGGAGGGCTCAGGGGCTTGCAGAGCAGTTATGGGGTGCTTGGGGTTGCAGTATGGTTCAGCCAAAGGCCTGAATTTGGGGTAGTGGTCTGGAGCTCCAGGGACCTGGGTATGTGGGGTGGCTGGAAGAAAGCCTATCTCAGGAAGGTGGTGTGTCCAGGATTTCTGGGGTTTGTGACCAGCACCAACTCTAGCTTCCTGGGAAAAAGGCTCAGTTTCAAATCATGTGCAAAAACATGAGTGGGAACAGTAGGAATGAATTCAGGTTGAGTCAGAGGGAACAAGGATATTGTGATCCAAGCCGAGTTCATTTGTAGCAAGCATTAGTATTCATACCCTCAAACCAGGGAACAGCACAGCTAAAATATTTTTAGAGATATTAGCTAAGCATACACTGAAAACAGGACATGCATTGTGAAATTATAAGATAAACAGAAGTGACACAGAGTTTTTTGGACCAGACATATTGTCTCCAAGTATACTTAATTATAAATTGTGGTCAGTGCCTGCAATCATTAGCAGTCTTGTTATTCCTTTGATTTATAGGTAACATGCCTCAGTGGCCTCAAGACAATCAAAATAGGAACATGCAGGAAAATACCTTGTTTTAAAACTGGTTTCGAGCCAGGTTAAGAGTCGGGCTGAGTTCAGGAATGAGCAAAAATAAACAGAGGTGTTCATCTCTCATGGATAGAAAGGTCCCCACCTACAACTGACTATTTCAGGGGGTTCATAGCTTCCATCTCAAGCAGTGGGTCCTTGGCCTTGACATTTCCTACACAGGATCCCTGTGGCTAGTGAAACAGGAAGGGCTCTGATCAGCAGGGATAGAGTCATGACCATACAATCCTCTCAGGCACCCTGTCTGCCTCTGATGATTCCCACATCTTAGCTGCCTTGTGCCAAAGTGGCTGTCATGGTTTGAAATGTGTCCCCCATAGACTCATGTGTTTAGGAAAGCCATGGCACCTTTAGGAGTGGAGCCTTGATGGAGAAAGGCAGTCACAGGGGGTCAACCTTGAGGTGGATTGGTCCTGCCCTATCATAGTTAAGCACAGGTGTCAACTTGACTCTTGAGGGTTTGAGCTCTGGGCACAGTTGTAGAGAGTTGATGGTTGAGTTAAGCCCAGAGCAAACTTGAAGGAGATTGTAGAGTTGATGGGGAAGACCCAGCCCATGGTGGATGGGATTAGGTCCTGGATAAATCAGAGAGACCTGGTTGAGAGAGTTGGCATCCTTCTGTATACGTGGCCAGACATGCTGGTCTGGCAAGTAAGGATTGTCCATCTCTCAGCCGTTATGGTGGCCAGTTCCCTCAGCCCTGGTATTGGTGCATGCTCTCCTGTCAAGCTGGACTATGAACTGTAACCGGACTGTCGTAAGAAAGTAAACTCCTTGTTCCCTTAAGCTGTGTTCTGGTCATTTATCAGCAATCATGCAGGTGCACTGCAACACGCCCTGATTCTGGGAGAGGTCTGATCTACCAGGGGCAAATTTCCTGGGAGGAGCTAGCCCAATAGAATTTTGTTATATGGGCTGTTTTGCCAAAGGGATGGAATCAAAGACCTTTAGAACTGAAATGATTCCAAGAAGTTCATCTGTTGGACATGGAATTGCAAGATTTGGGGTTTGTCTTACTAGTTTTTGGTCCTACTATGTACTTTACTGGATATACCCCCATTTCTCCCTTTTGGAATGGGATGTTTATTCTGTGCCACTGTATGTTTGATTTTATAGGAGGCTTTAGACTTTGGACTTTTGGACTGTGTTGGGACTACTGATGTAGTCTGTTTTGGGACTTTCACAGTTGGACTAAGTATGGTTTGCATAATGAGATGTCAATGAGCCTGTGGGGACCAGGGTAGAATATCATGGTTTGAAATGTGTGACCCACAACTCATGTGTTTGGGAAGGGCATGGCAACTTTAGGAGGGTGAGACCTGCTGGAGGAAGGCAGTCCAAGGGGGTGGGCCTTGAGGTGGGTTAGTCCCACCCTACTTCCAGGAGACTTCTCCTCTAGTAGAGACAGTCCTGCAGCTCTCAGCCTCCTAGATGAGTGTAACTTAAGCTGCCTCCAAATTCTGCTACGAAAGACTGTATCTCCTCTCTTGAACCGTATGCTGAATAAATATCCCTTTCTCCCTTAAGTTGCTTGACTTTGGGTCTTCTCTCACAGCAACATAGAAAAGAGTAACTAGTACAGTGGATAAAGCCAGGGCTCATGGCCTCATGAAGTCCTCCTCAGGTCAGATTGCTTCTTTTGGGTTTGGCTGGAGTCGTCTGCTCTATCTGAAATTTGCATACACATTTCTGTTGGATGCGGAAAATCATCTTTAAGATCTGAGGGACTTCAACTACATTGTCCTGCTTAAATCATAGTGTTTCTTGAAAAAAATGCCACACTGTTCTTTAGATAATATTATGTAAGAATAGAAAAATGTCATGAGCATGCAGGTTCTTGTGATAGTTAAGCCTGGGTGTCAACCTGACACACCTGGTATTAACTAAAATGGGCTGGAAGGATAAACTGAAACCACCTGAAAGGATTATACCCACCCTAGATTCCATAAGAACCTCCATAGATCTCATAGGATCCTCCCAGTAATGGACCATATAAAAAGGAGCTACCAAAGAGAAGAGATGCTTTTCGTAGCTGTGCTAGGAATCACTCTTCTTTCCAGCCTCCTTTCAAGTTTTCAGCTATACTAAAGACTCTAGAAATTCTCCAGCCTTCAGCCATTACCCATTGACTACCTGACTGAGCAGCTACTGGCAGCCATTATTGTACTACCTCAGCTACTGGCAACCATTGCTGGCCATATCTGTAAGCCAATTCAATACATTCCATATTTTATATATATATTCATTGTGTCGATTCTGCATCTCTAGAGAACCTCACTAATACAGTCCTCTAAATTCCATCCCTTGATAGCTTTCTAGGAAACTTTTTCTTTGAATTCTGCTCTTGCTGAGTGAATAGAGGTTTCCTGTGGTTAAGACTCAGGATTTCTGCTTCTGCCTAAGAGCTAGGTGGAATGCCTTCTGGTTTACCATTTCTCTAAACCCTCAGAATCTGTGCTTTGTGTGTCTAATGTGTATCACTGCTTCACCTTCTTTCAGACATGACCAACACCCTGTGAACTTGGGCCTTTGGTTGCTAGGACATGGGATTGGTAGCCCATTTCAGAGTTTATTACTGGGGTATTTCTCTGTCTCTATCTCTCCATCTCTGTCTCTGTCTCTGTCTCTGTCTCTCTCTAGCTCTACCTCTATCTCTATCTATGTGTGTGTGTGTGTGTGTGTGTTGGGATGGAGTCTAGAGGACCATGCATGCTCGTGCTATCTCTATATTCTGTCATAATATTAGCCAAATCCCAAGATTTTTGGTTTTGTTTTTTTCATTTTTGTTTGAGACAAGTTTCCCCTTTGTAACCCAGGCTGGGATGATCTTATGGCATTCCTCCTCCTTCAACCTTCCACATGTTGGAATTGGTGGACATGTCCAACCACTGTCTATATTAGTTAATTTTTCCCTTCTCATAGTTATGTTGTTGAGGGGGAAGTTTTTTATTTTCATGTTCGTGTGTTCAGGAGTTGAAGATTTAAACCAGTGTAGAGGATTAAGGCAAAGTTTATTAGAAGAGAAAAAGAACTGAACTCATGGACATGGATTTCACAATGGGCAAAAGGACTGAAAAAAATCCTCACAGGCATGGTGTCTGTGAGGGCAGTGGCTATGAAGAGAGCTAGAAAAGAACTCACAGACTCTAGGCCTGGGCATCCATGAGGACTGAGAGAAAGCCAAAGATGGCTGGCAGGGTCGGGGTGGTCATAGGTTTAGGCAGACTTGGGAAATGTAGCCTTTCCTCATTAGTTAGCAATCAGTTTCTGCAAACCTGTTTGGCGCTTTTGGATCGCTACATCTCATAGGTCTGCCAGTGGGGAATTCATCTTCATATCCTTTCATAAACAGAGGATTGGGGGATGTTGGGGGCTGTCATAGTTAGGTGCAGGTGTCAACTTGACAGTTGAGGGTTTGAGCTTTGGCCACATTTGTAGAGAATTAATGGTTGAGTTAAGCCCAAAGCAAACCTGCAGGAGATTTGTCTAACTGACAAGGAGGGCCCAGCCTATGATGAGTGGGATTTGGCTCTAGAATAAAAGACTGAGAGGTGGTTGAGAGAATTGGCATCCTTGTGTATACTTGGCCACACATGCTGGTCTGGCAAGTAAGGATCATCCCTCCCTCAGCCATTATTTGGAGATGGTGTGGCCAGTTCCCTCCGCCCTGGTGTTGGTGCATGCTCTCCCATCAAGCTGGATTAAGAATTGTAACCAGTAATCACCAGAGAAAATAAACCACTTGTTCCCTTAAGCTGTTTGATGATCATTTATCAGCCACATTGCAGGCGAACTGCAACAGGACCTTATCTCTGTGGAGGATTAGAGTCAGTTCCTCCAGATTAATAGGGTGTTCTCTTTCAGGGTAATCTCAGCAGTAGTGAATGACTTTCAAAGATCTTCACATCGTGACTGCTATGAAATTGCTTAAGGGTCAGTAGGTAAAACAAATAAAGAGTGACTCCAAACAAGTGTGCACATCACATGGACGTCCATGAATAAAGAGAAGCTACCACACAAAAGAGACTTTAACAATGGGAGTGTATTTAAAGCTGAGGGTATGATGGCTGAAGAAACCATAGTTTAATGTTAGGTGAGAGCACTGGAACAGAAGTGATAGCTGAAAGTCAGAGGAAATGGGAAAGTCGTCATGACAGCATCATGGGCAAACAGGTGGAAAAATTCTCTTTGTCCCAAATGGAGAAGCCGAGTCCTCATGGGTGAGAAGAGTGAGGAGCATTTTATCAAATGTATGGATGGACACAGGGTAACTTTTTAAAAGCTCCATGAAGTCTAGCAATGTTTTCTAAGTTACAACCTACTTTATAGTGTGCCAAGTATTGGAAGGGTGGGTAAGATAGCAGTTCATAAGCACTCTCACTCACACACTTACCTGCTCACTTGGGTACTCACCTTCTACCTCAGACCCTTAGACCCTTACACTGTGACCTTTGTTCACGTCCTTTCTCAGGGGGTCGTGTCCTTCCTTAGAAACTGACCTCACCACTATGCCCTCCCACCTTTCAACCACGGACTCTTTCAGGTGGATGTCCTGTCCTCTCTCACAGCCTGTCATCTTCCCAATCTGTTCATCCCTCGTCTAGCCTGAGACACTGTGAACATTTAGCAAGAGATGGTTCATTCACACAAACCTAGGTGTAGACTCGGACTTGTAAAGCTCTATTGTGTCTTGCCTCTCACCACCCTAAGTGCTGCCCACTTGACCTTGTGTCCCTTTCTCTGCAGTGAGGTAAATTCCATACCACATCAAAAAAATCTGTCACCAGAGTAATGCGCAGTTATTCTGAGGTTCCACCGGCATATTATGATTGGGAATAGAAGCCAGGACGCTGGACCCTGGAGATAATACATTTTCTACCATTAAACTGTTCCTTGCCATCTGGTGAAATAGCTTGCTCACAAACATGTTGAAGTGAAGTTGATTGCTAGAATCCTAACTCATAGAAGTGATGTCTGCAAGTTGTGATAAAAATTCTCCCCACAACATGTGTACATGATCATGCCTTTGTTTCTTTCCTCCTCTATGACTTTCTCTTTCAGTCTTACCCCTCTCTCTCAAATAAACTTAACATTGGTCCATCCTGGGCTTTTTTCCAGGTCTTTTTTTTTTCCTTTTTTTATTTATTTTTTCGACTCATACAAACTTGATAGGTACCCCATTCCTCTCCCTCCCTCCACCCCTCCCTAGATCCCCTTGCTCCCACCCCTCTTTTCCCCTTCCTTTGCCCCCTCCCTCTCTTTTCTTCCATTGTCCTCCCCATCCCTGGAGCATCTTTTAGTGTGCATGTCAAACTTCCCTCTGGGTCCTCCTCTCTGATGAGGTAAAAGGACTCATTTGCATTACCTAGAGCTCTTTTTTGTGTTCCCCTTTAGTACAGGAACACTATTGTGGCTGTTAATCCCTTGCCTCTAAGGGTCCTAGTGTCTGTGATCCATGCTAGACTTTGAGGGGTCAATGATATATTGGTCATTGTGCAGGTCATGCAAAGTCCTGTTATGATTACTTCGGCTCTAACTTATGTGTAGTATCTTGCATATCATTGTTCCTCCTCATCTTTAGGCTCTTACAATCTTACTGCCCCCTCTTCTGCAAATTTCCCTGAGCTTTAGGTTGGGAGGGAGTAGGCTGGCCTAGTTCCAGGTGGTTGATATAGAGTCTCTGATGTTCTGAATTATGGTTTGTTGATTTTTTTTTTTTTTCAGTTTTGCTGCTCCTGCACCGCCCTTAGCTCCATCCTGATGGGTATTGGATGTCACCCCCTGGCCAGAGATAAAATGCTGTTAAAATAGATTCTTATTATAAGAGTAGATTCAAAGGTAGATGGAATAAGAGTAGGAGACCGCAGTGAGGTGGGGGAATCAGTCTCTCACTTGCAAAATGGTTACCTTTTATCTGCCAGATTGTATGCCCTCCCTTTCTGGTGCGATCATACCCCATCAGTTGCAAGTGACCAGGAAGGAAAGTCTGTGAGCTTAACCAGATGTTTCATTACTTACTTGCAATCCTTGATGATGGCCTATTTTCTCTGCTGTAGCATGATCTCCTCTCTCCTTGTTGCTGGTAGGGTCCTCCTTCCCCTTCCCTCCTGCTTATAATCTTTGTAATTACTGTAGATATTCCAGAGATTTATCTTTGCGTGTGTCACTAAGTGGGTTTGGTACTAGAATCCACCTATTAGAGAGTATATACAACACTTAATTTTCTGTGCTTGGGATACTTCACTCAATATTTTTTTGTAATTCCATCCATTTCCCAGCAAATTGCATTAATTCATTATTTTTGATGGCTGAGTAGTATTTCATTGTATAAATGTACCACATTTTTCTTATCCACTTGTCAACTGTGGACATTTGGGTTGATTCCATAATTTTGCTATTGTAAACAGTACTGCTATGAACATGGTTGTGCTTGTGCTATCAAGGTGAATTTTTGCTGTATGGGGGATTATTCCTAAAAGTGGAATAGCAGGGTCATATGGCATTTCAATCTTTAACTTTTTTAAGAATTGCCAGACAGCTCGCCAGGGTGGTTGTATAAGCCTGCATTCCCACCAGCAATGTAGGAGAGTTCCCCTCTCTCCACATCCTCTCCAGCATTTGGTGTTGTTTGTATTGTGGATTTTTGCCATCCTGACCAGGGTGAGATGGTATCTCAGGGAGGTTTTGATTTGCATTTCCCTGATGGCTAAGGAAGTGGAGCATTTTTTAAGATATTTGTTAGAGGGCTGGAGAGGTGGCTCAGGGGTTAAGCCTCCGCCTTGCTGGCGGAAGGTCCTGAGTTCGGATCCCAGATCCCACGTATAGACGCCAGGCAGAGGCGGGGGCGGCCTGCGCTTCTAGTCCTGGTAGGGCGGAGCCTGTGAATCCCGGGGCAGAAGGAGGTGGAGGCGTCCATGGTGGTTTCCGAATTCGTCCGTGGTTCTACACATACACAGACACACACACACAGACACGTGCGCATGCACATACACACGCATATGCACACTGTTGAATAAATAATAATAATAAAAAAATTTAAAAAAAAAGAGATTTTAAAAAAGATATTTGTTAGACATTTCAATTTCATTCCTGGTAAAGTTTCTTTTAAGTTCTGAGGCCCATTTTTTAATTGGCCCATTTGTTTCCTTGGTGTTTAGTTTTCTAAGTTCTTTGTGCACTCTGGATAATAGAGCTCTATCAGATATGTGGTTAGTGAAGATTTTGTCCCATTCTATGGGTTACCTTTGTGCTCGAGTTCTCTTTATCTGAACAGAAGCTCTTTAATTTCATAAGATCCCATCTGTTGAATGTTGGTTATAGTGACTATGCTAGTGGATTTCCGTTTAGGAACTGTTGGTCTAGTCCAATCAGCTCGAGGGAGTTCCCTACCCTTTCAACTAAGGTTTTTATAGTCTCTGACCTTATATTGAGGTCCTTGATCCATTTGAAATTAAGTCTTGTACATAGTGACAAATATGGGTTGAGTTTTAATCTTCTGCATGTGGACATCCAGTTTTGCCAGCACCATTTGTTGAAGATGCTATTGTTTTTCCATTGGATTTTTTGGACTCCTTTGTCAAAGATCAAATGGCTGTAATTGTGTGAGCTTATATCTGAGTCTTCAACCCTTATCCATTGATCCGTGTGTCTATTTTGGAGCCAGTACCAGGCTGTTTTTATAATTATGGATTTACAATATAGATTAAGGTTTGGTATGGTGATACCTCCAGCAGTATTTTTGTTACTCAGGATTGTTTTTGGTATTCTGGGTCTTTTGTGCCTCCATATGAATTTTGAGATTGATTGGTCAACTTCTTTAAAGAATTGCTTTGGGATTTTAATTGGTATAGCACTGAATCTGTATATTGCCTTTGCTAGGATGGTCATTTTTATGATGTTGATTCTGCTAATCCAGGAACATGGCAGGTCTTTCCACCTTCTGGTGTCTTCTGTAATTTCTTTCTTTAGGGTTTTAAAGTTTTCATTGTCAAGGTCTCTTACTTCCTTAGTTAGGTTTATATCAAGGTATTTCATTTTTTTAGGGGCTATAGTAAGTAGGATTGTTTCTCTCAGGGCTTTTTCACTTCTTTCATTCTGGGCATATAGGAAGGCCACTGATTTTTGTACATTTATTTTGTATCCTGCCATCCTGCTGAACTTCTGTATTAGTTCCAGGAGTTTCCTGGTGGCGGTTTTGGCATCACTCAGATATAAGATCATGCCATCTGCAAATAGAGATAACTTGACTTCTTCCTTGCCCATTTGAATCCCTTTTGTCTCCCTTTCTTGTCTTATGGCTTCAGCTAAGTACAATATTGAATAGAAGTGGTGAGAGTGGACAGCCTTGTCTAGTTCTTCCTGATCAAAGTGGGAATGCTTCAAGTTTTTCCCCATTGAGTATAATACTTGCTGTTGGCTTGTTGTATACAGCTTTTATTATATTGATAAAGGTTCCTTCCATTCCAACTGTTTCTAGCGTTTTGATCATAAAGTGCTGTTGGGTCTTGTCAAAAGCCTTTTCTGCATCTATTGTATCATGTGGTCTTGGATTTTGGACTGGTTTACATGGTGAATTACATTTATTGATTTGTGTATGTTGAACCAAACTTGTGTGCCTGGGATAAAGCCTACTTGGTCCCCGTGAATGATCTTTTTGATATGTTTTTGAATCCGACTTGCTAAGATTTTGTTGACAATCTTTGCATCTGTGTTCATCAGAGAGATTGGCCTATAGTTTTCTTTTTTAAGTGCATCTTCATTAGGTTTTGGGATTAGATGATATTAGCTTCATAGAAAGAATTTGGTAGTGTTCTTTCCTTTGCTATTTGATGGAACAGTTTAAGGAGTGTTGATATTATTAGCTCCTTAAATGTCTGGAAGAATTCTGTGCTGAATCCATTTGGTCCAGGACATTTTTTTGGTGGAAAGATTGTAGATTACTTTATTGATTTCCTCATATGTTATAGTATTATTTAAATAATTCAAAACTTCCTGATTCAAATTAGGTAAGTTTTGCTTACTTAGGAATTCATCCATTTCTTTTGTGTTATCAAATTTCATGAAGTATAAGTTTTTGAAATACAACCTTGTAATTCTTTGATTTTCTTGGGTATGAGTTGTGATAACTCCATTTTCATTTCTAATTTTGTTAATTTGAGTTTTCTCTCTCTTGATTTTGGCTAATTTAGCTAGAGGTCTATCAATTTTACTGATTTTTTCAAAGAATCAGCTTTTTAACTGGTTGATTCTTTGTGTTGTTTTCCTTATCTCAATTTCAGATATTTCTCCCCTGATTTTGCTAATCTCCTCTCTTCTACTGCTTTTGGGATTGGATTGGTCTTGAGTCTCTAAAGCTTTAAGCTGCATTGTTAAGTTATTTATTTGTGATGTTTCTATTTTTATATATGCATAACAGGTATAAACTTACCTCTTAGGGTGGCTTTCATTGTGTCCCAGAAATTTTGATATATTTTTATACATAAAGGAAATCTTGAATTTCCATTATGATTTCTTCCTGAATCCAATTCTCATTCAGCATCACAGTGCTTAGTTTCCAAGAGTTAGTGTATTTTCTGCAGTTTGTTGTGTTGTGGATGTCAAGCTTTAGACCATGGTGGTCTGATAGGGTACAGGCTAAAATTTCAATTTTCCTGTATATGTGGAGATTCGTTTTGTGGCCCAATATGTGTTCTATTTTGGAGAAAGTTCCATGTGCTACTGAGAAAAGTGTGTATTCTTTGGTGCATGGATGGAAAGTTCGATAGATATCTGTAAGGTCCATTTCAGTAAGGTTTTGATTAAGTTCCAAAGTATTTCTGCTAAGTTTTTGACCTGTTGATCTATCCCATGTTGAGAGGGCAATGTTGAAATTCCCAAGAATTATCGTTTTGGGGCTTATTTCTCACTTTAGAGGTTGTAGGGTTTGCTTAATGAATGTGGGGGGACCCATATTGGCTGCATATATGTTCACTATTGTGAAGTCTTCCTGGTGAATTGTACCTGTGATTAAAATGTAGTATCCATCTGTGTCCCTTATGATTTTTTCAGTTTGAAGTCCACTTTGTCAGATTGCATAATTGCTACCCCTGCCCCTGCTTGTTTCCTGGTTTCATTAGCTTGCAGAATTTTTGACCAGCCTTTTACTTTTAGAATGTGCCTATTTTTTTGTGGTAAGATGTGTTTCCTGAAGGCAGCAGATGGATGGGTTGTGATTTCTGATCCATGTTTGCAATTTGTGTCTTTTTAATTGGTGAGTTAATTCCATTGACATTTAGTGTTATAATGGAGAAATTACTTTTAATTCCTGACACTTTTTGTGTTTAGTGGCTTTCATAAGTGTATTATTCGGCTTGTAGGTTTTGGTGGTATTATACTTCCCTTTTGTATTCCTGGATATGCTTGTTCTTTTCTTCAAGCTTGAGTATTTTTTCTAGCATTTTTTGAAGGCCTGGTTGGTAGTCATATAAGCCTTCAAGTTGTCTTTATGGTGGAAAATTTTTCTTTCACCTTCGATCATGACTGATAGTTTTGCTGGGAATATCAGCCTGGGTTGACATTTTTGCTCATTCAATACTTGAAGTATGTCTCTCCAAGCTCTTCTTGCTTTTACTGTTTTGACTGAGAAGTCATTTGTTATTTTAATAGGTTTACCTTTAAAAGTGACTTGTTTTTTCTCCCTTGAAGCTCTCAGCACCAGTTCTTTATCTTGAATGTGGAGTGTTTTAACTATTATTTGCCATGGCGTGGTTCTGTTTTGGTCGTATCTGTTTGGGGTGTGGAATGCCTCTTGTATTTGGATGGGCCTCTCTTTCTTTAGATGAGGAAAGTTTTCCTTTATGATAATTTGAAAAATTTCCTCAGATGTGGTATTTTGGGATTCTTGTTTTGGTATTCCATGAATGTGCATGTTAGGCTTCAAGGTATCCCATAACTCTTGAATATTCCTCTCAAGTATCTTTTTGGCTTTAAAAACCTCTTCCATTGAAGTAGTTAGTTCTTCCACTTTGTCTTTAAGATCTGATATTCTATTTTCTGCTTCATTAGTTCTGCTGATAAGACTCTCTATTGAATTCTGGGTTGAAGATATCTTGTCTTTTAGTTCAATTTTAAACTCTGCTTGAGATTGTTTTTAACTGCTCTATGCCTACTTTTGTTTCTTCAACTGTTTTTCTCATCTCTAAGTGCCTGTTGTGTTCGTGTTCAAAGTGGTTGATGTGGTTATTTAACTCCTCTCAGATTTCCTCTTTCATAGTATTGATCATAGTAAAGATCAGGCTTTGAAAATCACTATCTTGGGTATGGCTTTCTTGGCTATTTTCTGTGAGTTTGTTCTGGTTGGAATCTATCATTATGGGGTTAATTCTTTCAGTAGGAGATTTGTTGTCTTGATTTTTGTTTCTCATGGGTTTGTGCTTCTATGACCAACAGACCAACAGATACACACATTTTCGTTTTTTTTTTAATTTTTATTATTTATTATTTATTCAATTGTGCATGTATGCATGTGTGCACATGTGCATATGTATGTGTGTGTGTAGAACCACGGACGAATTCGGGAACCACCATGGACTGCCTCCACCTCCTCCTTGTTTACTCTGCCCCGGGATTCACAGGCTCTGCCCTACCAGGACCAGAAATGCAGGCCACCCCCGCTTCCGTGCATCATCTATACGTGGGGTCTAGGATCCGAACTCAGGACTTTCCACCTGCAAGGCAGAGGCTTAACCCCTGAGCCACCTCTCCAGTCCCTTCATTTTATCTTTTAAGACTTTATTTTTCTTTCCGTGTGTTTTTGACTGAACTGAATTAGATGGTATTATTACACTTTAGCAGTTATTACTAGCATTTGCCTTGGAGTTGGGTATGCTTGTCTGGTATTGGTGTTATTTTCTAGATGAGGCTGTTAGACTGTTAGTACATCAATTAAGTCAGGTTTAGTAGACAGGGAGTGAAGATTAGTATGGTAGTGCAGATTTTTGGTTTACTTCCTTGGTGTTATGTGAGGGTGAATGGTACAGTCCCTGAAGTTGTATGTGTTTTAGGGTAGCTATATGGAAAAGTTAAACTATAGTGACTAATAATTGAGAGGAACAAGAGGGTAAAAAGGGTTTACTTATCCTTGAGCAGGATGTAAAGAATCTCTGCCATGTGATGGGATGATTTTAGAGGACTTCAGATGTATGGTATTTGTCCCCTAGAGCTTTTCTTGGGTTTTCTCTGGACTCTGTTGAATTCTGAGGAGCAGGGAGTTCACCCCGAGGAGCAGGGAGTCCACCATGGTCCAGGTTGGGGCAGAAGGGCAGAGTGCCTAGTGGGGTGAACAGATCATCTGGGACCTGGGGCGTGGCCTAGGGGCCTTGTTCCAGTGCCAGAGCAGACTGGCTGCTGGTGGAGTGCACAGGTCATCTGGGGCCTGGGGCATGGTCTAGCGGTCTTACCAGAGAAGCAGGTAGTCCACTCTGGTTCAGGTCTGGGGCAGAAGGGAGTATTGAAGGTTTTAACCTCAACCATACTTCTGTAACATTAGAAAGGTAAAGATAAAGTTTAACACTTGTTCACATTTTTAAAAAAACATGAAATGTAAGAGAGATCTCAGCTTTATTGAGGCCTATTAAAGCAATGCTACTTTCTCATAACAAAATTTACCTGCCTAGATTTTTGACAGCCAGAGAAAAAACCTGAAGGTAGTTATAATATGTTGGTGGACTCTTCTAGACACCACACCATAATGATTGGTTAGTTTGGAGCAGATGGAGAAGCATGTTTCATTGATTCCAGAGGGAATGATGAGTCAGAAGATTAACATCATGTACACACCATGGTGCTGGTTGTGTCTGGATTACTACAGATCTGATAGTCCAGTCAGATATCCACGTAGGTATTACTCCAGTAAGTAGTCCTGGTCTTATTTACAGAAATATTCACCAAGCCTATACTTCTCCAATGTGGAGTGTTTTAGCTAATGTCCATTGTCCATTCTCTATACCTGCATTCAGAAAGCAGTGTCAGGGCTCTAAAATAGAGACCTCAGTCAGGAATTCATCCAAGTAGACCAAGTCACAGTAGCTTTCTTCAGTTCAGTTCACCTAATGAGAGGGTTCTACCAGTGCTGGCAAGGGCCTTCTGGACCAGAGTGCCGGATGGGTGCATGGGATCACTGGCACCTTGTGCTTCTAAGGACACCTGTGTTGACAATGTTCCCTGTGCCCCCTTATTGGACTCTTGTATTTGAGACGTGAAATCTGATACAACAAAAGACAGAAATACATTCCTATAATAACAGGCAGAGGCTGAAGAGGAACCTTCACATGACTTTCTGCAGAATAAATCAGAGGGCACATTCTATTGAACATTTTAGTAATGTGCTTCTGTGACCAACAGACCAAAGGAAGTAATTAGACACTTTAAGGAAAAAAATCTCACTTGCCAATCACAGTCTAAATTAATTTTTAACTCTTTAAGAAAATAGTTTAAAAAGTTTTAAAAGTTAGATGACCCACATATATATTGGCTGGTTTTGGTTGTTCACCACTCCTCATTCCTCAGAAAACTGCTGTTGTTCAATGCAAACCAAACATGTTTGCACAAAGTCTGACTCACAGATGTTCTTTCCCTTGCTATGCTCTTCTTTCTACCAATGCATCCCTCGTATCCTATTAAAATGCCCATAGAGCCCACCAATATCTATTCATTCATTCTGTTGTATTTTACCAACCTCAGAGATTTATTGCTTTTTTCAAATTTGCTACAAATTATCGTGTAAAGAATACATCTTTCTCACACATCATCATCCATTTTACTTTTCCTCCAAATGCAATCATATGGTCACCCTCCCTAACAAATGTAAAAAATAAATGAGTATATTATTATGATGATGATGTGACTGTTGTAAGGAAAAAATGTCCCTTACACCCTAAATTTCAACTCGTAAAACTTGTAGATCGAGCTACATGGGACATTCAAGAGTTCCCCCTCAAGGACAAATTGCTTTAAATTTTTTAAAATGGAGGTATAAAATAGTAAAAGAAAATGAAATGTTAAGTGAAAACTCCAAAGACATTTTCATTCATTCAGTGTCTCAAGTATGAACACAGTGAGTTTGAGTTATTGTCACACCTTCAATCCCATCCACCCAACTCTTCCTTAACCCTTTCAGTCTCTTTTATTATCTTTATTTTTACATGAGTGGCCCAGTGAGTTTCATCTGGGTTACTGTGATAGTTAATCCTTGGTGTCAAGTTGACACACCTGGTATTAACTAAGATCGTGTGAGACCAGACTACACCTGGTAAGATCAGCTGAGATCACCTGAAGAGATTATCTGGATAATAAAGACCAGCCCTAGATCCCATTGGAATCTTTCAGTAGTGGACCATATAAAAGGGAACCACTAAAGAGAAAAGACACTTTTGTAGCTGTGCTAGGAATCGCTTTTCCTTCCAGCTGCCCAGCTTCTTCATTTCTTTACTTCTTCGACCCTCTAGCCCTCCAACCCTCCAAGTCTTGAAGTAGATTGAAGATTCTCTAGGAATCCTCCAGATTTTAACCCATCACCCACTGAACTACTGGACTGAGCAGCTACTGGCAGCGATTGTTTGATGACCTTGGCCATGTCTGTAAGGCAACTCAGTATATTCCCTATTCATATATTAATTTGGTTAATTCTCTAACTCTAGAGAACCCAACTAATACAGTTGCCTTTGATAAAATGTGCCTGAGTACGTACTAGGGCATAAATCATGTATCCGTGGGATGTCATCGATGAGACCATCTTCCTTCCTCCTCACCAGCAATGACCCTTTTTAGTCCCTCAGGAAGGTGTGGGGCCTCTGGAAGTTTTTTTTTTTTTCTCCCATACTGAAATGTTGACTGGACAAATTCCATGTCCATCTTCTGTATATATGCATAGCTACAGTAAATTTATGGATGCAAGAGACTTGCCATGTCCCAGATATAATGTGCAGCTACACTCCTGTCCACCCTTCAGGCTCTTACAGTCTTACTGCTCCATCTAGCCAAATGTCTCCTGAGACTTGGAATAGGAGGTTGACTGGGAAGTCATTTTTTAGGCCAAGCAGTTTGTCTTCACTTATTTTAAGTGCATTTTCAGTCTCTGCCTCAGAAAATCATGAGTAATTCTATCTGGAATAATTATAACGTAGAAACATGCAAAACAAATATATATGTAACGATATATATATTTATTAGTATAGTTATTTTATATACAAGATGCATGTTGTCTATAAATTTCCAACCAAAGAGCTTAGAGGAACAAGGGGACCTTTATATGTTATGATTCTCAGGAACAATTCTAAATCCAGTTTGGCAGAAGAGTGCACACCAGCAAGAGGAGATGAGAAAAATGCTCAAACCATATCAACAAGGATTTGTGAGAAAAGGGCAAAATTCATTAGAAAGGTCACAGCTTTCTGAATGTAGTATTTTTGCTCTATGCTGGCATAGTAATTATCTCCACATTAAATGCACTGATCCATATATGTTAGTAAATTAAAATCATCATTAGCTCCAGATTAGTGGTTGTTATATTCGTTAAATTCCTCTCATTAAATAACTCCATAGACTAGGTGAGAAGCATGTCTTGATTTTTTCTTCAATTCTTAAATTAAAAAAATTAATTGGGGCTGGAGAGATGGCTCAGGGGTTAAGCCTCTGCCTTAATCTCTGTAATACCTACAGTAATTGCAAAGATTATAAACAGGAGAGAAGGGGAAGGAGGGCCCCGCTAGAAACAAGGAGAGAGGGGATCATGCTACAAGAGAGATAATAGGCCACCATCAAGGACTGCAAGTAAGAAATGAGACATCTGGTTAAGCTCACAGACTATCCTTCCTAGTCACTTGCAACTGATGGGGTATCATCTTACCAGAAAGGGAGGGTATACAGTCTGGCAGATAGAAGGTAACCATTTTGCAATGGGAGACTGACCCACCCCTCACCTCAGTCTCCTATTCTTATTCCATCTATCTTTGAATCTATCCTTATAATAAGACCCTATTTTAATACCTTTTTATCTCTGGCCAGGGCTTACATCCAATACCCATCAGGATGGAGCCAAGGGCATTGCAGGAGCAGCAAAACTGAAAAAAAAAAACAACCAACAAACCATAATTCAGAACATCAGAGACTCTACATCAACCACCTGGAATCAGGCCTGCCTAATCTCTCCCCATCCTGAAGCTCAGGGAAATTTGCAGAAGAGGGGGCGGTAAGATTGTAAGAGCACAAGGATGGGAGGAGTCATGATATGCAAGATACTCCACACAAGTTAGAGCCAAAGCAATTATAATAGGACTCTGCATGATCTGCGCAACGACCAACATATCATTGACCCCTCAAAGTCTAGCATGGACTAAAGGCACTAGGAGCCTTAGAAGCAAGGGATTAACAGTCACAATAGTGTTCCTATACTTAAGGGGAACACAAGAAAGAGTTCTAGGAAATGCCACTGAGTCCTTACACCTCATCAGAGAGGAGGACCCAAAGGAAAATTTGATATACACATTAAAGGATGCTTCAGAGATAGGGGAGGGGACACTGGGAGAAAGGAAGGGAGGGGGGAAAGGAAGAAGAAAAGGGGAGAAGGAAGAGGGAGGTCGAAGGAGGGGTGGAGGAAGGGAGGGGACAGGGGTACCTATTACGTTTTTATAAACAGAAAAATAAATTTTCTCTTTTTTAAATTTTTTTATTATTTATTCAATTGTACGTGTATGCGTGTGTGCACGTGTGTGTATGTATGTGTGTGTATGTGTGTGTATGTATGTGTGTGTATGTGTGTGTGTCTGTGTGTGTAGAACCATGGACGAATTCGGGAACCACCATGGACCGCCTCCACCTCCTCCTTGTTTACTCTGCCCCGGGATTCACAGGCTCTGCCCTACCAGGACCAGAAACGCAGGCCACCCCCCTCCCCCGCTTCTGCCCGGCATCTATATGTGGGGTCTAGGATACGAGCTCAGGACCTTCCGCCCACAAGGCAGAAGTTTAATTCCTGGGCCACCTCTCCAGCCCCAGAAAAATAAATTGAAAAAAAAGAAATATGACTCTTGCTGAACTAATTCAGAAATTCAATATATGTGAAATTATGCCATCTGTTCACTAAAATGACTACACAATTATTCCTTATAAAGTTCAGAAGTTATTGGAAAATAGAAATAAAATAAAGCCTAATAAAGTTCCTACCATTATGACCAAATATAGGCCAGCTTATATGATAGCAGCCAGAATTTGGTATCCTCCAAAAGGAAAAATTAATGTATGGCATACATCCCCTGCAACAGATTCACCTTTACCATTTACAGGAATATATAATAGATATGACACAAGTATAGTTTATTAAAAACATGTTCCATACTGAAATCTAAATTCTATGGATAGATTAAAAAGGAGCTCAACCTCCTTGGTATATTTTTACTAATATAGCCTTTATTAATGTAATGAAAGCAATGTGGACTTAGACCTTGTGGCTACTTGGTGGAGTATTGTAAAATAAATAGATTTGGAGATACTGGGGAAATGGAACAGAGACTGTTCATATGTAATAAGACCTGTCTATGTCTTTACCCTTAAACAATGGGTTAGGTACTTAAAAATTGTTTATACAAGAGATCATTCTTGCTGAGCATAGGAGACTGAGAGGGTATGTGTTTGCTTTCCTCTGTTTGCAGGTGCAGTGATATTTTTCTAACAAAAATCTGTTACAAACTTCAATAAAATGAGTTCAGATTAAAAAAAATTAATTGGGGCTGGAGAGGTGGCTCAGGGGTTAAGCCTCTGCCTTGCAGGCAGAAGGTCCTGAGTTCGGATCCTAGACCACGTATAGACGCCGGGCAGAAGCGGGGCGGCCTGCGTTTCTGGTCCTGGTAGGGCAGAGCCTGTGAATCCCGGGGCAGAGTAAACAAGGAGGTGGAGGCGGTACATGGTGGTTCCCGAATTTGCCCGTGGTTCTCCACATACACACACATAAACACACACACACACACACACACACACACACACACATACACGTGCGCGCACACGCACACACGCACATGCACAATTGAATAAAATAAAAAAAATTAAAAAGCCTATAGGAGATAAAACAAAACTACAAATACAAACTTAGGTTTGATGACATGTACCAAGCTATGGTTTCTCCACATTAAGTATAAATTCTTAGCAGTTGATATCACCATCCCTAGTCTTTGTAAGTATAAGTGAACCAAATATACTAAATAATTTATTTTCCCTGTGACTTACCTATTGGCCTCATGAAATACGTTTTGATTAGCATTGTGCCAAATGGCTTCAGACTTGAGTTGCACTGGAAAGACTTTCTCATGCACTTCTCACATGTGAGTGCCCTGTTTAACTATTATTAAGCTGAATATATTTCTGAGGTTTTCCAATAAGAAAGCTTTAGTAAATGATTTTTTATTTTTTATTTTTGTAAAAGTCAAAAATGTATAATATTCGTGTAGTTTCTAGGAAGGATTTAACCAAAGTCATAATTTGTCACTCAACTTGTTTATATCACTACAGGGAAATTCCAATGCAACAGTTACACCAATGTCCCTTGTTAAAAAAACAGATCATGAGACAAAACTAAAGCTTCTGAATCTGGGAAAGCTGTGAGAGTTTATAGAGACTGTGTGATAAGTCAGGGTCAAGGGCTCATTAGTCATGTGTATGTGTGTGTCTCAGTGTGTGTGTCTTACAATAAATCATACTAGAGTGACATTTGCATATCTTTGTTCATTGCAGCTCACAGTACAGAAGAAATGGAATCTTCCTATATGAAAATCAGCATTCAATTCAAGATCAGTGTACATAATTGAAATACTATAGCATTTTATAAGTTGAAAGGGGGCTGGACAAATGCCTCCCAAAGAAGGACCTGAGTGCTGATCCTGAATCCCACAGAAAAATGCCAGGTTGGAATGGCAGGAACCTGTTCTTCCAGCTAAAGAAGGTGCCTGGAGAGTCACAGAGCAAAGTGAAAAAGGAGGTAGAACCAATCCAGGATGACTCTGGCCTTCAGAGGGAAACTCACACAGTGCCCTACACACACACACACACACACACACACACACACACACACACACACACAAATTTAAAGAGTAAATTTGATATCTACATTGGAGGTAGGGTTCTGGGAGATGATAAAAGAACACATGTAGAAAAGAAGGAAAAAAGGGAACAGCTCCCTTTATACCCCACCCTGCTCCGCTGGTCAGGATGCGCGTGCAGTCCAGCCGGGCCTCACCCCGCGCCCAGGTAAGTCTCCGCCTGTGCACCGCCCACCAGGACCCCAGGTCAGCCCAAAGGGACCCGGCTCCGACTCCCACCATCCAGCCGGAACCGTGCGCTGGGCCGAGGGACGAGGAGGACCTCCCCCTGCGCCCGGGCCCTGCCCCAGCTGCCCTCGGGTTAAATAGCTCCACGCCGACGCCCCCCATCCTCCCTTTACCCCACCCCGCTCCGCCAGTGGGAATGCGCGCGGTCCAGCCGGGCCTCACCCCGCGACCTAGGTAAGTCTCCGCCCGTGTCCGCCCACCAGGACCCCAGGCCAAATAATTCAGTTTAGTGAAATTGAGAGATCTTAAGAGTTAAAATGACAATGCCAAAGTCAAAGTGCAAATCCGTGAGAAGCAACACTCAAGTAAACAAATTTCCCACTGAAGAAATTAATCCCATAATGTTAGACTCCAACCAGAACAAATCCGCGGAAAAAGGCCAAGAAAGCCTCACCCAGGATAAAGACTTTCAAATATGATCATTACCATGTTCAATACTATGAAAGAGAAAATCCGGGAGGAATTACATAATCGAATCAATCGCTTTGAAGAGGAACACAACAGACATCTGGAGGAGTTGAGAAAAACAGTGCAAGAAACAAAAACTGGCATAGAGCAGTTAAAACAAACTCAAGCAGAGTTTAAAACTGAGCTAAAAGACAAGTTATCTTCAACCCAGAACGCCACAGAGAGTCTTATCAACAGAACTAATGAAGCAGAAAACAGAATTTCAGACCTTGAAGATAAAGTGGGAGTACTAACCAGCTCAATGGAAGAGGTGGTTAAAGCCAAAAAGATACTTGAGAGAAATATCCCAGAGATATGGGACACCCTGAAGAAGCCTAACATGCGTATTCATGGAATACCAGAGCAAGAATCTCAAAATACCACCCCTGAGGAAATTTTTCAAACGATCATCAAGGAAAACTTTCCTCATCTAAAAAAAGAGAGGCCCATCCATATACAAGAGGCATTCCACACCCCAAACAGATACGACCAAAACAGAACCACGCCATGGCAAATAATAATTAAAACACTCCACATTCAAGATAAAGAACTGGTGCTGAGAGCTTCAAGGGAGAAAAAACAAGTCACTTTTAAAGGTAAACCTATTAAAATAACAAATGACTTCTCAGTCAAAACAGTAAAAGCAAGAAGAGCTTGGAGAGACATACTTCAAGTATTGAATGAGCAAAAATGTCAACCCAGGCTGATTTACCCTGCAAAACTATCAGTTATGATCGAGGGAGAAAGAAAAATTTTCCAGCACAAAGATAACTTGAAGGGATACATGTCCACCAAACCAGGCCTTCAAAAAATGCTAGAAATGATACTCAAGCGTGAAGAAAAAAAAGGCATATCCAGGAGAACAGAAGGCAAATATAACACCATTAAAAGCGAAGCAATATACTTATAAAAGCTACTAAACATAATAAATGTCTGGAATTCACAATAATTTCTCCATTATAACACTAAATGTTAATGGAATTAATTCACCAATCAAGAGACACAGATTATAAACTTGGATTAAAAATCACAATCCATCAATCTGCTGCCTTCAGGAAACCCATCTCACCACAAAAGATAGACACGCTCTAAAAATAAAAGGCTGGTCAACAATTCTACAAGCAAATGGAAGCAGAAAACAGGCAGGGGTAGCCATTATGCTATCAGACAAAGTGGATTTCAAACCAAAGAAAATTATAAGAGTCACTGAACATATATGCACCCAATACAGGCCCCTCCACATTCATTAAGAAAACCCTACACAGTCTAAAGCAAGAAATCAATCCCCAAACGATAATTCTTGGGGACTTCAACACCGCCCTCTCAACATGGGATAGATCAACAGGTCAAAAGCTTAACAGAGACACTTTGGAACTTAATCAAACCCTGAAAGAAATGGACCTTACAGATCTCTATCGAACTTTTCACCCACGCACCAAAGAATACACATTTTTCTCAGCAGCACACGGAACTTTCTCCAAAATAGATCACATATTGGGCCACAAAATGAATCTACACATATACAAGAAAGTTGAAATTCTAACCTGTGCCCTATCAGACCATCACGGCCTAAAGCTGGACATCCACAACACATCAAACAAGAGAAAATACACTAACTCCTGGAAACTTAACACTATGATGCTGAATGAGAACTGGATTCAGGAAGAAATTAAAAAGGAAATTCAAGATTTCCTGAAAGTGAATGATAACGAAAATACAACTTACCAAAATCTCTGGGACACAATGAAAGCTGTTCTAAGAGGTAAGTTCATAGCTCTTAATGCCTACATCAAAAAAATGGAAACATCAGAAATAAACAACTTAACAATGCAGCTTAAAGCTTTAGAAAAACTAGAGCAATCTGATCCCAAAAGCAGTAGAAGAGAGGAGATTAGCAAAATAAGGGGAGAAATATCTGAAATCGAGATTAAGAAAACGATAGAAAAAATCAACCAGTCAAAAAGCTGGTTCTTTGAAAAAATCAATATGATTGATACACCCCTAGCTAAATTAACCAAAAGCAAGAGAGAGAAAACCCAAATTAACAAAATTAGAAATGAACATGGAGTTATCACTACTGATACCCAAGAAATCCAGAGAATTATAACATCATATTTCAAAAACTTATACTCTGTGAAGTTTGACAACACAAAAGAGATGGATGAATTTCTAAGTAAACACAACTTACCTAAATTGAATCAGGAAGTTGTGAATTATTTAAATAGTCCTATAACATATAAGGAAATTGAAGAAGTAATCTCAAATCTTCCCACGAAAAAATGTCCTGGACCAGATGGATTCAGCACAGAGTTCTACCAGACATTTAAGGAGTTAATAACACCAATACTCCTTAAACTGTTCCATCAAATAGCAAAGGAAGGAACACTACCAATTTCCTTCTATGAAGCTAATATCGTTTTAATCCCAAAACCTGATAAAGATTCACTTAAAAAAGAAAACTATAGGCCGATCTCCCTGATGAACACAGACTCAAAGATTCTCAACAAAGTCTTAGCAAATCGGATTCAAAAACATATTAAAAAGATCATTCATGGGGACCAAGTAGGCTTCATCCCCGGCACACGAGGTTGGTTCAACATACACAAATCAATAAATGTAATTCATCATGTAAACCAGTCCAAAGTCCAAGACCACATGATACTCTCGATAGATGCAGAAAAAGCTTTTGACAAGATCCAACAGCCTTTTATGATCAAAACGCTAGAGACAGTAGGAATGGAAGGAACTTTTATCAATATAATAAAAGCTATATACAACAAGCCCACAGCAAGGATTATGCTCAATGGGGAACAATTGGAAGCATTTCCACTTCGATCAGGAACTAGACAAGGCTGTCCACTCTCACCACTTCTATTCAGTATTGTACTTCAAGTCTTAGCTGAAGCCATAAGACAAGAAAGGGACATAAGAGGAATTCAAATCGGCAAGGGACAAGTCAAACTATCCCTATTTGCAGATGACATGATCTTATACCTGAGTGATCCCAAAATCTCCACCAGGAAGCTCCTGGAACTAATTGAGAAGTTCAGCAGGGTGGCAGGATACAAAATAAATGTGCAAAAATCAGAGGCCTTCCTATATGCCCAGAATGAAAGAAGTGAAAAAGCCTTGAGAGAAACAATACCATTTACTATAGCCCCTAAAAAAATGAAATACCTTGGTATAAACCTAACTAAGGAGGTAAAATACCTTTACAATGAAAACTTTAAAACCCTAAAGAAAGAAATAGCAGAAGACACCAGAAGGTGGAAAGACCTCCCTTGTTCCTGGATTGGCAGAATCAACATCGTAAAAATGACCATCCTACCAAAGGCAATATACAGATTCAATGCTATACCAATCAAAATCCCAAAGCAATTCTTCGAAGAAGTTGACCAAACAATCTCAAAGTTCATTTGGAGGCACAAAAGACTCAGGATAGCAAAAACAATCCTGAGTAACAAAAACACAGCTGGAGGTATTGCCATACCAAACCTAAGTCTATACTACAAATCCATAGTTATAAAGACAGCCTGGTACTGGCTCCAAAATAGACACACAGATCAATGGATAAGGATTGAAGACCCAGATATAAGCCCACAAAGTTACAGCCATTTGGTCTTTGACAAAGGGGCCCAAAGAATCCAATGGAAAAAGAACAGCATCTTCAACAAATGGTGCTGGCAAAACTGGATCTCCACATGCAGAAGATTAAAGCTGGACCCGTACTTGTCACCATGTACAAGACTTAATTCCAAATGGATCAAGGACCTTGATATCAGGCCAGAGACTATAAAAACCATAGTTGAAAGGATAGGGAACTCCCTCGAGCTGATTGGGCTAGGCCAACAGTTCCTAAACAGACATCCAATGGCACAGTCACTGCTACCAACTCTCAACAGTTGGGATCTTGTGAAATTAAAGAGCTTCTGTTCAGATAAAGAGATTATAACGCGAGCTCAAAGGCAACCCACAGAATGGGAGAAAATCTTCACTAACCACACATCTGATAGAACTCTGCTGTCCAGAGTGCACAAAGAACTTAGAAAACTAAACACCAAGGAAACCAATGGCCCAATTAAAAAATGGGCCCTGGAACTTAAAAGAAACTTTACCAGGGATGAAATTAAAATGTCTAACAAATATCTGAAAAAATGCTCCACTTCCTTAGCCATCAGGGAAATGCAAATCAAAACTTCCCTGAGATATCATCTCACCCAGCTCAGGATGGCAAAAATCCACAATACAAACAACAACAAATGTTGGAGAGGATGTGGAGAGAGGGGAACTCTCCTACATTGCTGGTGGGAATGCAGGCTCATACAGCCACTCTGGTGAGCCGTCTGGAGATTCTTAAAAAAATTAAAGATTGAAATGCCATAAGACCCTGCTATTCCACTTTTGGGAATAACCCCCCATACAGCAGAGGTTCACCTCGATAGCACAAGCACGACCATGTTCATAGCAGCACTGTTTACAATAGCAAAGTCATGGAATCAGCCCAAATGTCCAACAGTTGACGAGTGGATAAGGAAACTGTGGTACATCTATACAATGGAGTACACTCAGCCATCAAAAATGATGAATTGCTGGAATTTGCCAGGAAATGGATGTCATTAGAAACAATTATATTAAGTGAAGTATCCCAGACCCAGAAATTAAGCACCATATGTACTCCCTAATAGGTGGCTCCTAGTACCAAACCCACCCAGCCCACCTAGAGACAGTAATTCCAAGGAGTATGAACAGACGGGATGGGGTAGGAGGGCCATACCAGAAACAAGGAGAGAAGGGACCATGTTACAGCAGGGAAAATAGGCCTCCACCAAGGACCCAAATAAGTAATGAGACATCTGATTAAGTTCACAGACTTTTGTTCCTGATCATTTACTACTGAGGGGGTGTGATCTCACCAGAAGAGGAGGGCATATAGTCTGGCAGATAAAAAGTAACCATTCTGCAAATGGGTGATAGACCCCTCCCTTACTGTGGTTTCCCACTTTTATTACATCTACCTTTGAATATGCTTTTATCACAAGACTCTAACAGCTTTTTGTCTCTGGCCCAGGGGGTAACATACAATGCCCACCAGGATGGAGTGAAGGGCATTGCAGGAGCAGCAAAACTGCAAAAGAAAATCAACAAACCACAATCCAGAACTTCAGAGACTGTATATCAACCACCTAGAACTAGGCCAGCTTAGTCTCTCCCTATCTTGAAGCTCAGGGAAATTTGCGGAAGAGGGGGCGGTAAGAGTGTAAGAGCAAAACGATGGGAGGAGCAATGATATGTAAGATACTCTATACTAGTTAGGGCTGAAGCAATCATAATTGGACTTTGCATGCCCTGCGCATTGTCCAACACACTGTTGACCTCACAAAGTCTAGCATCTGCTAAAGGCATCAAGATCCTTGGAGGCAAAGGATTGGCAGCCACAGCAGTGTTCCTATACCTAAGGGGGAACACAGGAAAGGGTTCAGGGAAAGGCCACTGGGTCCTTGTACGTCATCGGAGAGGAGGGCCCAGAGGAAAATCAGACATGCACAAGAAAGGACTCTCTGGGAATTGGGGCGGGAGGCACTGGGGGATGGGGAGGGAGAGGGGTGAGGAGGGGGAACAGGGGGTACGGGGGGAGGAGGAGGGAGGGAGGGAACTGGTGTACCTAATAAATTTGTATGAGCTGAAATAATAATAAAAATGTATTAATAAAAAAAAGGGGACAATGGAAGGAAAGTTTTGAGCAAGGAAGAATGAAGGAACAAGATGGGTTTATGCAGTTAAAATATAGAGTAAAGATGTAACAGGGTGAGACAGAAGTAGGATAAGTCACAAGACAATAAAAAATTATCATTTTAATATATTAACCAATATAATATGCACAGGTAAAGGCAAAGGTGGAGAGAAAAGAGAAATTATTCTGAAAAGTTCTTAATAAAAGACATACATGATAAAAAAAATTTCAAGTACCAGACATTATACCTTGTAAAGAAGTGCTAGTCAATCAGAGAAGTCCCAAAGAATTCTAAAGCAATTTAAGAATTTGTCATTGCTTCTGTCAATCCTCTGAAAATGTGTGTGGCTGTGCTTCCTTTGGGCTGCAGCTGGTAGGATGCCCGTCCCCCACCAGTTTCCTCTTCCTGAAGGACTGTTTTCTCAGTCACCAGAAGCTGGGGGATGGGACTCCAGTGCCTCTTTACTCCCCTCAGCTTTCATGTCCTCCAGTGAGCACTTGCTAGCACCCGTTCAACTCTTGTCCTGAAGGAAGGACAGCCACCGCTCCCAGCACAAGACTCCCCAGGCTTGGACCTCCTTGAACAACTGCTCTCAGGGACTGACTCTGTCCAGCAGCCGCACGCCTTTCTGTATGCAGGTGCATAGGGTGAGCACATCTCAATGCCTGATCCACCCTCAGCCAGACACATTTCGTGTTTTGGTGGACGTGCTGTGAAGAAGCAGCATGGCTGCATTTGATGGCCACTGAAGCTCACCTCCTCCACTTCCAGCTAGCACTGCATCATTTGGATGAAGCTTGAAAAGAAAGTCCACATCTCAAACCTCTTTTCCCAGATTGGAGCAGAAGAAAAACCTGAAATGATACTCTAAACATGGACAATTACATTTACTGCCACCAAGACTCATTCAGGGTCTCAAAAATATTCTACGGTTCTATTTTCCTTTTCACCTATATATTATTATTTAATAGAGATATGATTGACACACAAAGAACCATGAATATTAAGCCAGCACTATATCTACTGAGGTTCATTTTCCACCCTTAGTACCTTTTGTGCAGATACAAAATAGATAAAAGGAAATCAAGAAAAACAACAATATCTAAAATACCCTCTGCAAGCAGTGTTTAAAAAAATCTAGTTATGTTCTATAATACTTGAACAGCTTCTCTATTTAAACTTGTAAAACACTGATAAAACATATCAAGCATGATGTGTGGTCAGACAGCTCAGCAAGTGAGCGCTCCTGATGCCAATCGTGAGCTATTTCCTACATCCTGGAGTGAGATAAGCAACAAATATTATTAACAAAATTGACAAGGTATTGGCCCAAAACAGACTTGTTGAGTAGAACAGAGGGTGGTCACAAAATATATTACCCAAATAAAGTCATGTGCTCTTTAACAGTATTAAGAGGAAGTCATAATGTGATAAAGGTTGTGTTAATTATGGTTCCATTAAAAGTAATCTGCACAAGCTGTTCCAGGTACATTTTCAGCTATAGTGAGGCAGCACTGATACACTGTGGAAGGGAAACATGGAGATCTACTTGGCTTGTGGTTGAAGAGTGGATATAGACCTTTATGATGGGAATTACATAGTATAGGGCATAGTGGCAAAAGTAGGCGGCCCCAGTTCAGGTAACTGCAACAGTGGAAAGCAGAGAGAGCAAGAGGATCTCAGTAAGTCAGTACAGATCACAACATCTAATGTCACATGTCCGGTGACTTCAATTCTTCCAGCAAGCCTCCCACACTTAAAGCTGACACAATCTTACCAAACTTAATAGTTTTGGATGAGCACATGTAGACCTCTGAGAGACAAGCAATATTCAAGGAATGACACTGCCCTCCTTCTCCCCCGCTGATTCAAGGTGTTCTCATGATGCATACATTTATGCATACATGAGACCACATATTCAACAAGAAACATTGGAAACTCCAAATGTATTTATTTTTTCCAACAATAAAACGGTGATAACACACACTGTAGATTTTGAGAAAATCTTTGCCAGAAATTCATTCGACATATCACCATTCATATATGAACCTGGAAAAGTTGAACTAGCAAATGATTCTACCCACTGTGATATATGTGATGTGATTGAGATAGCATAAAAGAATATGACACACTAATATGTTTGAATGACAAGAAGGACTACAATTTGAATTGTTGATTATATTTGTAGATTTATATGAACATTAAATGACTGTCCATCTTGACACCATTTGGGAATACCTCAGAAGACATTTGTGGCAAGTAATGCAGAGATTGTTGAAGCAATATATTAGATGATAATTCTATTTATATCGAATGTAAAGAATGGAATGTATTCATGGATGTGTTTTCGACATACTTGTTTGGACTGAGCAGATAGTTTCCTTGTAAAAAGGATCCTGTCAAAGTATGAAGACTCGACTTTGGATTCCAGGAACCCATGCAAAAAGTGGGGTCTGGTGGTATTCTTCATATAGGGAGACAATGACAGAAACAGACTTAGCACCCAGTTTACTTCACCTAGCAATGATCATCTTTAATGAGAGACCTTTTAAAAATTAGGATGGCTTTAGAAGAATATATTCTTCATCCTTTTTGTCCATCTGCTTATACAACTTTGTGGACAAACTTCTTCCAGAAGTCAGGACTCACCACCCATCAGAGAACACATGAAGATGAGAAGTCATTGAATACAGACAATGTACACTAGCCTTCCCAGAGACGTGAAAACCACTGTCCATCATTTAACTTCTACAAGTAAGAAACCATGTGAATATACACAACATGGAAAAGTTTTCTCTCATAAATTTTTGTTTTACATCAGAGAACTTATATAGGTGAGAAGCCATATGAATGCATAGAATGTATAAAAGTTTTCCTACAGAAGGAAAATCTTGCTGTACATCAGAGACATCAGGCAGGTGAGAAGACATACAAATGCACAGAATGTGGAAAAGCTTTCTCCAGTTAGTTGAAGCTCGCTGAACATCAGAAAATTAATCAGGTGACAAGCCATAAGAATGTACTTAAAGTGAAAAACTTTTTCTTGGAAATAAGCCCTGACTATACACCAGAGGATTCTGGTAGATGAGAAGCAATATGAATGCATAGAATGTGGAAAAGCTGGATAACTCAACATTGTCATTAATACTATGGAAGGGTTTTTTTTATCAAACATTCTGAAAGCCAATCCTATATTGAATGAATAATTGGAATAGAATTTCTCCAACTTTTAGAATATTTCTTCATCCTAATTGTTTCATTTTGCACAAAATGCTTAGATAGAGATGAAATCAAACTTTTTAATATTTTTTTAATTTAGTAGGTAACTGAGATATAGCTCATGCACCAGTCTGGCCTTGGCTTTTCTATACAGAATAGGATGACCATGAACTCATCATTGAGATTATAATAAGTTCCATATACCATCTCAGATTTACCAGTTCTGGAAATTATTCCCACACTATACACCAGATTCAGAATGTTTTGTTAATACCTTTGTTATCCATTAATTTCCCTTTTTTTCTATTGTAAAATATTGTCATCTGAATGTTGCAGCCACAATTTTTATCTGATCAGCTGTAGCTGCTTGCAAGAGAACATGAATAGACCTATTACTGTTGACATTCCCTCAATTGCCAAGTCCAATTTCCATGTTCCTAAGTGTATTGGATGTTGCCTAGAGAGTCTGCTAAATGTGTAAACATCTTTTTCATTAGGAATTCTCCTTTTATCCAAACATAAAAAGTGGTTGTCCCTGCTCCCTCCCTCTCCTCTATTCCTCTCTCAATCTCCCCTTCCTTTACCAATATATTTCTCTCCCTCCCACCCTCCTGTCTCTCTGTTAGTGTGGATCACAGGGGTTCCTTTGAGTTGTCTCCTCTAGTGTGTGCTCAGACCTCTGTAACTGTTTAAATGGCCTTTCCTTGTGTAGACCCACAGATAGGGACATTCCCCTTCACCTGTCTAGCCCTTATTCCTATGGTTCTCATTGCATCTAATTATTTCTCCTGAGTTCTTCGCTGGTCCATGGGGGAATGTTGATATGTCAGCCATTGTGCAGGGCAGGTAAAGGTAGATCTCATATTAGTGAGTTTCTGGATGCAGCATCCCTGTTGTGAATAAAGGAATCTGGCCAGCAGTGTACCTCCCCACCTCCAGGCTTATAGTCTTACTACCTCCTCTTCCACTAGAGTCCCCGAGGCTTAGAATGGGAAGAGGTTGGTTGGCCTGATTCAGACTGAGCATTTTAAGATCACTGATACTCTTCACTCTGATTAGTTGTTGTCTATTTCATCCATTGTAGTAGGCTGTGCCTTGTTTGGATGTTGAGATTTTTTTTATTTAAAGATATAATGAGAGGTGTTTAGAAGGTGGTTTATTATCATGTGTTTATGGTTAGTGTTAAGATGTCTAATCCTGTCTAGTGTTGATTTTCTTCCTCTCTGCTATCGTTCCCTGTTATAGGTGGGGGGTTGCAGGGGAGGCAGAGGCATGTCTAGTAGAATTACATCCGGCTCTTCAATGGAAACAGTAAAGCCAGAAGAGCTTGTAGAGACATCCTTCAAGTCATGAAAGATCATAAATGCCAACCCAGGCTGCCATACCCAGCCAAAATTATCAGTTATTCTTGAAGGTGAAATAAAGATCTTCCCTGGCAAAATAAACTGAAGTCCTTCTTGTCTACCAAACCAGATCTTCAGAAGAAATGATAAAAAATACTCATGACAGAAGAAATTGATCAACATGCTCAAGAAGATAGAAGCCGGGCTGGAGAGGTGGCTCAGGGGTTAAGCCTCCGCCTTGCAGGTGGAAGGTCCTGAGTTCGGATCCCAGATCCCACGTATAGACGCCAGGCGGAAGCGGGGGCGGCCTGCGCTTCTGGTCCTGGTAGGGCGGAGCCTGTGAATCCAGGGGCAGAAGGAGGTGGAGGCGCCCATGGTGGTTCGCGAATTCGTCCGTGGTTCTACACATACACAGACATACACACACAGACACGCGTGCGTGCATATACACACGCATATGCACACAGTTGAATAAATAATAATGATAAAAAAATTAAAAAAAAAAGAAGATAGAAGCCAAAAAAAAAAAAAAAGCCAATACAACTATCAGGCAAAGAATCACCAACACAAAAACCAGTAAGTTCAAAAAGTGAGGGGAATCAACAAAAACTTCTCAATTATAACTTTAAACATCAACAGGATCAACTATCCAGAGAATCAGGAAACACACCACACAACATGAGGTACTGCAAGGACACACGGCTTCTAACCATGCTTAGGATCTGCCATGCTCACCTCTTCTGGCATCTGGGACAGCCAGCATATTCCCTGCAGTTCTTCCACAGCAGAGGGACTGTGGAGGCTGTGGATGTGAAGTTCCAAGTATGGAGTCCACAGCCACAGGATCAAAGATGGCTGGCCAAATCCCAAGGCCTCAGAGAGCTTGGAAATCCACCCCTTTCACTCGATCTGTGAGTCTGATTGAAAATTCCTCTCATTAGCATCACTGGTTAGATAGAGCCTCAGTTCCTACTCTCTAGGATACTGAGTGAAAGAGGCTAGCAGGAATCCATGATAAAGGAACCAAAAATGTCCATTTTTTGCCTACAGTTATTGCAAACATGACTTTTTCTAGGTAAATGTGAATGTTATTGACCATTTTCATTTAACTTTGAAGATAAGGCTGTATCAGCTGATGAAGTGCAGGTCAGTATTGTTAGATGGGCAGAGAAAGGAATGGAGAGCATCCACATTGTGCAAGGTCAACGTGGAGGTACGGTAATAAGAAGAAGCTAGGCTGGTGAGAATTCAGCATGTAAGGCATCTGCTTGCAACCTGGAGACCTGAGTTCAATCTCTAGAAGGCCACAGGGTGCTGTGGTCCGGCCGCAGCCTGAATCCAGGATCCCGATAGGTAGACAAAGAGTTGGTGGAGATGGAGAGCAGCAGACATGCAACTCCAGGCTGAGTGAATTGGAACTCGTTTATTGAAGCTTACAGCAGAGTTTATATTAGAAAATCTAGGATATGGGGTAAAGAATGCATAGCTACACCCACAGACAGAGGAAAACAAAGACACACATACCCTCCCAGTCTCCTTTTCTATGTCCTCAGTAGGAACCACCTTTTGTTTAAACAATTTTCAAGAACCTAACCCATTGTGTGAGGGTAAAGGCACAAACAGGACCTACTACATTACACATTACACATTAACACACTCCGTTCCATTCCCCCAGTATCTCCAAATCTATCTATTTTACAATGGTCCACCAAATAGTCACAGAATCTAGATCCACATTGCTGTCATTCTTTTAATAAAGACTGTTTTTGTGATTTAGTTAAAATATACAAGGAGATTGAGTGCCTTTTAATCTTCCCATAGAATTTAGATTTCAATAAGGAACATGTTTTCCATTACAATTAACTATATGTGTTGCATATCTATTATATATTCCTGTAAATGGTAAAGGTGAATCTGTTGGAGGGGGCGCATGCCATACATTAATTTTTCGTTTTGGAGGATACCAAATTCTAGCTGCTGTCATATAAGTTTGCCCACATTTGGTCATGATGGTAGGAACTATATTAGGATTCATTTTCTTCCTACTTTCTAATAACTGATATACTTTATGAGAAACAGTTGTGTACTGATTCTTGTGAACAGATGGCATGATCTCATATTCATTGAATTTCTGATTAGTTTAGCAAGAGTCATATTTGAGGGAATTTTACCCACCTGTTTTTGGACTCTTGAAGTTACTCTCCAGTCTCTTCAGAATCAGTGTATATACATTCTGGCTAACAAAGAAGAGGCAGGAGTGATATCTACTTGTTGTGTGGGACCAGACATGATATCTCCAAGTAGAGTTAAAAGCAGGCATGACACTTAGTTGGTAAAAGGGAATGGACAACCTGGAACTGGGCCAGCCTAATCTCTCCCCATCCTGAAGCTCAGGGAAATTTGTGGAAGAGGGGAGGTAAGATTGTAAGAGCACAAGGATGGGAGGAGCAATGATATGCAAGATACTCCACACAAGTTAGGGCTGAAGCAATCATATTTGGACTTTACATGCCTTGCGCTATGTCCAACACATTATTGACCTCACGAAGTCTAGCATGGACTAAAGGCACTAAGATCTTGGAGGCTAGGGATTGACAGCCACAGTAGTGTTCCTAAGCTTAAGGGGAACACAAAAAAGCGTTCTGGGACAGGAGGGATGGGGAAGGAGGGCCCCACCAGAAACAAGGAAAGAGGGGACCATGTTACAGCAGAGAAAATAGGCCACCATCAAGGACTGCAAGTAAGTAATGAGACATCTGGTTAAGTTCGCAGACTTTCCTTCCTGATCATTTGCAACTGATGAGGTATAATCTCACCAGAAGGGGAGGGCATATAGTCTGGCAGATAGATAGAATAAACCATAATTCAGAACATCAGAGATGTTCAGGAAAGGGTTCTGGGAAATGCCACTGGGTCCTTGCACCTCATTGGAGAGGAGGACCCAGAGGAGAGTTTGGCATGCACACTAAAGGATGCTCCGGGGATGGGGGGAGGCATTGTGGGATGGGGAGGGAGGGGAAGGGGAGGGGAGATCAGGGGGGTGGGAGGTGGAGGGAGGGAGGGGACTGTTGTACCTGTTAAGTTTGTATGAGCGGAAATAATAAAATTTAAAAAATTTTAAAAAGACCTTTGAATATATTTAAAAAGTTGGAAATGTAATGAAAGCTCAAATAAAATCATCAACCATGACCAAGTTAGCTTCATTTGAGAAATATGTAAATCAATAAATGAAATTTATCACAAAATTGAATTAAGAGGGTGATCATGATTATCCCAATAGATGCAGAAAACTAGACTTTTATGAAATCTACCATTCCATCATGATTGGTTGTTATGGGGTTCAGAAATCTACTCAATGAGGCATAGACAATGAGCTTGACTGAAAAGGATGTTTATTGAAAGTGGATCAAATAGAATGGAAGGATTCCAGAACTCCATTAGAGTTTGGGATCCCACCAGAGTTTGGTACCTCATGTTGGAGCCCCGAGTAACGGCAGGGGGGCAGTTCTTATAGCACATTCTAAGTTGGTACGTGCATCCAGCTAGTGTCTCAACTTGGCAGTTTCAGGTAGTAGTTGCAGCTGGAATTCAGATAGGGGTGAGGAGAAGGGTGGAAACGTTGAGTGGTTATCCTGCTGACCCAAAGCTATAACTATGAAACCAAGTACTCAGCAGATAGATAACGAGAGCAAGTTTTGTCTATCTTCATGTGTAAGCAGTGACTATCTTTATGCATAAGCAGCTTACAGAAGCCAAGGAGCAGGTCTGAGATCAAAATTTTTCCACAGCATATTTTCTATAGCACATTGCACACAGTTTCCTCATAACACCCAGAGAGTGGGGTCTTCCTTTTTCTTTTCTTTTCTTTTTTTTTTAGATTTTTTTATTTTATTATTTATTCAATTGTGAGTGTGTGTGCGTGTATGTACGTATGTGTGTGTCTGTGTGTGTAGAACCACGGACAAATTCGGGAATCACCATGGACGCTTCCACCTCCTCCTTGTTTACTCTGCCCCGGGATTCACAGGCTCCGCCCTACCATGACCAGAAACGCAGGATGCCTCTGCTTCCGCCTGGCGTCTATACGTGGGGTCTAGGATCCGAACTCAGGGCCTTCCACCTGAAAGGCAGAGGCTTAACCCCTGAGCCAGCTCTCCAGCCCCGGGTCTTCCTTTTTCTAGACCACCACAGCTCTGGACAGAATATTAATGTCCTGAGCATATCTCAGTATAATGAGTGTCTATTATGACAAACATACAGGAACATCATCTTTTTTCCACAAACCCAATAGTTTAATTTTTCAAGCAAGGGCTTTTATTATGATCGTTTTGTTAAGGGTAAATAAAGACAAGTTAAATACCCTACTCTCAACAAGTCACTGAGTACTGAGAATCACTCTACACCGCAACCACTCCACACTGCATCCCTTAAACTGCCACTCAGCTTCATAACTTGAATTTCATGTTTTACTTTGACAGATAAAGCATTCTGCTGACAATATAAAAAGGTAATCAAAAAAGACAATGTTGGTAGGCATGTCCACTTTCTTTTAATAAAAACAAAAATAGTCATCTATTTAAATATCTTTTGTTATAGAGTGTTCCAGTTATTGAGAAAGGATCCTTAAAAAACCCAACTGCATACACTTAAATCCATCCCTCTTGCCCCTAAGACAGAAATGAGGGATAAGTCACTTAATGTGCAAACTGGCAAAACAAATGTGAAGAGGGGATTTCTTGAATGATGTTCCCAATCAATTCTTGGTTTATTCTTTTATAGTATCAACTTTCTAAAAGTAAAATAACCAACCAAATCTTAAAAATACACAAAACAGACCTTCGTCTTTGCATTCCTTTCCAAACACAAAAAGTATATACAGTATATTTAATAATGCAATATGCAAAAGCTCTGTGTTGCTGATAGCAACATCTCTACCCACCCGCTCACCTTATTCAAAAGGGTATCTCTAATAAACACATTACATCACTAAGCCTGTTAGTTTGAGAGGGCCTTAAAATTTGTGAAAATTGGAAAATCTTTTTGTGAGAGCTCCACTCATTTGATTCAAGGTTATAGACTTCCACTGTATTGAGAAATTCATTGCCATCAAATCCTCCCACTGCATAAATGGTATTCCCAACAGTCATAATCCCAGCATTGCTTCGTGCTGAAGTCATATTTCCCATCATCTTCCATTCATTTCTGGTTGGATCATACATCTCCACATAGCTGATGTCTTGAGAACCATCAAAGCCATTACCTACAGTTTTCCATCAAGGACAGCTACTCCAGCTCCTACCTAGCCACATTCATGGGTACAATTCAAGTCCAGGTGTTATTTTCAGGATTGTAATGTTCTGCTGTGTTCAGACAATTCCAAGATTCTGTATCTCCAATTATGTACAAATAACCACCTAGTTCACAACCTGAAGATTGATGTCTATGAATGTTAAGAGGGGCACAGCTTGCCCATGATTTTGTTACAGGATCAAATACGTCACAATTTTTCAGTCCTTTTTGACCATATGGATCAGAACCACCAATTATGTACAATTTCCCATTGAGAGCACATACTCCTGTATTACAATGGTTAGTTCTCAACTCTGGAACAGGGGTCTAATCATCAATGCTTGGATCATACATTTCTCCACAACTCAGGTCATCAGAGTGGCCATTTGACCCACCTATCACATAAAGCTGACCCATAAGTACAGCCATTTGTAACCAGACTCTTGGTGTTCTCATAGGAGCAAGAAAAGACCAATGATCTGTATGTGGGTCATAGCATTCAACCATGCGAAGGCACTCTTCTCTGTTATAGCCACCTGCAGCTATGAGTTTGCCATGCATCTTTGCAGTCCCCAGATCAGATCGTGCATACTGCATGGGAGACATGGGCTTTTCTATGAGATTGTCTGGTTGCATCTCAAAGCTTAAACTCTTGAGTAGTTTTGGAGTACTTGTTGGTGAACTCTGTGGGCTGTTGCGTCCATGAAGAAAAATTACGCAGAATATACCATCCAGCACATCCAGGCACAAGTATGTGTTATTTGAAATCTTTTCTGCAGCAACGATTTTCCACTCATGCTTAGGACTTTGTACTGAAGCATTTGGAAAAAAGAGACATCCAGTGGAACTGCCACTTGGCTTATAGCCATTCTCATGGGGCAGCTTTTTCTGCACAAACTGAATGTGGTCATCATCACTGCCAAACACCTTAGCCTGTCCATCTAGTAGGTTCCCATCAACCAGCTTGTGAACAGCTGAGTAGTACAAAGTTTGAACCTCTTCCATCAGCTCCTCCAGACTGTCTCCATTCTCCCAGATGCTACGCTGCACCCAGTTGATCACCTTTGTGTACAGTTTGCCATTGCTGGGCAAACAGACATTGTCTTCAAGCATGACCTCCAACTTTAGTCGTGGAAGCTTAAGAAAGTCCTCTTCTTCTGAAATTTGTAACAAAAGTTCCTGAATATAAGCATCAACCTTATTTAACAAACGGGAATCTCCCATACAATTTGCAAAATTTCGGTATGGAGATGCAGCTTGTAACATCCATTCTAGATAGTAAATAATCTCTGCAAACCTGCTTTACTCAGTCTATATTGAGTTTTTTTTTTTTTTTTGCTGCAGAATAAACATCCTTTACTAATTCCTTATCAGCTTTCAACTGAGCAGTGTAAGCATAAGTCAACAAAACTTCAACAGCTTCTGGATTGAGATCATCAAATTTAACATGGGAAACACTATCACTATTGAAGATTTCAAATAAATAAGGGCTGCAGCAAGCCAGTACTGCCCTGTGTGCCAACATCTCATGGCCACAAACCTGAAGTCGAACATCACAAAACTGGCCATTTTTCCTCAGAGCATTTAATTTGGCAACAGAAGACTCAATTAAATTTTCATCTTTGAACATCAAATATCCATTGGGAATCATTTTTCCTTATAAATTTGGCAATACACTGGTGAAAAATGGATTATTGGTAACTCAGATAATCCAAGGACAAAGGATTGTTGAAATGAAGCCTTTGGCTAAAGTAGGAAGAAAAGTGGCTGAAGTGAAGGAAGATGCCTTAAGCTTTAACGATGGCTCCAAAACTATCAGGCTTGAAAATGATGTAATCAAGCCCTTTAAAAGCTATAGACACAAATTTCTTCTGTGATAATTATGCATCATAATTTGGGTCATCTCTGAAGAGATGGCAAAACTCATCTCTAGAGCTTCCATGGGGTGAGAGGAAGCGGGTGGGCGCTGACCCCAGGGAAAGCGCTTCGAGGCTGCAGCGGAGGGTGGTGATTGGCCAGGAGGACCACGGCCAGTCCACCGAGGCTGCGAGGAGCGGGCAGCGCCACGGAGCACTCTCAGGAACTCGCTCAGGGGGAGAGAAAGTGCGCCCAATAGGCCCAAGCGAGTGACCGTCCTCCACGCGCCCGGGAGACACTAGGAACATCATCTTAAATGGACAAAAACGTTACTAAGATCAGGAACGAGATAAAGAAGTCCATTCTCTGCATCTATTCAGTGTAGTGCCTGAAGTCTTAGAGAAATGAGACAAAAAAAAAAAAAGAAAATAAAATGATATGAATACCAAAGCTAATTTAAAAAATCTCTATTTGACAAGGATATGATTACATATATTACAGACCATGAAGACTCTACAAAAACCTCCCTTAGAGCTGGTAAACAGTTTCAGTAAGGTGAAAAGTCAGCACAAAATACAATACAATGTACTTTCTATATACCAAAGGCAAAAATCATCAAAAAAGACGTGAAAGAATTAATTCCATTCATTATCACCACAAAATATCTAGGGATAAATTCCAAAGAAGGAAACTAATGTGTTTATAAGACAGAAAGAAAGCAGAACATAGATCTTTTCTTTTCATAGATGAGAAGAACTAATATAGTGAAAATCTGCTAGTTTCATATTTCTTTGATATAATAATTTCAGAGCCGGGGCTGGAGAGGTGGCTCAGGGGTTAAGCCTCCGCCTTGCAGGCGGAAGGTCCCGAGTTCGGATCCCAGATCCCACGTATAGACGCCAGACGGAAGCGGGGGCGGCCTGCGCTTCTGGTCCTGGTAGGGCGGAGCCTGTGAATCCCGGGGCAGAAGGAGCTGGAGGCGTCCATGGTGGTTCGCGAATTCGTCCGTGGTTCTACACACACATACACACACGCACAGACACGCGTGCGCACATACACACAGTTGAATAAATAATAATAATAATAAAAAAAAGAATTTAAAAAAATAATTTCAGAGCCAAACAATTTAGGAGAACAAATAATTTATATTAGTACTCATCATTACAGGGTGCTGTGGATCCTAGCAACCAGGGGACTTGTTATCCAATATCTAAATTAAAACCCCAGAGAGGGACAAGAACCAGTGCATCTCAGGTTTCTACCACCTTTTCCAGTCTTCCAAAACTGACCATCTCTTCATCTCATCCACTCACCTAGGGAACAGTTCCATTTATTCTGAGTTGGGTTATTTCCAGGTCAATCATGCAATTACAACAATATCCTACATTCATCCACTCACCTAGGGAACAGTTCCATTTATTCTGAGTTGGGTTATTTGCAGGTCAATCATGCAATTACAACAATCTCCTACATAACTGCTTAGTGGTCAGCTTTTACTAAAGTATTCTTCATAGAAGTATAAAGGCTTAGCTAATATGAAAAACATGAAGTACAGCCAAAGCAAATCTGAAAAAGCTAAAGAACACTGCAGTATTACTGTAGCTGATATTTTGGTACCAAGATTCAGTGATAAGAATAACATACCACTAGAACAAGTACAGACATACTTATAGATCAGTGAAATAGAATAGAGTACCTAGATATAAATTCATTTAACTTCAGCTACCTCTCTTTGACAAAGATTTGAAAAATCTATATTGGAAGAAGTATATTGTCTTCAACAAATTTTATGAAAACAGGACAGCAATATGAATAAAAATAAATCTAGATCATTATCTCTACTTTTTATATCTCAATTCCAGATCCATCAAGCACCTCACCATAAGATTTGATACTCTGAAACTATTAGAAAAATAAGTAGTGTGTATGTCTCAACATGTGGGCAACACAGAGAAGACATTATGAAAAGGTTTTCAGTAACATAGGTGCAATAGTTACTCTTAACTATTGCTATGATAGAGCACCCAAAGTCAATCAACTTAAGGGAGAAAGGGAGATTTATTCAGTTTAGGGTTCCAGAGGGGAGAAACAGTCTTTCATGGTGGAGATGGCATGACTGGCTGGCCACAGATGGAGTTAGACTAGGTCACTCCCTCCGTGAGGCTGAGAGCTGCAAGACTGCTGCTCCAAAAGGCAGACTCCTCCACGAGGTAGGGTGGGACTAATCCACCTGGAGATTCACCCCCTATGACCGCCTTCCTCTAGCAAGGTCTCACCTCTCAAAGGTGCCATGACCATCCCAAACAGATGAGACTGTGGGGGACACATTTCAAACCATGATAATAGGTATAAAAAACAATAGCTGACAAACAGGTACATCAACTTGGATGGAAAAATGGATAGTTTGTTGTCTATTTTCATCTTTCAACTTAACATTAGTGTTGTGAGTGCCTGGGGGAGGTTTCCTTAAGTTTTTTTTTTTTTTGAAATTAATCTTATTTAGTGTGAGTGAGTGAATGTATATATGTGTGTGTGTTTGTGTATGTGCGTGTGTGCACACGTGTGTTCCTTCTGGAGGCCCAGTGATGACATCTGGAATCATCCTAGATTGCTTCTACCTCCTTACGTTCTTCTCTCTGGGACTTCCTAGGCACAGCCTTATAGAGGCAGAAATGTAGGCCACCATCATTTCTGCCTGTTGTTTTAACATGGAATTCAGGATTTGAACTCAGGTCCTTCTGGTTATGAGAAACAGGCTTAACCCTTGATCCATGTCTCCAGCCCTGCCTTAATTGTTTTAATTGAAGTAAGAATGCCAGACCATATTTGTTTGAAAGATTCCCAGGTGGATAATGTGCAGAGAACAACATTGAGGCAATCTGGCAATCTACAAAGCATGTATGGATCTCAGGTACTTGCCCCATTCGCCACTTGATGTTGAACTTGGTGTGGATAGCTCCCACAGCTTCTGATGTTAGTATGACATCTGTCACTCTCAATGATTATGTTTAATTGTAAGCCAATAAAATGAATGTTACCCTGAGTTGTTTGGCTCATGTGCTTTGTAAAGCAGTGAAATCTGAAACTGGAACAGCTAGGAAGTATTCAAATATGTTGAACATGCATTCTGTACTGAAAAAGAAAGATTAAAGTGAACTGAGATTATATCTCAAACCATAGATATAAAATAGTTGTGGTCAGGAGTACACACAGTATATATTCACACTGATGTGGGGAAACTGGAACCCTTACATACTGTTGATGGCATTTTAGTTTAGGCATTTAGGAAATCAGCCCGTAGATTTCTTTAAATACTAGAACTAAAAGGACCATATGACACATCCACACCACTCCTCTTTGCATTCCCAAATTAAATCCTTCTATAGCTATTACACATCATGTTGCTTAATGCACTATATCAACTCAAGAATGGATAACGATTGGATCCAGAAACTCACTGAATTGAGACTTGTCCTTGCCAGACCTGCATAAAAACTGACGTACTGACATGCCCCCTAGACTATTGAGAAACTCAGGAAAGATAAGAATATACATTGGAAACCTTGGGAATTAGAGTTGGATGAATGAAGGGAAATGCTCCTATTGGTGGGGTAGCCAAAGGAGGAACAAATTGGTATGACAGAGTCCTGAACCCCCACAAGAGTAGACAAGGCAGAAAGAAGTCCATAGGAGGAGACAGGCAGCAGGGTGGTAAGGAGTGGGATGGATAGATGAAGGGAAGGGAGAGGGAATGGAGGGAAACAGTGATAAGTACTCAATATGCTTGTAAAACTAGGAAAATTTTTTAAAAAATTAAAAAAAGAGATAATGAAAACATGATCCATATATAGAAGCTATTTTATTAAAGAAAAATATATAAAGAAATATGAAAAATAGGAAATTTGGTGGTAAATAGAAATGATAAAAAACTATACTGGGTGATATAATTCAGGCCAATAAAAATGAACACTATATATTCTCTCTCATATTTACATATGAGTTTAATCATTTTGATCAGCTGTTTTAATTCTGATATACAGGAATTCTGAACCCAGGAATCTATAAAGAGTATAGTAGGGGAAAAATGTTAAAGGAAAGGAGTACAGGAAAACACGGGAAAATATCAAGTAGAGAGGGGATTAACTTTTGAAGGAATATTCTGTGTAAGGGTGTGAGTGGTGGAATGATGGTCAAGAATGTTAGGGGCATCTGTTCCATGTAGTGATTGAGAAAAAATTATGGAAACATACTCTTTTGCAACTCCAAATATAAAAGAGAATTTCCATACAGATATCCAAAAACTCCACTATTCTTAGAAATAGTGGGACAGTAAACAAAAATCACCCTGCTAGGTGTAGCAAACGTCCACAGGAGCTCTTGCTCTGGAAGCTTCACCACTCCCAAACAATGTTAACTCTCACAGTGCCTCTGCAAATTACCAAAGATACATGACAAGAACCACTGAAGAAAGACCATGCACAGTGGTTTGTTTGAGCCATGCTGAAACAAGATGGAAAATTCATCATGTTAGATAGCTTTCAAAGTTCCAAAATTTGCCGTGCAGGCTTCTAAGTACGAAACCACATTGGTGGTGTAACGGTTACTCTTAACTATTTGCTGTGAGAGAACACCCAAAGTCAAACAACGTAAGGGAGAAAGGGAGATTTATTCAGCTTACCGTTCCAGAGGGGAGAAACGGTCTTTCATGGTGGAGATGACTGGCTGGTGGCTGAAGCTGGAGCAGGCTAAGTCAATGCAGATATCCTTGGATAGTCTCTCTTCTTCCCAGTCTTCTGCTGTGTGGTTCCTTTTATCTGCCCCATTACTGGGAGGTTCCAATCGGATCTAGGGTTGGGTCTTCGTATTGTAAATGTATTGATCCAGATAATCTCTTCAGGTGCTCTCAACTGATCTTAGTTAATGTCAGGTGTGGTCAAATCAATACCCACGAGTAACTATCACAGGTGGTCTTCCCCGTTTATGTACGGTAAAGCTAAGATAACAACCCTCCAGGCTGTTCTCATCTGTGCAATACCAGACAGCTGTTATGGGGGAAATGAACTGCTCCCTCATTGTTTTCTTCAAATATTTTATTTGTTTATTTACTGGGGGGGGCACTGTGTGTGCCCGTGGAGGACCAAAGGTGACTTCGGGAATCATCCTGGATTGCTTCTACCTCCTTCTTGCTTCCCTCTGGGATTTTCCAGGCTCCGCCCACCAGGTGACTGCCATTTCCCCCTGGATTTTTCATGTGGGACCTGGAATCGCAACTCAGGACCCGCTTTCGAGACAGAGTTTTAAACCCTAAGCCATCTTTCCAGCCCCTTCATTGTTTTTTAATCAGGCTTTACAGGAAGGAACACATGATGGCTACCATAAACCTGGTGGAAAAAAGCCATGCCTTCAGAAGTTTTAGGCCTGAAGGGGAAAACGTTGATAATGTTGTTTAAACTGATCGACAAAGCATCAAGCTCTCTGTTAAGTATAAATGTGCATATCCATAGATACAAGTTGCTCTTGAAGAAACCCCTCTTTGGCGTGAATGGTGGTGAATGCAGACACTCCATACTGCCCAATGTGTGTGGAGTAAGTGATTCCTGAGAGCCTGTCACTACATGAGCCATCGTAAGGGATGAGCAGAATAGATGAGCCAGAAGATCAGGAGGAGAACATTAATGCCATCCCACAACCTTGAGTGTACATAAGCTTTGGTTCCCTGCAGAGGGCCCACAAAACATTGGCCAGCCAACCATCAGTCATGTGTGGGATTGCCACTCATAGATCTGTACAGCTGGACTCCTGTCTACCTGTAAACTCTTGGTTGTGCTCCCACTGCTGAGACAATGAGTTTCCCATGGGAACCTCAGAACTCATGGTCAGTGATCACACATGACACTATTAAATTCAGTGAGTGATAAAATAAAACAAAAGCATGAAAGTGAGGGAAATTAGGACATAGATATGACAGGGTATGTGGTGAGTATGGTCAGCATTATATACCTACATGAAATTTTGAAAGATTTAATTTAATTAATAAAAAACATTTAAATTTTAAAATGTTGAGGGCTTCCAGGTTAAGATGATGGCATAGCAGCAACTATGGAGCTAGGAGCAGATCATAATCATGAAAATGATATAATATGAATCATGCTATTCTACCATCTTCCTCTACAGTTGCCAGGACTCAGTGAGCAACCCAGGGTTCCCCCTTTTTCTTTTTGTTTCTTTTGTGAATTACCAATCAACCTGACTCATGGCAGTCTAAGGCAGCTGGTTTTTGTTGGACTGCCTGCCACCAACACAGGAAGCTGGCTTTGCACTGTCTCAGCAGTGAATGTGTGGAAGCACAATTTTCCTTTCTGGGCTGGCAACTGTAATCAACTGCTCTGAAGCCTGACTGCCCACCCTATGCCACACAGAAGGTACGAGAACACACTGAGCCCCAGGTGAAGCATGGTACCAGCCAGGAACACTGAGCTTATGATTCTCCTACTGCCAGCAAAGCAAGAGCTGGGATTGTAGGAGTGGTTAGTGATCACTTCTCTCCTCCCACTCTCCACCGCTGGGGATTCCAGTGTGCATCCAAGATTGAAAACACTTGAGTTTCAGATTACTGAATGCAGCAGCTGGGCCTATCTCTGTCCTATGTGGCATTTTCCCTTGCAGCAGTTCATTTCCAGCTACTAAAAAACAGCTTTGCCTAGATAAACTCATATTACAGATTCAAATGAGAGTGACTTGTCTCAGACTGTAAGCTGCCAGCTCTACCTTGGTATAAACTTTCAGGGGTTGACACAGTGGTGGAAGAAGAAAACTGAATTTGAAAGTTGCTGTGTATCCTTCAAGTTCATGCCTGCTTCCTCCAACTCACCTCCTCTCTCTTAATGAAACCAAAAGAAAAATTTAAGGCATTTTGATTGCCTTCCTTGTTTGGTTACATGGCCTCAAAAAAAAAAAAAAAAAAACTTAGTTCACCAGGGACACAGTATGTTAGTAGCACTTCAATTCATAGAAGGATGATTGAAGTGTGGTAATTTAATTGTGTCTGTGTAACAAATCAAAAGCAATATGCAACTACTCAAGGGAATGGGAGTCATTGGTATGCAAATGGGGTACATGTTTTTAAGTTTTCTGCATGATGAAAAATGACAAAATATTTTATTTGCTTTTGATATGGTTGAAATTCCATGTGCTTATTTTTAAATTTTAATTTATTTATTTACAAACAAGCTGGGTTTATGTCTTTGCCCTCCTGCCCTCCCCATCCACTTCTCTCCTACCCTTCCCACCCTTCTCTTACCCCCCTTCTCTTCATCCCATAGTGATCACACACATAGACACACACTGACATAAGCACACTAGAAAAGCTTACACATCTTGGAATGCATGGGACATGAAAGAAGAGCTCTATTTATTTTTTAATTGGCAAGAAGGAGACTGAGCTGAGTAGGGGCAAGGAAGCCTAAGGAGAGGAGTAAATGAAAACAATATACGTTGACATATATCTAAAATCCAATATAGTATACAGTAACTCCTTACTTAAGTGAAAAAGTTAGTTCTGTTCATATTTTGTGTGTCCTGGATGTTCCTGCTTTAGAGAGTAGTTTCTCATTTTTAAATAATTTTTTTATTATTATTATTTATTCAACTGTGCGCATGTGCATGCGCACATATCTGTGTGTGTCTGTGTATGTGTAGAACCAAGGACGAATTCGCGAACCACCATGGACGCCTCCAGCTCCTTCTGCCCCGGGATTCACAGGCTCCGCCCTACCAGGACCAGAAGCACAGGCCGCCCCACTTCCGCCTGGCGTCTATACGTGGGGTCTGGGATCCAAACTCAGGACCTTCCGCTTGCAAGGCAGATCCAAACTCAGGACCTTCCGCTTGCAAGGCAGAGGCTTAACCCCTGAGCCACCTCTCCAGCCCAGTTGTTTCTCATTTTAAAAACTCAAGTTGGCTCCATCAAAGAATAGATTGGCAATAAATTTATAGTAATTTTTTTATTATTTGTGCTTGTGAATAACATCTCTTTGAAGCTAATTCAGTAGCTGATACAGTCTCACGAGCAACATTAAATGAACACAGCAGACAGGTTGCCTGGAGCAAGTCATACTTCAAAATACCAAGAAATTGTGGCTCTTGTCTCATTCCCTGTACTTGTCAAGTCCTGTCCTGGGGCTCAGAGGGACAGTGTTGTCCAATGGGAGACCCTGTGAGGAAGAACGTCCAATCAGATGAGAGACGGCGAAGCGAGGAGGGGCGGGCTTTCAGGGCCTCCCATGGGCCTTTGCGTCCAGTCCGCTTTCTGCCGCCATCTTTGGACCGTGCGTGTCCACCTCCTCGCTGTGGTTCCGGGTCCTGATTCCCATCGGGGTCGTACTGGTGGGGAGAAGCGCAGCCGACGCGGGCTGTCCACGCCGCCGGAAGGACGCGGTGAGTGCGGCGGGCTGCCCATCACGCCGGAAGGACGCGGTGCGTGCGGCGGGCTGTCTACGCCGCCGGAAGGACGCGGTGCGTGCGGCGGGCTGTCTATAGCGCCGGATGGACGCGGTTCGTGCGGCGGGTCCAGCCGGCCGGCGGGAAGCCGTGTGTCGCGGCGCCCCGGGTTCCGCCTTGCGGCCGCCACGCGCTCTGCGTCCTCCGGCTGCGCCGGGCGAGGCCGGCTGGGGCCCCGGGCGTCCTGTCCCGGAATGCGCGGTGGGGAGCGCCGGCCTGGAGCCAACCCGTAGGAGACGGGGTGCCTGCGGACTCCCGGGAGGGCTGCGCTCGGGCCGCCCTGGGGGTCCGGGGCTGGCAGTTGCAAGTGGCGGGAGGCCAGCGCGCGGGAAGACTCGGAAAGGTGGGGAGTGCAGGCGCCCTTCGGCATGACATGACCCACATTTCCAGGTTTTTGATTTTTAACTTTTTATATGAGACAAGGTTTTCCTTTTTAGCCTAGGCTAGGTTGAACTCACGGCACCCCACCCGCCCAGCCTTCCAAGTTCATTAGTGTCTTTTTTCAACCTCTGTTTTTGCAGCTTCCCGAAATCCAAGATTGGATGTGAAAGTGCCTAGCCTGGGAAAGTTCTTTTGCTGGCTGATCCTTCACACAGATGGGCGATTTACGAATCAAGTCAGCGTTCAGAAGCAACCACATGCAGAGGCCTTGCCCCTTTTGCCTGTGTTTTTTTTCCTCTCTCATTTTTGGGGTGTGTATGTTGTATTTGTCTATTTACATATTCCCTTTCTTGTTCTGTTAAAGTGCAACAGGAAATGAGTTCTAGACCCGAGCTCAGATCTCCTTAGGCACGGTAGTGTGTGTAGTAACTATTCAGGAGACTGAGGCTGGAGGAAGCATAGCAAGGCTTCTGCCTGGGTTGTAGGCCAATCTGGGAACTTACTAAAGTAGTCTCTAAGAAAGTTCCTCCCAAGAAAACAGACAAGCAGGTATTTCTTATTAATTCTTTTGAGAGACAGGTAGATTCATGCACTCTTGCCCATATATAAGATGAGAGAACTCAGAAGACAACTTTCAGAAGTCAGTTTCCTTTTACTGGATGGACTTCCAGAGGGCAAATGTAGGTTGTCTGGTGTGTGAGCAAGCACCTTACCAGCCAAGGTGTCTCACCAACACCAGGAATCAGTTAATGGTGGAATGTGTACCAAGAAGGAGTTGGGCCTTGGGATGGATTCTCTCAGAAATCTGAGGAAGAATGAGTGTCCCCCCTGCTGGCCAGCGAAGGAGCCATAATAAAACAAGAGCCCGGATTTGCTTACGCAGCTTCTTTAAAGTCCACCATTCCTCCCGACTGAATTACTGAAGTAGGTGTGGTGTGGATGTTGGCTCGCTGTATAGACCTGGGAGGTCAAAGCCAGTTGACAGGCAGGATGGAAAGATTTGGGAAGGGGGATGATCCACTCACTCTGATGTCTGCTTAAAGTGTCTTGTCAGCTGAGAGTTGAAATGAAGGATTCCAGCACTTGGAAGTATTTGCTGTGAAATTCGAACAAATGCAGAGAATATCCCATCTAAACAGCACCATCTGACAAAATAGAAAGGAAACCAGTTTTTAAATCATAATGTATATGACTTTATCCTTTTCCAGATATAAACTTGGAGGGTCCTTGGATTTAACTCACAACCTGTTGCGTGAAGATCAGGGCAGGACACCTTCTGCTCCAGATACCAGAGATGGTGAGTAGCTGGGCTGAATTCCTGAATAGGTCAGGGAAGTTCTGGTTCTATGTGCGTGCAAAGAGACGCTGTCTCCTCTCTCCGCTGTCTGTGAATATGGGATTGTCATCTGGATGTCCAGATCTTGTCACGTGAGCACCCCATTTGTCTCTGCTGTCACTTGTCCATCTTTGCCTGGTGACCCTTAGCTGTCATAACCTCTTCTGTATGATGCTTTTTGTTCAGTTCATGGTATTGCTAGGACTGGCTGGACTTAGGATTCACACTTGATAGCTTGGTGACTTGGATTAGGCACTTGCCCTCTGAGAGCACTAATTTAGCTGTGTGTGTGTGTGTGTTCTGTATGTTTTTGTATATGTATTTGTGTGTGCATATGTATTTGTTACATTTTTGTATGTATATACATTCATGTGTGTGTGTGTGTGTGTATGTCTGGTAATAGGATGGAGCTTGGAGGTTCCCACATGCTAGGCATCTTCTCTGCCACTGATAGGTTGACTGTTTTCTTTGGAGATAAAAGCATTTAGCTCATGCTGTCCTTGAACCTGTGATCCTTGTGTCTTGCCTTCTCTTTTACCTGTGACTACAAGCTTGTTCCTTCAGAGCTGGCTTTGGGTCCTTCTTTGTCCCAGTGAAAAGAAGAGTCCAGGGTAGTGACCATCACATGAAAGGTCTTAGTTACTCTTTTGTATACCTGATTTTCCCAAGTCCTCCTGCAGCTGGCTCCTGGAGCAGGTCTGGAGGTATCAGAGACGTGCAGAAGCACCGAATCTTGCCTTGTCATCCTGCACTGAGAGAAAGTCCTTGTGGCGTAAGGAGAACACAGATACACAGAGACGTACTTGAAGATAGATGTCTGCAAATGCTGAAAGACAGAAGGAGACACAGCAAGAGACACAGATAGACCAGCAGGCTTTAGGACACACTGCCTCTAGACCTTTGACAGGAGGTGCAGATTGACTAATAAGCTCCCAGTTCAGCTCTCAGCCTGCCACCTGAGAAGAATCAATTTGGAGATTTTATTTTAAATTCTCCTGATACTTTCATTTTAAAAAACCTATCTATCTATCTATCTATCTATCTATCTATCTATCTATCTATCTGTATGTATGTATACATAAAATACATATTATATATAGTATAATTAACCTGTATTATACACATATTAATTATGCTCACATTATTCATGAGCTGGTACTGCTTTATGTGCAAGGTTAACCAAAAATGATAATAGACATTTTGTGCACAAGAAGCTTTGCTTTAAAACAAACAAAAAAAAAGAACTCTTCTTTATATCCTCATTCATGTGGAATGGTGCTATCTACTGTCATTTAGTCTGTGTGGAAGGAACCTGAATAACCATTTCATTGTGGTCTCTGAAGTATGAGGTCTCCCATTGTGCAACCAGAGAGTAGGGTCTGAGCTCTCCAGGTTTCAGTGTGACCTCTGTCTCTGAGACCTCTGTTTTTCTGCCCTCTTGGGAAGTGCATCCATTTTCCCTCAGTGGCCAGGAGGAGACCTGGAAAACTGTGCCCTGGTCTCTGTCATGCAGTGCTGTAGTATTGATGAGAAATCAAAGGGAGGGTGTTGTCTGGCACACAAGCAAGAAATGATAGCTCATATCCCTTCTAAACAGTGACAAAATAGTAAGATGTTGTGTGAATACATTTTCTGGTGACACCAAACAGCTGTCTTTCCACCCAGATAGGAGTTTAGTGACTGACCAAAGTAGTATCATTCCAAGCTCTAACTTCAGAAGCCAATGGATCTGTTGTATACAGAATCTGTACAGGAGTCTTGGTGAGGTTATTTACAGGGGCATGGAGGACCTAACGTGATTGATGGCTTCATGGAGGTTGCCTGGATGGAGGTCTCCAATGAACTTTCCTCAGTCTATGTATACCCTGAGGCACCTCTAAAACTAGGGCATGAGGACATGGGCAACTAGGGCAGAGTTGTGGACTAACATCCAGGAGGTGCTTCAAGCTAGGTCTGAACCCCAGTTGAGAATCCAAGGACTTTCTCCTCCGTTTGGCCAAATGTCCTCTACTGCTGTCTTGTAGGTTTGTAGTTTTTAGGAAGTAATCCTAAGTTATCTGAGATGTGCAGGTTGCAATCTACATAATAGAAGAACATGTAACATTTTTCTTAATGTTTGTATTTATTTGAAAGAGTTATTGATGCTTTTCCTTTTAGGACAAGGGACCATCACAGAACAATGGATAGAAAAAATGTAAGAGGCAGAGGACAGGAAAAAGTGTCAGGAAATGTCATGTTGTAAGCGCAGCATGTAGAGGTCCCGCATAAACAAGAATGCTGGTTGTTGACACCGAGCCCGTATAAGATTGGTCAGGCCAAAAGGGAGCTGTGGAGAGGTGTGTCTCCCATGTTGTGTACAGTGATCAGAGGACAGCTTTCCAAAGACAGTTCTCCAGCTGTCCTGTGGTTCCAGAAATGAAAGGCAGGTCCAATTTCACTGTGGGCACCTTTATGTATTGAGCCAATCCTTAGGCCCTGGACTCTTCAATGAGCCTTCTCTGATGACTAAGGATGGGGAGCACTTTTAGTTGTTAGGTAAGCATTTGGATTTCCTCAATTCTGAACTTCCCGTTTATTCCATTCTTTTATTGAGTTATTTGTTTTCTTGAAGGTTACATTGTTGTGTTCTTTGTATATTCTAGACATATGGGGCACTGTCTTGATAATGAAAAGAATCTTAATGGGAATTTATGGCTCACAGGAATCTCATTGGGCTGGGTTAGGATATTCCTTCTATGCGTAAATCTATGCTAAAATTTATTTTTCTGAAAACTAGTGTCTGGAATAGACTGGTTGTAGAAGACCTTGGTTAGTGTGATTAAAGCCCTTAATTTATGCATAGTTCTGCCTAAACAGTATTTGACGGTAGATTCCTATAGTCCCAATTCTGGGGAAGTTGATACAGGGAAATTACAAGGTATTTATTTTTCTTTTCTTCTGCAGAACGAATCAAATATTATCTTTGTGACAATGGCAAGACATAACATTATAGTAAACTCCCATTTACTGTGCCCAAAGCTGAGGTTAGAGACACGTGTCATTACAGGGATTGGTATCATTTGAGGACATAACTGTGGACTTCACCTGGGAGGAGTGGCAGTGCCTGGATGCTGCTCAGAGGACCCTCTACAGAGATGTGATGCTGGAGAACTACAGCAGCCTGATGTGTTTGGGTGAGTCTAAGTCTCCTGTAACTTTTAGTTCCAATTATTTTCTTCTGATGTAAGTATAGGAATTGATTCAATGTATTGTTGTCAACCATGCATTTAGTACTGTACTACTATAAAACATAAGAAGTTGATCATTACTTCCCTGTGTATCACAGTGTATGCTACACATCCTCTCTTCAACCCTTTCCTATAACTTTTTGTACATATTAGAAATCACTGTTTTATTCTGTTTTGAGATCAACTTTACTTTGTGGTTAGTTTGAGAGCATACCAAAGTTGTCTTTCTGTGACTGATAGATTTCACTAATTTCTTTGACTTTCTGGGGTGAATGTAGATAGAAGAAGTATTTCTTCTTAATAAATATGGAAGGAGAGGATGCCAAAAGAAATACTCCTTTTCCTGCTTGTTAAATAAATGAGATTACTAGGGTTCTTAGACAGCAAAGGTTGAGTCTCAGATGTTTATATTAGTTAAACACTTTTTACTTGACTTTTCTCTGTGGACAGAAAGTCACAAATCTGATATCTTTTGTCCACATGTGGATATCCATATTTCTCAGCCTGATTCCTTTTTTAATTTCTATTAAATTCTATTTTATTTTTTCCCTACACTCTCTCAGACCCTCCTGTCCATCTGCTTCTGTGATTCCTGAGGTTCACTCTTGATTCCTTGGGCAGACCCACTGATAGAGGCGTTCCCCTTGACATGTCTAGCCTTAGCCCCTAAGGTTGCTACTGCTTGAAATTATTTCTCCTGAGATTCTCACTAACCTATGGGGAATGTTGGTTTGTCAGCCATTATGCAGGTCTGGTAAGGACAAGTCCTGTTACAGTGAGTTACTGCATGCAGCAGCTCTGCCTTGAGTGGAATGTCTTGTCCAGTGGTGGAGCTTCCCATCTTTAGGCTCTTAAAATCTTACCACCACCATCACCGCCCTTGTGCAGGTTTCCCTGAACTTTGGGAATGGGAGAGATTTGTCTGTCCTGATTCCATGCGAATTTTTCAGGGTCTCCAGTACTCTGCATTCTGGTTGGCTGCTGTTGTCTATTTTGCTGTTTTTCCACTGCACCAGACTTCAGGGTCCTGTCCTCTTCTATCCATACTTGTAAAAAAAAAAAAAAAAAAAAAAAGGTGTTTCTTTAAGAAAAGGCATAAAAGGCAGGGAAGAACAGGAATAGGACAACAGTAGAAAGTGGAGTTGGCCTCCAGATAACCAACCACCTGCTTACTAACCCCCACTTCTTTCTCCGACTCCTCCCCCCACTCCGCAGGACAGGGTACACATGCGCAGCACTGGAGACCAGTCTGGTTGGAGAGGAAACTGACAGTGCACAGGATCAGTTGTCTCAATACCAAGGGGCTTTTCTTAACAATGGCCGTATTTATCTATTGAGCTGTGTTCCTTTGTCTCTGCTCTCTCGGGGTCTTCTTCCCATTACCTCCCCAGTTATGATGCTTTGTAGTTTTAATGGATATTAAAAAGATTACCCATAAAGAGTGTGTCATTATGAGGGCTTAGTACTAGGTTCCATTTATAAGGGGAACATGAAATGTCTCTCTTTGGGATGCTTTGCTCAATATAATTTCTTCCAGTTCCATCCATTACCACCACATTTCATTAATTCATTTTTTTTTTTTTTGATGTCTGACTACTATTCCATTGTGTACATGTACCATATTTTCATTATCCATTCGTCAACTGTTGAACATTTAGGTTGAATCTGTGACTTCGTTACTGTGAATATGGTGCAGTGAACATGGTTGTACACGTCTCTACTGAAAGATGAAGCATTCTTTGGAAATATTCCCAGGAGTGGTATAGCAGGGTCATATGACATTTCAATTTCTAACATTTTTAGATCTGCTCTAAAAATCTAGCCTGTGGGGAATATTGATTTGTCAGCCATTATACAGGTCTGGTAAGGACAAGTCCCATTACAGTGAGTTCCTGGATGCAGCAGCCCTGCCTTCCGTGGAATGCTTTATTCAGTGGTGGACCTTCCATCTTAAGGTTTTAAAATTTTACCACCACCCCCCCTTTCCAGTGCAGTTGCACAAGTTTTTATTTCCACCAACAATGTGTACCGTTTCACTTCTCCCCTCGTCCTCTCCAGCATATGTTGTATGTGTTTTGGATTTTAGCCATTCTGAGTGGGGTGAGATGATATCTCAGGGTGGTTTTGATTTAAGGTATTTGTTGAACATTTTTATTTTGTCATGGGAAAATTTTCTTTTTAAGTTCCAAGGCCTGTTTTCTAACCAGACTGTGTACCTCCCTGGCGTTTAATTTTTTTGAGTTCTTTGTGCTCTGTAGATATTAGTCTTTTATCAGATGTGTGGTTAGTGAAGATTTTTTTTTCCCATTCTGTGCTTGGTTAACAATATCTTTTGCTGAACAGAAGCTCTTTAATTTCATGAGATCCCACTTGAACTTTGGTTGTATTTCCTGTTCAATTGGGGTCTTGTTTAGAAAATGATGGCCTATGCCAGTCAGTTCAAGGAGATTCCCTACTCTTTTTCTTCTTGGGTTTTCATAGTCTCTGGTCAAATATTAAGGTCCTTGATTCATTTGGCGGTGATTTTTGTGCATGGTGACAAGTAAGGGTCCAGTTTCAATCTTCTGCATGTAGATACTCAGTTTGCCAGCACCATCTGTTGAAGATGCTGTGCTTTTTCTGCTGGCTTTTCTGAGCACCTTTGTCAAAAATGAGATGTCTGTAGGTGCATGAGCTTATGTATAGGTCTTCAACCCTTATCCATTGATTATGTGTCTGTTTTGGAGCCAGTGCCATGTGGTCTCTATTATTATGGACTTGAAGTATAGATTAAGGTCTGGTATGGTGATACTTCCATCAGAGTTTTTAAATGCAGAATTGTTTTTTGCTATCCTGGGCTTTCAGTGCTTCCATATGAACTTTGAGATGGTTTTGTCAGTTTCCGTAAAGAGATGCCTTGGAGTTTTGATTAGCCTTACACTGAATCTGTATATTGCTTTTGATAGGATGCTGCTCATTTTTATGATGTTAATTAATGCACCAATCCAGGAACCTGGGAGGTCTTTCCACCTTCTGGTGTCTTCAGAAATTTCTTTCTTTAGGATTTTAAGTTTTCATCTCACAGATCTCTTATATCCTTGGTTAGATTTATATCAAGGTGTAAATAAAGTTGTTTCTCTTAGGATTTTCTCACTTTTTTCATCCTTGGTGTATAAGAAAGCCACTGATTTTTGAACATTAGTTTTGTAACCTGCCACTCCACTAAATTTTGTATTATTTCCAGGAGTCTCCTGGTGTTTTTGCAGTCTCTTGGGTATGGAGTCATGTCATCTGCAAATAGGGATATATTGACTTCTTTTCTTATCTGTATCCTTTTTTTATCTCCTTCTCTTGTCTTAAGGTTATAGCTAAGAATTCAAGTACAGTATTGAATAGAAGTGGTGAGAGCGGACAGCCTTGCTTTTAGGATGATCCTTGCTCTAGGCTTGTTGTATATATGTTAATATAAGTTCCTTCCATTCCTATTGTCTCCGGGGCTTTTATTATAAACGGATGTTGGATCTTCTCGAAAGCCTTTTTTTTTCTTTCTTTCTTTCTTTTTTTTTTTGGCGGCTATAGAGAGAATCATGTGGTTTTGGCCCTTGGATTTGTTTATAAGATAGATTCCATTTATTGATTTGTGTATATTGAACCAACATTGTGTGCCTAAAGTAAATCCTACTTAATCATGGTGAATGATCTTTTTTGATGTGTTCCTGAGTCTGGTTTGTTAAAATTTTGTTGAGAAGCTTTGTTTGCTTCGATGTTCATTAATGAGGTTGGCCTTTAGTTTTTGTTGTTGTATCTTTATTTGGTTTGGGGATCAATGTAATATTAGCTTCATAGAAAGAGTTTAGAAATGTCCCTTCCTTTGCTGTTTTATGGAAAGTTTAAGAAGTAGTGGTGTTAGTTGTTCTTTAAATACGTGGTAGAGTTCTGCACTGAAACCATTCGATCCTGGGCTTAAAGGTGGGCAGATTTATAATTCTTTAATATTGTCACTTGATTTAGGCCCATTTAAATAATTCAGTTCCTCCTGATTCAATTTTTCTAAGTTGTTGTGTACTTAGAAATTCATCCATTTCTTTCTGATTAAAAAAAAATCTGTGAAATATAACTTTTCAGAATAAAACCTTATGATTCTCTGATTTCCTTGATATCTGTTGTAATAACTCCATTTTCATCTCTAATTTTATTAATTTGGATTTTCCCTCTTTCGGTTTTGGCAAATTTAACTAGTGGTTTAGCAATATTTATTTATTTATTTATTTTTCAAGAGCCAGCTCTTAGGTCAATTCTTTGTATTGTTTTCCTTATCTCCATTTCAGATATTTCTTCCCTGATTTTACTATTCTCTCCTGGTTTAGTTGTTTTGGGAGTAGATTATTCTTTCTCTAAAGCTTTAAAGTTGCATCGTTAAGTTATTTACTTGTAATATTTCCACTTTTTTTCTATAGGCATTGAATGCTATAAACTTTCCTCTTGGTGCAATCTTCATCCTGTCCTGGAGATTTTTTGTTGTGTTTTCGAATTTCCATTTTGACTTCTGCCTGAACCCATTTTCTCATTCAGTATCATGGTATTTAATTTCCGAGAATTAGTGTATTTTCTGTCATTCGCCTTGTCATGGATGTCTGGCTTTATTCCATGGTGGTCTGATAAAGCACAGGATATAATATCTACTTTCCTGTGTATGTGGAGGCTTGCTTTGTGACTCAATATGTGGGTAATTGTGCAGAAAGTTCCATGGGCTGCTGAAAGGAAAGTGATTTCCTTGGTGTGAGGATGGAAGGTTCAGTACAGGTCAGTCAGATCCATGCGTGTTATGGTTTGATAAAGCTCCATTGTGTCTCTGTTCAGTTTTTGGCCTGTTCATCTATCCAGTGGTGAGTGTGGGGTGTTGAAGTCTCCTCCTGTTATGTTTGGGTTGATTTGTTGTTTTAGACATTGTATTATTTAATAAATGTGGATGAGCCTACATTGGGCGCATAAACATACTGAAAATTGTGAAGTAGTCTTCCCTGTCTCTTATGATTTCTTTTCGTTTGAAGTCTGTTTTATCAGATACTAGAATTGCTTGCTGTGTTAGCTTGGAGTGCCTTGGCCAGCCTTTGTTCTGAGAATGTGTCTATCTTCCCTGGTGAGGAATTTTTCCTGAAGGCAGCAGATTTATAGGTTATGGTTTTTAATCCATGTTTGTAGTCTGTGTCTCTTGATTGGAGAGTTATTTCCAATGACATTTAGGGGTTATAACTGAGAAATATTTGTTGATTCCCATCATGTTCTGGGTTTTGTAGTTTTTCTATGTCTTATTTCTTTGCTTAGTAGTTGTATTGGTGTTGTTTTTCCCTTCTGTCTGCTTGGGTGTATTTGTCCTTTGTCCTTTTATATCTTTTCTAGATTCTTCTGTAGGTCTGGTTTGGTGGTCATGTAGGCCTTCACCTTGTCCTTATGGTGGAAAATTTTTCTTTCGTCTCCAATTATGACTGATAGTTTTGATGGGCATATTAGCCTGGTTTGGCATTTGTGCTCATTCATGACTTGAAGTGCATCTTTCCGTTCTGGCCTTTACTGTTTCCATCGAAAGATTATCTGTTATTATAATAGGCTTACCTTTAAATGCAACTTGTATTTTCTCTTTCAAAGCTCTCAACACATTCTCTTTGTCTTTTTTTTTAAATTTTTTAAAAAATTTATTATTTATTCAATTGTGAGTGTGTGTATGTATGTGTCTGTAGAACCACGAACGAATTCGGGAACCACCATGGACGCCTCCACCTTCTCCTTGTTTACTCTGCCCTGGGATTCACAGGCTCCGCCCTACCAGGGCCGGAAACGCAGGCTGCCCTTGCTTCTGCCGGGCGTCTATTTGTCGTGGTGTCTAGGATCCGAACTCAGGACCTTCCACCTGCAAGGCAGAGGCTTAACCCCTGAGCCACCTCTCCAGCCCCATCTCTTTGTCTTGTATCTTTTGCCATGGTGAGTTTCTGTTCTGGTCATATCATTGCTGTGTGATGCACATCCTCTACTTGGGTGGGGATCTCTTTCCTTAGATGTGGAAAACTTTCAATGATGATAGTGTGAAAAATCTCTTGGTGTGAGTTTTTTTTTTTTTCTTTTAAATTCTATGAATGTGCAGGTTTGGCTTCTGCAAGGTGTCCAGTAGTAGCTCTTGAATATTCATCTCAAATGTTAAATTTTTTAAGCTTTTTCAGTCTCTTGAGCAAATTTGTACTGCCATCTTGTCTTTTCGTTCTGATACTAGGTTTTCTGCTTCGTTAGTGCTGGTGTTGAGACTTTCTGTTGAGGTTTGGATGGTAGTTCTCCTGTTTTTAATTTCAAGTTTAATCTGCATGAGATTTTTTTCAACTGCTCTTGCTTTGTTTTGTTTCTTCATCTGCATTTTCCATCCTATCCAGGTGCCTGTTGTTTTCCTGTTCATACTTGCTTATGCGGTTGTTTCACTCTTCTGTTTTCCTCTGTCATTGTTTTGATCAGTTGTTTTGATTATATTAATAATCGATCTTTGAAAATCGTTACCTTGGTTGTGGCTTTCATGGCTAATACACAAGAAGTTACTCAGGTTGAAATCCATCATTATGGGGTAGATATGCTCTTCTTTTGAATGGTAAGCTCTTTGGGTCCTTGGCTGTATGGTATTGGTCTGCTGGTCCAAGATTTGTAGTTTTTGGCATGTTTGCCGATCACTTGAAGTGCAGTTGCATTCCAGGGTGATGGGAGCTGGGCTAGCTGGTTACGTGGCTTGGGAGCTTGGCTGGTTGCTCTGCACTAAGACCTTTGTTCAAAACTAATGGACTGTGTTAGTCAGCTAGCTGCCCATCATTCTGACCAAAAACGTGAAAGAAGCACCACTGTAGGAAGAAACGTTCATTTTGTCGGTGCACAGTTTTTTAGGTTGCACTCAATGGTCAGTTTGCTACTTTCGTTTGCTCCGTCATGGTACGAGCACATGTTGTTCCAGAGCTGTTCGCCTCATTGTCCTCAGGAACCAAAGAGGAATGGCTGATGTCTCAGCATTCCTTCTAGGGCAAGTGCTCTGTGACCACCCATGTTTCCTTGGCTCTGTCTGCTGTCTTCTCTGTGGACTCTTGAGGAAGACTTTAGCATCTGCCTTTACATTGCTGTTTTGCTTAGTGTAACCCAGTGTGCTTCGAAGGTTGGCAGTATAAATATTATCAAGTTTGCATGTTTGATTTGGTAGTTTTAGCAATTAGAGTATTTTTTCCTCGATGTAACTTGCTTGGGAGATTGCCTGAGATTTTTCAGTCAGTGGTTTTCTTTACACCTGAAGATTATCAGTGGTTTATTCACTTATTTATGTCATGTAAGCTCTCCATGATCTCAGTGGTATATGTGTGTCATTTTTTGTGTGTGGATCCTTTGTAATACTCGTTCACATTAACTTTCCCAAGACAGTGTTTCAGGAGGTACTGTAGGCTGCACTTGACCTCACTATGTAGCAGAAGGAGGTCCTTAAAATTGTATTGGTGCCCTCTGTTCCCTGTTCTGGATCCTGGGACCTTTCTATAATTTGGAGGTCTTTTATCCTCCTCCTACTTTCCTTTTCTTAATTCTAGAAGTACACACATACATGCATGCACATCACACACACCAAGAGAGACATAGAAATGAGATATGTACATGCCATGATTTTCATGTGGAGAATCAAAGGACAGCATTTGGAAGTGAATTCTTGCAGGTGATCTATGTCGTGAGGAACAAGAACTTGGAACTGAAGGCAAAATGGCGTGGACCAACAGTGATGAAAACTAAAGGTGCCTACTGTTAATTACCAGCCCTTTTTATTTTGCTAAAAGCAGGAAGAATGAATCAAAAAGTAGAGAAAGACTCCTGTGGGGCAGTAAGCCTTGTGTATAAGCAAGGTCCCCACCTAATCCTAAATTTGCTTACATTCCCAGATAGGCATCTGAACTTTTGTCCTGTGTGCAGGGACCTATTTTCCTCTGAGTTTGCTCAGGAGGGAGATTTACCTTGTTTGCAAGTGTTTGTGTTCATGAATTTGCTTGCTGAATGGATTCCAGGAATACATTCCAAGTGTGAGTCCATCTCCAACCAATCAGGGGCAAGCTGATTCCTGTTTCCCAACAAATTCTCTCCTTTTGTCATATCTGCTCCCAACATTAAGTGACTAGATTTGTGATCAGAAGATTTTTATCACTGAGCATGTCACTGGCCCACTGAACATTCTTGATTTACAATTTTCCTGTGGAGATTCAGCCCATATGTCAATTCTCTTGGTGTGGATTCAGGTATAGGATAAAGTAGATTCAGGCTGAATTCCAAGTTAAAAATTCAATCGTTTATTCTGCTTGCTTGCAGTGTTACCAGTAAAAGTTTCTTTCAGGAGCAGGGAGGACTCCCTCCCTCTACTGAATGAGACTCATGGAAGCTGTGACTGTGAAGCTCTCTGTGATGTGCAGCCAGCTCTGATTGCAGGAGAACCCCTCCTGCCTGGCTGCTCACATTCCTTCAGACTGCTTTACTGTATGAGTACCTTCTGAAGCAGCCGCTTGTTGATATTCCTTATAGTGGGAACCGAGCCCCCTCCCATTATGACATATTCAGGAACCTTTTGACTGTAATGGGTCTCTTTCCAAAATGTAATATTTCCAATATTTGCCAAATAGAGACAGAAGCCAGCTGACACTCTTAGACTAAAATGAAAACAAAGTAATATTTTAGCTAGATGAAAATTTATGCATACCACACTTCTTTAGCTTTGTACTTCAACATTTCAGTTTTCATTATATTGCTTTTCATTGTTGTAATGGTCACTTAAAACTGTTGTTGTGAGTCAGTACCCAAAGTCAAACAACTTAAGGGAGAAAGGGAGACTTATTCAGTTTAAGGTTCCAGAGGGGAGAAACAGTCTTTGATGGTGGAGGTGACGTGGCTGGTGGCTGAAGCTGGAGGCAGGCTAAGTCACTGCAGGAGTCCTTGGAGAGTCTCTCTTCTTCCAAGTCTCCTGTTCTATGGTTTCTTTTATCTGGTCTGCTACAGGGAGGTTTCAATAAGATTAGGGCTGGCCTTTGTATTGATCTGGATAATCTCTTCAGGTGGTCTCATAGCTGATCTTAGTTAATGCCAGGTGAGGTCAAGTTGAAACCCAAGATTAACTGTTACAATTGCCTTCATTGTAAGTTGCAAAATAGTCTGGTATTAAAGCTAATTGTTCAATGGCTGTGTTACTTTCTCTGCTGCTGTGAGAGAACAATGAGATTTAAGCCTAAGGGAGACAGGAAAACTTATTTAGCTTATGTTTCCAGAGGGGAGATACTTGATTATGACAGGAAAGGCATGGCTGGTGAGGTGACTCGGGTCCAGTCCTTCATCACGGAGGGAGTAAGAGTTTGACAGCACAGGGAAAGAGTCCTCCAGCTCTTCTTCCTTGTCAGATCTGCTACTAGATGATTCCACCCAGAATTAGGGTAGATATTTGTGTTGCAAATATCTTACTCTTAATTATCTCTCCACATGACCTGACAGTTAATTTTTTTGTTAATTCCAGTGTAGTCAGGTTGACAGTCAAGATTAACTACCACAGGCTGAATAGTGTGTATAAGATTCACTTGCCAGGACTACAAAAATAAGCTCTAATATATGAATAGATAATCCCATCTTTTGTTGAGAAATTTTCCATAAATGAACAAAATTCATTTCTATCCTTTCTTCCCTCTCTCCTCCAATTTCCCTACTCTACTATCCTAATTTCCTTTCGCCTACCCTCTAGTCCTTCCTACCCTCTTGTTCCTCTGAAAATGTTAATCTCAGAGCTCCCTTTGGGTTGCCTGTGCTCAGAAGGATCCAGTGGCCCTTCAGTGGGCAAACTCCAAGTGTGGAGATTCTTCTTTTTTCCAACATCTGGCCCTTGGGATTCTTTTTTGTGTGTAGTTGTTTCTCTTGAAAAATTTGCTAGTTCATGAGGGAGGGGTGTTGATATGTCAGTCATCGTGTAGATCTAATATAGTAGATCTCTTTGCCGTCACCTCCTAGATACAGCAGCCTGTTGTGAATGGAGTGTCTTGGCCAGCAGAACACCTTGCCTTCTTGAGGCTCTTACAGTCTTAGAGTCTTTACTTCCTCAAGGTTCCCTGAACTTGGGGTGGGCAGAGACGTTGATGCTCTTGTTGGGGCTGATCTTTCCAGGGTCACCAATTGTATTAGTCAGGGTTCTCTGAAGAAACAGAATCTGTAGAGTGTAATATATTTAAATAAGTTTATTAAAATAACTCACAATAAAAAATAGTGTCCTTCAAAGTAGCTGCCCGTAGCCACCTCGCTCTTGACCAGAATGTTCCACAAAGCCAGAAAATCCCAAGAAGGTCTCAAGCCTTTACTTCTCTGGAGGGTCAAAGATGCTGGACTCCAAGGTCAGTGAAGAACAGCTGGGCTTTGACATCAGTGATGAACAACAAATAGCAGCAAGGCCTAGAGACCAGGCTCCAAAGACAGCAGGAATAGCAACAACGTGGTGGAAAAGATAAAGCTCTGAGTTATCCAAGGACAGAGGCGGCAGCAGCAAAGAATGCCACAGTGCTTTAAAAGGGAATGACGCTCTCAGAGTGGACTCCACAGCAACTCGACACAGCATAAGGGAAGAGCAAGTCCCTCATCCTTGTACTTTCTGTTATCTGATCCACCACTGGAAAGTACCACCCACTATGGGCTGGGTTTTCCACAGCAATCAGTCAAGTACCTGCAGACTTGTTCAGGGGCCATTCCAGCCATTAACCCTCCACAGCTGCACCCCAAACAGTCTGCAGCTGTTAAGTTGACACCAAAATGTAACCGTAGCACCAGTACTCTGGCCAGTTGTGATTTCCTGTCTCATTAATCTTGCATTGCAGCAGGGTGCATCTCGTTTGGGTGCGGAGACCTTTTCTTATATATGGGCACAATAAGAAATGTTTAGATGATAGTCTACTATCAAGTATTTATAGTTAACCTTAAAATATCTGTTCCTGTCTATTTTCTCACCTTCCACTGTTTGAATAGGTTTACAGTATCCAGAGTATGTTTCCTGGCCATAAGGAAGCAGGGCTTCATTACCCATTCACACAGTAACTAGTTATCCATGGGCCTTACACACCACTATTGTTCCATGGCTTACCAGAGTTGTACCTTCAGCAGTTAGAGTTGGATGAGACTATTAATGTTTTTTTTCCCCCTTATTTCTTCTGTTCGTGCCATTACACTCTCCTGAGTTCTATCCTACTTTTTTCATCTGCTTTAAGACCTTTTCAACAATTGCTTTATCTACTTCTTTGCCTATATTCTTTTGTTTACATTCTTTTGGGGTTTTCTTATAGAAGTTTATAAAACTTCTTATAGAAGTTTATCTCAGTATATCATTCTGAAGTTCAATGCTATGATCCACTTATCTGCTTCTGGGATGCCTCACTCACTACGCTGTCTTCTGGGATGCCTCACTCACTGTACTGTCTTCTGGGGGATGCCTCACTCACTACGCTGTTGTCATGGTTTGAAATGTGTCCCCCACAGTCTCATGTGTTTGGCAAGGTCATGGCCCTTGAGAGGCGGAGCCTTGCTGGAGGAAGGCAGTCACAAGGGGTGGGCCTTGAGGTGGATTAGTCCCACCCTACCTCCAGGAGAAGTCTGCCTTTGCTGCAAGCAGTCTGCAGCTCTCACCTTCCAAGATGTCTGCGGTGACTTAGCCTCCTCCAGCTTTGGTCCCTTCCCTCTGGAACCGTAAGCTGAATAAACCTCCCTTTCTCCCTTAAGTTGGTTGACTTTGGGTGTTCTCTCATAGCAATAGTTAAGAGTAACTGTTACAACTGTCTTCTGGGATGCCTCACTCACTACACTGTCTTCCAATGCCATCCATTTACTAGCAAGCTTCATTAATTCATTCTTTTTGACAGCTGAGTAATATTTCATTGTGTCTGCATACCACATTATCCATTCATCTACTGTTGGACATGTAATTTGATTCCATTTACTTTGCTATTTGAGTAGAGCTGCTGTGAACATGGATGTGTGTGGGTCTCTGCAGTAAGAAATAGCATTCTTTGGGAATATTCCCAGCAGTGGTATATCTGGTATATCATACATTATATCAATTTTTAATAGTTTTAGGACCCTCGATACAGATTTTCAGAGGAACTAATGAATAGTGGTGGTAAATACTTTCTCTGGCAGTTCTGAATGGCAATTTATTGTGGCTTTTTTGTTACTTGGCGTGTGTGTGTGTGTGTTTTCATTTATGTTTTGTGTATTTGTGTGTGTGTGTATGTATGTTCTGGAGATCTCTGGCATGTGTGGAGGTCACAGAACAGCTTGGGGAGTGATTTTCCCACCACGTGAATCAGAGGACCTAACTCAGGAGATCAGAATTGGTGACGAGGTTCAGCACGTGTTCAGTTATCTCAAGAACTCTAGGAAATAGTTGTGCTCGTTTTGAACTATTTTGTAACGTGATTTCCATCCATTTTTCTTGTTTTTGGGGTGTTTTTCTTATATAAAGTCCTTTTTTGTACACAAAAGTTCACTTTAATGCTCCCCTTCCTCTTTTTCACATCGTCTTTTTTTCTCTTTTTACCATCTGTATCTGTAGAGTTCAGTGTCACACCTCAGACATATACATTTCTGTTTTCTCCATCCTCTAAACAGTATGGGTAAGCATATTTTTTAAATTTATTAATGGTTTTGTACGTATGGTACATTTTATCTTTTTATATTTTATCATTATGTGTTTAGATGTATGTCATCATATGCATGGCGGTCAGAATTCAACCTTGTAGACTGAGTTGCTTCATCCTACCTTTGTGTGATTCCCATAAATCAAACTTATCTCACAAGTTTTGTGTAAATGCCTGTAGTAATTACTTGTAGGTGACCATTTGCCCATTGCAATATGAGCCTTTTGTGCACATCTCTGTCAGTAGTTAAGGTCAGTCACGAGCCGGCATGTGGCAGATGATGGAGTTGATGTGTGAAGACCAAAGCTGTGCTGGCTGGAATGATGTCCAGGGGAAGGTGAATTACATGAAGAGAGCTGGCTCAGTACCTTGACATGCACACAGCCTAACAATAAAGGAAGATTGCCCTTTTCTATGCTCTGGTGTGGATATGGCGTAGCTAGTTCTCACTTTCCTGCCATGCCAATGAGGTATAACCATAGTGTTGTTTACTCTTTTCTGTGTTTTCTGTGCTATGAGATTCCATCTCAAGTCAAACAGTTAAAGGGACAAAGGGAGATTTATCACGGTTCCAGAGGAAAGCTACAGTCTCTCATGGTAGTGGTGGTGTGGCTGGCGGGCCAAAACTGGAGGCAGGCAGGCTACATCACTGCAGAGATCTTGGAGGCTGAGGCTCCCAGATTCCTGCTGTAAAAGTAGATTTCTCCAGGAGGTGTTCTGGGACTAATCCACCTAAAGGCCCACCCCTTGTGACTGCCTTCCTCCAGCAAGGCTCCACCTCCTAGAGATGCCATGACCTTCCAAACACATGAGACTGTGGGGGACATGTTTCAAACCATGACACTCCAACCGTGACCCCCACAGGTTCATTGCCATCCCATTATGCAAACCATATTCAGTCCATCTTTAAAAGTCTTCATAGACTACATCAGTCGTCCCAATGTAGTGCAGAAGTCCAAGTCCCAAGCCTCCTGTAAAATCAAAAGACAACATACAACAGCACAGAATAAGCATTCCCATTCCAACAGGGAGGAATGGGGGCTGTCATAGTTAAACACAGGTGTCAACTTGACAGTTGAAGCTTTAAGCTCTGGGGTTGGTGGTTGAGTTAAGCCCAGAGCAAACCTGAAGGAGATTGTCTAGTTGATGGGGCAGACCCAGCCCATGGTGGGTGGGATTAGGCCTTGAACAGGTGAATTAAATAGAGATCTAATTGAGGAAGTTGGCATCCTTGTGTACACTTGGCCAGACATGCTGGTCTGGCAAGTAGGGATTGTCCCTCTCTCAGCCATTACATAGAGATGGTGATCCCTCAGCTGTGGTGTTGCATGCTCGCCCGTCAAGCTGGAGTGAGAACTGTAACTGGAAAATCTTAAGAGAATAAACACCTTGTTCCCTTAAGCCATTTGATGGTCATTTTATCAGCAACCACTTAGGGGAGCTGCAACAGTATTTGGTACTCTGGAAGTGGAGTGTTGCTGATAATCTGACTGTGTGGATTTTGTGGCTTTTGATCGGTTTTGCTGGACAAAGTTTGAAATGTTTATAACGATTTTGACTTTGTGGATTACAAATACCATTCTGCAGAGTTTGTTGGGCTATTGGAAAATAGTAATGCTGAGAGAGATCTCGATTGTTTGGGCCCAGTTTGTGAGGAAGGGAACAAGGACTTTGGTAAAGCTGAATTTAAAGATGATGAACTGGTTTGCTTGATAGAGGAGAGCTGTGTTGGCAGCCTTGAAGATTTGCATGAGCAAAGGTCAGGCAGCTGAATAGGTGCTGTTGTTGGAAAAATGAGCATCAATGAAGGAAAACCTAGTGACTTGCACTGGGATGGTGGAAAACATGAATACCACCATATGGTGGAAAACCCAGGTTCATTCAGGGCTGAAAACCCAAGTTAAAGCCCTTTCTTGCCCTTTAGAAGTTTGGCTGCCAAAAAAGAGGCTTTTCCAGCATTAGCACACAAAACTTGGTACAGATGTGGCTTGAGTGGATCAAGCTACATTTCAACCTCACTTGGGAATCTAGCAGTGTCCCCCAGGTGGTACTGGTTTTGTTGAACTATTTGAGGGCTTCATGGGAAGCAGCAAAAGTTTGGCACCAAGTGGCAGGCATGGAGTCCTGTAAGGAAAGGTGAAGCTTATAGCTGCAGAGGCACCCAGAGTGGTGTTTGATATGGCAGAACCGTGGGACTGCTAGTGAGGATGACTGTGGGTGGAGATTTAGCCTGGTTCAGAGGAACTCTGCTTTTACAACTTGGAGCTGCAAACAGGGACTGAGAATGCCTAGAATCTTTGAGCCACCTTCACTATGTGATAAGCAACAGATGGACATTGAAGTAAAGGATACAGTATTTGATTTGCTGGATTTTGGTCTTTTTAATGTTCTCTTATTGTTTAAGATCCTTCCGTTTTAGTGTTTTGTCTTAAAGTACTTAGCTTATTCTGATTTAATACCCTTTTAAGGTTAAGAAACTTTGAATTTTCCAAATGTTGGAACTGAAGTTTTAATGAGAGGATATTTTAAATTTGTCTATGAAATTATATTTTAAGATTAAATTTAACATCTGTGGAGACAAGGATTGAAGGTTACAGTTTAAAAGTGCAATGTTTTGGGGGTGGAGTGTCCTTGTTAGGCACAGGTGTCAACTTGACAGTTGAGGCTTTGAGCTCTGGCCACATTTGTAGAGAATTGGTGGGCGAATTAAGCCCAGAGCAAACCTGAAGGAGATTGTCTAGTTGATGGGGCAGACCCAGCCTATGGTGGGTGGAACAAGGCCCTGAACACAGAGAGTTGATTGAGGAAGTCAGCATCCTTGTGTACACTTGGCCAGATATGCTGGCATGGCAAGTAAGGATCGTCCTTCTCTTAGCCATTACGTAGAGTTGGTGTAGCCAGTTCCCTCAGCTGTGGTGTTGGTGCATGCTCTCCCATTAAGCTGGACTCTGAACTGTAGCCAGTAATCGCAAGCAAAAATAAACCCTTTGCTCCGTTAAGCCATTTTGATGGTCATTATCAACCATGAAGGCGAACTGCAAACAAGGGCATATCCAGGAAGGGTCGTTTATAAAAAGACCAAGTACCAGCAGGACAAAACTCCAAACCAAGCAGCTACAAGTCCAACAAGTGAACTCTCATTGAAATTAGCACAGTTCTAAAGGGTTTTCATTGCACCCCTCCAATGCAGCTGCCCGTGGAGCAATCACTCTCAGGCTAGCTCTCCCAGGGTATACAGCTCCCTTGGCAGATGTTCCATTTTTGTCTCATTTTCTGGCAACAAGGCTTATCACAGCACAATGCTCTTCTGGGCCTTCCAACTGCAGGCTTTCTTCCCCAGCTCGGATTCGCCATTTTCCAAAATCTTGAGGAGGAACCATGACCTCCTCTTTAACATCTTTTTTTTTCTATAAAGATTTCTAAAAAACTTTTATTTAATATTATTTATCAACTTGCCATGCAGTGTATGTGCCCGCGCTGTGGGCTCTTCTGTGTGCCTGTGATGTGTAGCACGGACGAATTCGGGAACCTGGACTTCTTCTGCCGGGATTCACAGGCTCCGCCTACCGGACCAAAAGTGTAGCCACCCTCTTGGTCTAGCGTGGATCTGGGTCCGTAACCTCATGACCTCCTCTGAGGTGGAGCTTAACCCTGGACACCTATCTTACATGTTTGCCTCTAAAACCAGAACCGAGTGGACAACTTTGCCACGACTGCCCCTTGGAATCACAGTTGATCCAACTTCTCTGTGCTGAGTGTAAGAAAAATCTCTTTCCCTCTTTTGAGCAGTTGCTTTAGGGGAGAAACAGACCCTTGCTTTGGAACTCCACCCTTTAGCTCATTCCTTCCAAAAGGATTTGCCTTCTTATGGGTGGGAGTCTTCTCTGAGAATCTTGCCTTTAAGGTTGAGCTTGTCCTCTGAGTCAAATTAAGAGCTGGCTTTGATTTGTTAATGCGACTACTAATCTTTTCAACAGCTGTCATTTTCTTCTCTTCTTCTCCCTCATTAATTCTGTGTTTGCCATTGCATTTTTCCTCACCAGATCTTACTGTTTTTGTTTCTGCTTGATTTCTCACTCATTTTCATATATCTGAAGAAGAGAAGTAAAAAGCAAGCATGTCACATTGTCAAGAATACATTTCTTTGAAATTTCTTCCGCCAAGCCCTTCAGGCAAGCTTTCAGGAGGGTAAAACTTCACTAAACTCTCAACCAACACCTGGCTTTATTTGTCACTCATTCAGTTTCAAACACAGTCTCTGTTTCCCTCTGGACCATCACAAGCTGGGCTTTCACTGCCTGTATCTCTTACAGCATTGCTGTCTTCAGGGCACTCACGAGAAAGGTCCATTTGGCCCCATCGCTAAGATGTAAAGACTTTCTCAGACAAAGTCTCAAAGTTGTCCTCATTTCTCCCAACATACAATTCAAAAGACACACTAGCCACATCACAGCATTGGCCATCCTGCTAGGTACTAGCTTCTCTTCAGAAATAATTTCACTTTTTAAGTACCAGATTCTCTTAGTCTCTCACAGCAAGACCCTCTTAGTCTTTCACAGCAAGACCCCACCCCCCACTTCTCTGATACAATTTCTCTCAACTTCAAAACACGTTGTTGTACCAGGTGCTCTTACTGTTACAGTAATACCTCATTACTTGGTACTAGTTTCTCTAACAGTTACTCTTACGTGTTGCTGTGAGAGAACACCCAGGTCAAACAATTTAAGGGAGAAAGGGAGATTTATTCAGCTTACAGTTCCAAAAAAGAGATACTGTCTTTCATGGCTGAGGCAGCATAGCTGGTGGCTGAAGCTGGAGTTGGGTTAAGTTACTGCAAACATCTTGGAGACTACCAGAGTGTTTGATACAACAGCAGAGCTCTTCAGGAGTAAGGTAAGGCTAATCCATCTCAAGGCTCACCTGTTGAGACCATCTTCCTCCAGTAAGGCTCCACCTCTCAAAGGTCACCTTCCCAAATGCATGAGATTGTGAGGGACACATTTCTAACCAACATCATGACATTAGACAAATCATGAATTAGAACAAAAACTTCTTTCTGTTCTAAGTTATGTTGGTCATGTATTTATATCATCAACAGAAGAAAATCTGGGATAGGGTTTTTGCCTATCAGCTGTGTAGCTGACCCAAGATTTTTTATTTTTCATTAGATGTCTGTGTTGATATTGGATTTTAGTTTTATTATGTTGATAGGGAAGTTTATACATTTAATTTACCTATCGTGATTGTTGGGTGCCTGGGGTGTGTCACACGTGGTCCTGATTGCTAGGGTTTTTTTTTTTTTAGGTGCTGTTTTGATCTTATGTGTTGATGTGTACTGGGATGTGGACTGGGATGAACATCACATGTCTAACATTGAAATCAGTGTGAGGCTGTAGTGTATGGTGACAGCCGAAAACTTGGCTGTCTATCATACTGTGTGATATAAAAAGAACTGTATGCAATGTTTCTGTTTATGTGTTTCTTAACTTGGAGCTTTGACAATATCATTGTAATATGAAAAAGAATGATTATCTAGTGAACTCTATTAGGGTTCTTTCATGTTTTCTGGATCTGAATGTCAATCCCATGATGTAAATATCCTTCACCTAGTAGTATGAAGCACTTTGTTTTCTTGTGGAACAATGATAAGTCTTGTATTTGTTTTGTGAGTTGTAATATATGTGTATGAAATGGTTCATCTGTAAGCTTTCTTAAGGTTTTGCTTCCCTGGGTTATTTTAATACTTTTCCCCTTCATATTGACAGTTGAGCTGTAGACTCTCAGACTGTTTACCATAATTGAATGCATTTTTCCCTTTTCAGATTCTCATGTTTTCACCGAGGCTTTGTTACTATTGCACTGATATTTAAATTTTTCTTTGAATCCTCAGTTTCTATTATTTATTGTGTAATTCATTACTACATGATGTAGTAGTTATTGAAAAATCTGACAATGAACCCATTCTAACCAAAGTTCCACATAAACAGTTTCCCATGAACAGCACAGTTTATGACTTGGAACTGTGGTCTTTCATCAGTGTATATCTGACTTAACACTGATTTTAAGTATGTATTGTTTTTTACTTACAGGACACAACATAACCAAACCTGACCTGATTTTCAAGCTCGAACATGGATTGTTACCTTGTACACTTGCAGAATACTCAGTATGGAAACTGCCAGGTCAGTGTGTACATTCTGAATGAGAAAATTCTGCAATAATTATCAGTTGTTGATGATGTTGAGCTCCTTTTATCAGGTTTTGTCTCAGCACAGGGTGAATTTCAGCTTTTCTTGTGGATCCAAAGCTTGGCATTTCCTGTTTCTGGATAGACTGTTCCGTAGAATCCCTTCCCTTTTTGATTTCTCCTTGCGTATTTTGTTGAGTACTGTTTTCTTAGTTTGCCAGAAATCCTATCTCTTTATAGATGTTCTTTGTCATCTGCTTTTCTGACCACTTGATGAAGCATGTTATGTATTTAAGGCCATCTTCGTACATCTTTTAATGCTGAGACTTTCTGAGGATGAAATAAACAAATGTAAATACATTGGTGTTGGAATTTTTTTTTTTTTTTTTTTTTTTTTGCCTCTATTCCCGTTAGTAGTATGTATACTTGGCCATGCTTCTTGCATGGGAGTTGGTGCTCGCTGACAAATCCTTCCTACTTCGCATGTGAAAGACAAGGTAGAGTATCATAGTATTTGTCATTATTGAAATAATTATGGAACAACCAGAAATGGCTGGCAACGATTGGTTTTTAGAATCTTCTAGGTGAACAATACTGCAATAATTTTTTCACATGCTTCAACAGTGATGTGATTAAAAGATCAAAGAAATATAAATTAGTAATTAAGCGTAAGCCAGTAATTTATTATGTTCAGGAATATGGAAAATATGTACACTTCCCATAAGTCAGAATTATATACTTCTATAAGAATAAAGATAGTATGTTTTAATGGCAAGAGGACTATAAATTCAATTATTGATGAGGATATTTTTGTTCTTTAGTTGATAATAAAGCGTCTGCCAAAGTTGACCCCAGCCAGGAACATCATGGAAAATATTTGTGGGATATCATCCAACCAAGAAAGCCATCACCTGCAGGGTTTGCTGAAGTAAGTAAAATATTTCATGAAAACTGTATTTATGTTTTTAAAAGAAATGTGAAGTGAGGAAAATATTAACAAATAGTTTACTTTCAAAGAGGCTGCTTTGAAAATATGAACACAGATTTCCATTCTAAGCTGCCATATGGAAAACAAAGTGTGGTTGGCATTGTTGAAATGCTTAGAAAATGAAGAACACAGGAAAAGTCATGCGAAGATTATTCTAGGTCAGCAATGAGACCTCATCAGTAAGATATTCTCAAAAAAATTGGGAGTGTTGTATTTAAAGAAGACATCCTCTGACCTTCCATATACCCATATAAATGTGGATGTGCACAATGCTGCATGAAAATATACCAACACATATACACAGGATAAGTATCATTTCACTGTTGGAACGCTCATAAGATCCTGGTTGGAGGACAACATGATGAATTTCAGGTCAACTGACAACCATATTCGTTCTTTTTAAATGTAATAAAAATTTTCATGAATTGTAATATATTTGATCCTGTATCTCTTTTTTTATTTTACATTTTTTTGCCTAGTCATACAAGCTCAATAGGTGCTCCCCTCTCCTTCCCTCTTCCCCTCCCTGTCATACCCTATTGCATTCTTCCCCCCTTTTCCTCCCCCTCTCCCATCACCTCCCGCTTCCTTTCTCTCATCCCTCGGAGCATCTGTTCATGTGGGTGCCGAACCTCCTTCTGAGCCTTCTACCTTAGTGGGGGTTCAGGATTCGGTGGTATAGCCTGGGGCCCATTCTCGGGCTGCCCACTAATATTGGAACTCTGTAATCATTTTTTTACGCAGGTATGTATATTGATACTAAAGAGATCTTTTAAGAGCTCTCTAATGAATTTGTTACTCACTATATATGAAGTATATTATATTCACTACATCATTATATAATGTAGCAAGTCAGTCATGCCACTTACTAAACCGACTAAAGTAGTTAAATGGTTCAAACAAATAAAAGAAATGGTTTATAATGGACAGAATTGATCGTCTGATCTTAAGAAATATTTTGTTAGTAAAATATCATAAAGCTGCAATGATTTATCTCCAGGTAAAACTAAAGGTACAACACAAACTCCACATAAGATCCAAATCCTGTGATGCTGCATCACATGTCAAACAGAAAATACATGCAAGTGACAACTCATATCAATCTACAGAATGTGGGAAATATTTCTCATGGAATTCAAATCTCACTCGACATCTCAGAACTCATACAGGTGAGAAGCCATATGAATGTAAACAATGTACTAAGTCTTTCTCATTGAAATCAGTCCTCACTGTACATCAGAGAACTCACATGGGTGAGAAGCCCTATGAATGTAAAGAATGTGGAAAAGGTTTCTTATGGAAGGCACATCTCACTGTACATCGAAGAATTCATACAGGTGAGAAGCCATATGGATGTATAGAATGTGGGAAAGCTTTCTCAACACGTTATAAACTCACTGTACATCAGAGAACTCACACAGGTGAGAAGCCATATGAATGTGAAGAATGTGGGAAAGCTTTCTCAAGAAGGTCTGAACTCACTGTACATCAGAGAACTCACACAGGTGAGAAGCCATATGAATGTAAAGAATGTGGGAAAGCTTTCTCAAGAAGGTCTGGACTCACTCAACATCAGAGAACTCACACGGGTGAGAAGCCATATGAATGTACAGAATGTGGGAAAGCTTTCTCATTGAAGTCAGCACTTACTGTACATTGGAGAATTCACACTGGTGAGAAGCCATATGGTTGTACAGAATGTGGGAAAGCTTTCTCAAGCTCTGTACTCACTGTACATCGGAGAACTCACACAGGTGAGAAGCCATATGGATGTAAACAATGTGGGAAAGCTTTCTTACGGAAGGCACATCTCTCTGTACATCAAAGAATACATACAGGTGAGAAGCCATATGGATGTACAGAATGTGGGAAAGCTTTCTCAAAACGTTATGAACTCACTGTACATCAGAGAACTCACACAGGTGAGAAGCCATATGAATGTAAAGAATGTGGGAAAGCTTTCTCAATAAGGTGTGAACTCACTAAACATCAGAGAATTCACACGGGTGAGAAGCCATATGAATGTAAAGAATGTGGGAAAGCTTTCTCAAGAAGGTCTGGACTCACTAAACATCAGAGAACTCACACGGGTGAGAAGCCATATGAATGTACAGAATGTGGGAAAGCTTTCTCATTGAAGTCAGCACTCACTGTACATTGGAGAATTCACACTGGTGAGAAGCCATATGGTTGTACAGAATGTGGGAAAGCTTTCTCAAGCTCTGTACTCACTGTACATCGGAGAACTCACACAGGTGAGAAGCCATATGGATGTAAACAATGTGGGAAAGCTTTCTTACGGAAGGCACATCTCTCTGTACATCAAAGAATACATACAGGTGAGAAGCCATATGGATGTACAGAATGTGGGAAAGCTTTCTCAAAACGTTATGAACTCACTGTACATCAGAGAACTCACACAGGTGAGAAGCCATATGAATGTAAAGAATGTGGGAAAGCTTTCTCAATAAGGTGTGAACTCACTAAACATCAGAGAATTCACACGGGTGAGAAGCCATATGAATGTAAAGAATGTGGGAAAGCTTTCTCAAGAAGGTCTGGACTCACTAAACATCAGAGAACTCACACGGGTGAGAAGCCATATGAATGTACAGAATGTGGGAAAGCTTTCTCAAGAAGGTTTGATCTCACTAAACATCAGAGAACTCACACGGGTGAGAAGCCATATGAATGTAAAGAATGTGGGAAAGCTTTCTCAAGAAGGTCTGGACTCACTCAACATCAGAGAACTCACACGGGTGAGAAGCCCTATGAATGTAAAGAATGTGGAAAAGCTTTCTTACAGAAGGCACATCTCACTGTACATCGAAGAATTCATACAGGTGAGAAGCCATATGGATGTACAGAATGTGGGAAAGCTTTCTCAATACGTTATAAACTCACTGTACATCAGAGAACTCACACAGGTGAGAAGCCATATGGTAAGGAATGTGGGTAAGCTTTTTCAACAAGGTCTGCACTCACTGTACAAAGAACTCATACAGGTGGGAAGCCATATGAATGTACATAATTGGAAAGCTTTCTCAACAAGATATGAACTCACTTTACATCAGAGAACTCATATGGGTGAGAAGTCATGAATGTAAAGAATGGAAAAGCTTTCTCATGGAAGGCACATCTCACTGTACATCGAATTCATATAGGTGAGAAGCCATATGACTTTAAAGAATGTGGGAAAGTTTTCTCACTGAAGTCAGCACTTGCTATACATCAGAGAACTCACACGGGTGAGAAGCCATATGTATACAGAATGTGGGAAAGCTTTCTCAGGGAAGCCACATCATACCATACATCGAAGAATTCATACAGGTGAGAAGCTATATGGTACAACAATCATACTAAGTGGAAAAGCTTTTGTTACAAGTTGTATCAAACAATATCTAATGTCATGTTGGTGAGAAGCCCTTTAAGTGTGCCAAATGTGAGAAATCTTACTCCTGTAAATCAAGTTTCACTCAGCATCACAATTCATATAGGTGAAAAGCATTATCAATGTACAGAATATTGTAAATCTAGTTTTCTTGAAACACCTCCATGCATATCACTGAGTTTGTGGAATTGAGAACCCTGTGACTGTAGAGGAAGTGGGAAAGCTTAATGCTCAGGAGCATATGTCAAGATGTGTGAAGTCATTTAATCTTGTCAGACTTTGTTTTACATATCACAACTCAGGGAAGTCATGTGGATAAAAATTCTTGGATACGTAATTATTTTGGTTAAAACTCATGATAAATCCTGCAAGAAAAATGATACATTTTTTCTTGTTGAAGGCAGTCACTACTGCTCATTAAAGCTTTTGAATAGTAAGCCACATGGCTTTGTGGAATTCCCATGGCAGCGAATTCATGAAGCAGAAGCTATATGATGACACAGGATGAAAGAAACTTGTACTATATATGAAAAGTACAGGTGAATGGGCTTATACACAATGTGAAGATGATTTCATGTGTAATTTAGAAGTCATTCCATTTTATGGATTGGTAGATGAAGCCCTGTAAATGTAAACGATTAATATGTACGTTTTTAGGTTGCTCATTTGCCTGTGAAAGCATAGATGAGAATACCTACAAAGTAAAATGTATGGAAACTTAAAATAGTCTGAATTATACATCAAGGTATTTAAGTATTTCAGGTAAGAAATTAATTTTGTAATTAGCTTATTAAATATTGTCGTTTCTGACACATCTGTAACAAGTGTGACTTAAAGTTTTATTGACATGGTATACGCTGAACAAAAATCAAGTTTGGATTCAGTTGTGTAGGAAAGACTACCTTTCTTTAACAACTTACAACATAGCATTTGTGAAGGCAATGCTATGCAATGTAAGGTCGTAGGGCTCTTTTGCAATGTTCAGATTTGAAAGTTCACAAAAGTTAGGAAACCATTTTAGAGAAATGAATGTGGAAGCAGAAGTCAGGCCTCCAGGTACAGTGGAACCCCTATGGGTAAAACACCACAGCAAATAAATTAGTAAGGTATATTCACATGAGCCTTTGGTCCAGTCTATGTGTGTCTTCTTGGAACAAATTCATTTCAGACTCGGGGTTAAAAGATAACTTGGCAGCATAGGATCTACCACTTCAAACCAAAAGCAACCCTTTTGACTATTAAGTTCTCTGTTGTCCTTAGTCCATCTTTGTTGTCATGTGTTGGGCCCACCCAGAGATAACGGTCTGGGAGGGAGTGAGCAGGGCATGGCTTAGCGCATGGGACCAAAGATGGCTCTGGGAGCTAGTGTCCTAGGCGTAACCCTGATCACATTACAGAGAGTCCTAATTGGCTTATAGGAGCCAACATAGATTTATGTTTAGTCTGACCTATGCAGAGTATGTGCTATACTGACCATCAAGGTAATTGGCTGGTGTTTCATGCGCTTTGAGTCTTTGTGTATATAAGCTGATTTGTTAACCCCAATAAACTGAGATTTTGCTTTGACAAACTCCCCATCTGTTGCCAAGTCTCTGGAGGGCTGAGGCGGAGGTGCGGGCGGTCAGGTTGTTACAGCCAGGAGCTGTGTGTTTGAGTGAGTGAATGACAGAGTATCGCCTTGACCTACTCCCTGCTGTGTCCGGAGTCCCCTGGATTTGGGTAGGGGTAAAAGGTCTGCAGAATATTCGCCTACTCCGCCCCGGTGGCCTGGAGCCGTCCCGACGGCCTGGAGCCTTCGCAGTGTGTGCCTGGGAGAATCGTCCCAGCAGTCATGTTTTGAAATATGTCTCCCACAGATTTATGTGTCTTGCTGAAGACTTGCTGAAAGATGCCAGTCACAGGGGTTGTACCTTGAGATTACCAACACCCTGCTTCCAGGAGAGCTCTGCTTTTCAGCTGGCAGTCTTGCTGCTCTCAGCCTCCCAGATGGATGGTTCAGCTTTCTCCAGCTTCTGCCACCAGGCATGCTACTTCTGCCATGAAAGGCTATCTCCCTCTGGAATCATAAGCAGGCTAGGTCTCCATTAGTCCCTTAAGTTGCTTGACTGAGTATTGTCTCACAGCAACACTAATAGTAGCTTGTATACCTAGTTTTCCTAGGAATTTATGGCCTGACTCACAGTAAGCATCTTGAAGACCTCAGAATCTAAGACATCACACACATTCATACGTGCATGCACACACACTTATTTGCTTACATCATGTGTTTAAGATTGCTTTGTGAACTAAAGAAACGCTGCCATTGCAACCCATGCTTATGTGACATGAGGGCTTTTAAAAATCCCTAGTGAGAAAGCAATGGCAAGGGACTAAGAATATTTTAAAAAGATGTTATTTAGCAAATCAGGCTATAAAATAGAGGTAGGTAGATGATTCGATACCTATACCGTAGAACCATTTCATCAGTGGAGTTCCCTTTCCTGGGTGGTGGATTTTGTTCTTATGGTTGGCAGGCAGCAACCAAGCCAAGATGCTGCACAATCTGCTGGCTGTCTGCCAGATTGCTGGGAGGACCATCAGCACAACCTCATGCAGGCATTTTGAAAATAAAGTTCTGGAGAAACAAAAGCTGTTTCAGGAGGATAATGAAGTCCCAAGGAATCTGAAGGGTGGGGTATCCAATGCCCCGCTGTACAGGGACACCATGCTTCTGGTATTTGCCTGAAAAGTGTAAGTCTTGTAATTTTTGTTTTGGCTGCCTTTCCCAAGAAGCAGAATTGATCTGAGTCATCCTTGGTTCAATTTTCATTCAGTTTTATCTGGACCAGTCATATGATTAACTCTTTGGGGGCCAATATTTATTGACTGTACTAACTGCCGCCAATAAAGCAGTCTTTACCATGAAAAGGAAAAAACCACTTTATCACACTTGGTTTTAGAACTTTGTTTACACTCTTTGTTCTTTTTACTGTGACTTTTCTCACACTTGCTACTTTCCTGCCTTGTCTACTTCCATAGGCCTCCTTAAGGATGCATTCTACCACAGGTGAATCCAAACCTATCATTTACATGATCTGCCTGCCTGACAGTGAGACAAGTCACTAGAGTTTCCTTTTGCTCATCCAACATTCCTGTAGAATCCTGTCCTAACATTCCCAACAATTTCACACAACCACTTGGTGGCAGGTCTGAAAAGATAAAACTTTTAGGCTATTTCAGCTTCCTTTCTCTTACCCTTTGTACCAGTTTGTGTCAGATAGAACTATGGTTCTTTCACTGGAGACCCAGAGAGTTTGTCTCCAAGGGTTATTCTTAAATAAAATATGTTCACTCGATCTTTTCCTTATTTCCTCCTATTGATCTTCCAGACAGTTAGAGATACAGTCAGAGTAGCCAAAGGGCTATAAGACTAGACACTGGGGCTGGAGAGGTGGCTCAGGGGTTAAGCCTCTGCCTTGCAGGCGGAAGGTCCTGAGTTCGGATCCCAGATCCCATGTATAGACGCCAGGCAGAAGCGGGGGCGGCCTGCGCTTCTGGTCCTGGTAGGGCGGAGGTGGAGGCGGTTCATGGTGGTTCGCGAATTCGTCCGTGGTTCTACACATACACAGACACAGACACACACACATACACACGCACATGCACACAGTTGAATAAATAATAAAAAAATTAAAAAAAAAAAGACTAGACACTGTTTTCTTGTTCCCCACAACTAGAGTGGTGCAGACCCAAGAAAGCCTGAGCAGCTGATAGTCCACAGGGATGTGGGCAGAGTAAAGGTTGATCTCTCCGGCTTTTAAAATTCCCCTTCATCACTCCTGGTGGCAGGAATTTTGGGAATCGAGACCCTTGTTTCATAAATACTTTTGATTGGACAAGATATCTCATGGCAAATTGTAGTTCAGAATGATACATAGCCTCTGGTCATGGTCTGAATATGAGTTGCTTCCCACAGGGATAGTTTTCAAATTCTTGACTAAGGTTACAGTTTGGGAAGGTTGTTGCCTCTTTAAGAGGTTGTGCCATAATAGAAGAAGGCACATTACACATTGGTTTTGTTAGCCTTGCCTTTCTTTCTGTAGCTAAGTTATTTTTATTTTTCCTCCTGATGTTTGTGAGCATTATGTGTCTTCTGACTGCCTTCTGATATGTGATTCCTGCCATCCTGGACTGTAGTCCCTCGGTTACTGTAAGATAAATTGTTAAAAAAAAAATAAGATAAATTGTTGTCCACACCAAAGAAGAGTGACTGTAGCACCTCTGTACTGAATTTATCAAGCACACAAAACTGGAATTCCACTGGTATTTTTAATCATATATTACAGGATAACTCTATTTGGGTGCAGAGAATGTGGAGAATTTATTAAAAGAACAAAAGAAAAGTGTATGTATGTGGGGTAGTTCCTGAAAAATCCTGTGACGTTTACCATTGTTTTCTAAGGCACAGCCTACTTTGTACCATACCAAAGAGGGACACATTACAGTTCTCAAGCAGGTTACCTCATCAATTTACAACCAAGGTCAGGATCACCACCATGGTTTAAAATATGGGACACTTACAATGTAAGTACTGTAGAAAACTTTTGACTTAGCATCTAAAGCTAATGTCTCTGTTGATAAGGCTAAGCAGATGAAGCTGTTTGTGCCAGATCAGTAAAGTGTGTCCTTGCATCTGTGCTTTAAGTACTCCGAAGGGATTCTCCTGACCCAGACAGTGTCACTGGGCTGGAGCTGGTGCATCAGTTCAGAATTGGGCCAAAATTCTGGCCTGCATATGGTGTGCAGGCTCTCTGTGTCTGCTGTAGTAATGTTAGGAGGGAGTGATTAGCTATTTTAGCCTGTGGGATGTCCCTTAATTTTGAGATTGTCAGGGTGTCTCAAATATATACCTGGTACTTGGAAGAGCAAAGGGAAAGAGGTTGGCCTAACTATCACCTGTTTCAAGAAATAATTCAGGTTTCCTTCAGAGTACAATTCATTCTCCCTCTCCTGAACTCTTTGGAGATAAGCACAATATAATCTCCAATTTATATTTAATGCTTTTGCCATAATTTAAAAGATCCTAGCCATGAGGACTGGGTCATTATCAGACCACAGAAAAAGGGGCAGTTTGACCCCATGTTCTACTTGTATTGTTACTATAGACGCTGTTTTTTACTATATTAGTTATTCTTAACTTGTGTGAGAGAGCATTCTAAATCAAGCAATTTAAGGGACATTTATTCAGCTTACGGTTCCAGAGGGGAGAAACAGTCTTTCTGTTGGAGGCGACATGGCTGTGGCTGAAAATGGAAGCAGGCTAAGTCACTGCAGACATCTTGGAGAGTTTAAGAAGCAGACGATCTCTCTTCAAAGTCTCTTGTTCTGTGGCTCCTTTTATCTGGTTTCCTACTGGGAGGTTCTGATCAGATCTAGGGCTGGTCTTTGTATTGTAAATGTATTAATCCAGATAATCTCTTCAGGTGACTCACAGATGATCTTAGTTAATGCCAGGTGTGGTCAGGTTGACACCACACTGACCTAGGTGGGGAATGATTTTACCCTTACCAAGAGTCTGTCCATAAATGCCAGAAAGTATCTATGGCCAAAAATAAAGTTGATTTCACCAACATTCTCCAGGCAGCATATCATGGGCCCACATCCCTTTTGGGGCTCTCTCACCTCTGTTCCAGTTTATTTGTGTACATACAACACATTTGGATGTCAGATCTGACTATCGTTCAGCTGTGGAATGTAATATCTGGGTCAAAGAAACTGACTCATTTTTTGTGGACCCTTGGTGAGGAGCTTCATGGAGCTGATTTATCATTCCTCTTCCTAAGACCAGAGTGATTATCAGCCTTCCATGTGTCCATCATTCCTCATTCTTTGATTCTTCTTCTCTTGTGTCCAGTCTTCCTTGTCAGTTGTGTGGACTGGGTCTGTTAGCAAGCCCACTTCTAGAACAGTCAGTAAGGTCTGCAGTGGCCCCACTGATTCTTGGACAGCTGGTCATGCTGCCTGATCTGCCACCTCTTTCCCTTGTGCCCTGGGGGAAATCACCTTTTCCCTATCTCAAGGCAAGTGTTAGGGCTATGAGTTACTTTATCTGCCTCTTCACTAGTAGAGCAGTTCTGCTACTGTTTGGATGTGTGCTGGTCATTCACATGCTGCAGGGTTCAATTTCTTGCACAGGTATGGCATCAGTGTCTTCTGTGGCCCTAAAACTTGAGTTGTGACAACTTTGGCCATATCTCATGCCTCATCCTGATTCAATGGGTGTGCTTGCCTACTTGCAGGAGATGCTTCAGGTAGTTGACTGTACACTCACAGAGCTGGGTTACTTTGATGACACTCTTGTATCCCATTGTCTGAAATCTCTGTAGGAGTCCTTCTGTGATTCTGCAGCAGTCTTCAGTTTTAGCTGCAGTAAGAAGATCACATATTCAGGGTGCTCTTGTTGAAATTCCAAGAGATCAGCATTTAGAGTTTCATCAAAGTCCATGAGCGATTAAATTCCTGGGGCATCCTAATCCAGGTAAGTTGCTATATAACCCCCTTTGGTGTCTATCCATTTAAAAAGAAAGATGAGCTGGCTGATTGGAAGCAGAGAGAAAAAGCGTTTTCCCTCTCTCATTTCTCTGTCCTTATCTCCTTGTCTTCCCTGCCACGTAGTCTCACCCATTTTAGATCCCTTTAAATCTGTCATCGTTAACCTTGCTATTCTTTTATTTTGTCTTTCTCCAGTGAGGATCAGGTTATTGTAAGTCTGGGCAATTTATAGCAACTGAGACATACTCATTAAATCCTTTCAACTCTGGTAATTTTATCCTTATATCAGGAGGTAACTAGATGACAAAGGCAATGTTTATTTTATCTTTGGTTATCAACTGTCCCTGGGGTGTCCTGGGATCACATTTTACATGTCCCACATAGCCAGAGAATATTTAAAATGATATGCAATGCACCTTACATATTGAGATTTTAGAATGAGCTTCTACTTTTTACTTTTCTTTTTTTATTTATATTCATTGTTCCCCAATCATACAAGCTTAATAGGTACCCTGGTTCCCTCCCTCCTTCCACCCTTTGCCCCTTTTCCCCTTCCTTTCACCCCCCTCCCTCCCTTTCTCCCAGTGTCTCCCCCTTACTCCCTCCCATTCCCTGGAGCATCCTTTTGTGTAAATGCCAAACTTCCCTCTGAGTCCTCCACTCTAGTGAAATGTAAGGTCTCAGTGGCATTTCCCAGAGCCCTTTCTTGGGCTTCCCTTTAGTATGGGAACACTATTATGACTCATTGTCTGATCCTAGTGTAGAGTTTGGAGAGTCATTGACATGTCAGTCATTGCGCAGGTCATGCAAAATCCAGTTATGGCTACTGCAGCCCTAACTTGTGTGGAGTATCTTGCATATCGTTGATCCTTCCCATCTTCAGGCTCTCTGGTATTCTGAATTATAGTTTGTTGTGGTTTTCAGTTTTGTTGTTCCTGCACCACCCTTATTGGTACTGGAGGTCACCTACTAACCAAAGATAAAAGGCCAAAAAAAATGAAATCTTACTATAAGAGGAGATTCAAAGGTAGATGGAATAGGAGTAGGAGACCGCAGTGTGTGTGTGTGTGTGTGGGGGGGTGTCAGTGTCTCATTTGCAGGATGGTTACCATCTATCTGCCAGTCTATACCCTCTCTGATTAGTGCGCAGGAAGGAAAGTGAGAGTGAGCTTCATCATCTGTCTCACTACTTACTTGCAGTACTTGATAGTGACCTATTTTCTCTACTGAAGCATGATTCCCTCTTCTTATTTCTGGCAGCCCTCCTTCCCCTTCCCTCCTGTTTATAATCTTTGCAATTGCTATAGGTATTACAGAGATTTATCTTTGAATATGTCACTAAGTGGGTTTAGTACTAGGATCAACCTATTAAGGAGTACATACTGTGTCTAATTTTCTGTGTCTGGGATACTTCACTCAATATAACTTTTTCTATTTCCATCCATTTCCCGGCAAATGTCATTAATTCATCTTTTTTGATGGCTGAGTAGTGTTCCATTGTATAAATGTACTACATTTTCCTATCCACTCATCAACTGTTGGGCATTTGGGTTGATTCTATGACTTTTCTATTGTAAATAGTGCTGCTATGAATATGGTTGTGCTTGTGTCATTGTAGTGAAATTTTGCTTTATGGGGGATTATTCCCAGAAGTGGTATAGCAGAGTCATAGGCATTTCAATCTTTAACTTTTTAAAAAATTGCCAGACTTATTGCCAGAGTGGTTGTATAAGACTGCGTTCCCACCAGCAATGTAGGAGAGTTTCCTTCTCTCCAGCATTTGGTGGTGTTTATATTGTGAATTTTTCCATCCTGACTGGAGTGAGATGATAGATATCTCAGGTAAATTTTGATTTTCATTTCCCTGATGGCTAAGGATGTGGAGCATTTGTTAAGGTATTTGTTAGACATTTCAATATCATCCCTGGAAAAGTTTCTTTTGAGTTCCCAGGCCCAGTTTTAAATTGGGCCATTTATCTCCTTGGTGTTTAGTTTTCTAAGTTCTTTGTGCACTCTGGATAATACAGCTGTATCAGATATGTGGTTAGTGAAGATTTTCTCCCATTCTGTGGGTTGCCTTTTTGCTCGGTTTATAATCTCTTTATCTGAGCAGAAGCTCTTTAATTTCACAAGATCTCATTTGTTGAGTGTTGGTTCTAGTGACTGTGCTATTGGATTTCTGTTTAGGAACTGTTGGCCTAGCCCAATCAGCTCGAGGGAATTCCCTACCTTTTCAATTAGGATTTTTATAGTCTCCGGCCTAATATTGAGGTCCTTGATCCATTTGGAATTAATTTTTGTGCATGATGACAAGTACAGGTCCAGTTTTAATCTGCATGTGGACATCCAGTTTTGCCAGCACCATTTGTTGAAGATGCTGTTCTTTTTCCATTGAATTCTTTTGTCAAAGATCAAATGGCTGTAGTTGTGTGGACTTATATCTGGGTCTTCAACCCTTATCCATTGATCTACATGTCTATTTTGGAGCCAGTACCAGGCTGTTTTTATTACTATGGATTTGTAGTATAATTAAAGTTTGGAATGGTAATACCTTCAGCAGTGTTTTTGTTACTCAGGATTGTTTTTGCTATCCTGGGTCTTTTGTGCTTTCATATGAATTTCAGTCAATTTCTTTAAAGAATTGCTTGGGGATTTTGATTGGTATAGCATTGAATCTGTATATTGCTTTTGGTAGAATGGTCATTTTTATGATGTTGATTCTGCTGTGATCAAGTAAGCTTTATCCCAAGCATACAAGGTTGGTTCAACATACACAAATCAATAAATGTAATTCACCATATAAACCAATCCAAAGTCTAAGACCACATGATACTCTAGATAGATGCAGAAAAAGATTTTGACAAGATCCAAATCCTTTTATGATCAAAATCCTTGACACAGTTGAAATGGAAGGAACCTTTATTACCATAATAAAAGTTGTATACAACAAGCCAACAGCAAGGATCATACTGAATGGGGTAAAACTGGAAGCATTCCCACTTCAATCAGGAACTAGACAAGGCTGTCCATTGTCACCACTTCTATTAAATATTGTACTTGAAATCTTAGCTGGAGCCATAAAACAAGAACGGGAGATAAAAGGGATTCAAATCAGCAAGGAAGAAGTCAAGTTATCTCTATTTGCAGATGACATGTTTGTATACCTGAGTGATCCTAAAAACTGCACCAGGAAACTCCTAGATCTAATACATAAGTTCAGCAGAGTGGCAGGTTACAAAATAAACGTGCAAAAATCAGTGGCCTTCCTATACACCAAGGATGAAAGAAGTGAAAAAGCTCTAAGAGAACCAATCCTATTTACTATAGCTTCTAAAAAAATGAAATACCTTGGTATAAACCTAAACAAGGAAGTGAGAGACTTTTACAATGGAAACTTTAAAACCCTAAAGAAAGAAATTACAGAAGACATCAGAAGTTGGAAAGACCTCCCATGCTACTTTTTACTCTTCAGTTGTCCAACTCACATTGAATCCCAAGTGATTTTACTTACTTTTTAAATTTTTCAGATTTCCCCACTTTAACCTTTAACAAATTTTCTCTTTTTTTCTCTCATCTTTGAACATTAAGTGTGCCCTTTCTTTGAGATCCAACTTAAAAACTAAGTCCCTCGTGCTTCCCTTACTTGACCATCCCAAGATCAATGTGTTGCAGGTCCCAAGATATCCCAACCTCTTTGGGAACTTGTTTAATGACTTTTCTGAGAAATACAGGCCCATTATCTGGTTCCATTATCTAACTCAGTGCTAACTGGAACTCTAAGCATGAAATAACCTCTCTGGCTAAAACTGTGACTACTTCTTTAGTCTTTTCTGTCTCAGTGGGAAGGGCTCTCTCACAGGGTTTTTACATATGTATAACCCTGTGTGTGGTACACAAAGAGGATGGTGTGTTGAGGAGGATGAGCCTACCCCACATTAAATTGCCTGCTTGGCCAGCCTCCTCACAGAGACTTAGGGAAGTCTCAGCAGTAGGACCACATGTTACACCACATGGTTGATCTCTCCTTGCTAGGCCCTTTCCAGGAGATGAGAGAGTGATGCTAAGCTTAATTACATGGAAGTGTACATTAAGCCCCGGTCAGTTCAGGTAAGTACAAGGTTATGAGACCATGATATTCACCAAATCAGACTGTAGGGCCCACAACCACAAGGCTATGAGACCATGTTATTCACCATATGACCAAATCAGACTGTAGAGCTGCCTAGCTGCTATGATGTTTCAAGCACTGATAAGTATTCAGACACAGACATATACATCTCACTCAACAACCATTCAAATGTCACACATGCCCATTTTAAATTCCTTTCTTTCTGTTGTAGAGGATCTTCAAAGCTCCCTGATGGAGACCTACTTCGACCCCTCAGAATACCATCAAAGGACTTAGGAAAAGGTCTCTTTTAGGGTGATCAAGCCTGAAATTGGCCTCTCACTGTCTACTCATCATGCAGATGGCCTTCTAGGGTCCTGTCTCCTTCCATCTCTGAACTCTGGTCCAGGACACTGAAGTCCTCCCCCAGCTCCAGGAAAAGGGAACCCTGGAATACTTTCGGGGCTGCGCACTTTCACTGGTTCCTGCAATCACCAGTGCTGCAAGGCTCAGAAGCAGAAGTTTTCACCAACAGGTGTCTTGGAGGCATCTCACTGACCTAATCCATGAAGGGGTGCTGGCTTTGCCGGTGGGAGCTGGTACTTCTTCCAGATTCTGCGGCATAGGCTCCTGCCAGCAAGTGTGAATATCCCTGTTCACCTGCCATCTGCCCTGGCTGAAAAGGAAACCTCTCACCCGTGTTTGGGGTCCCATCCTAGCATTCCCAGATGAGCCCCCAAATATCGTGAGGTGCCAGCCAGTAATGAAACTCCATACCTCAATTTAGCTGAATAGAAAGTCTTTTATTCTTTATCCAGTGGGCCTACACTTTTGGGGTACACATCCCAAAACACAGAAAAGTCTCAAATGTGGTTATACAAATTTGAAAAAACATGGAAAGGCACTTTAAGGTATAACCTACATTTCCAGATAATAAGTTGGTTCCATGAGAACATCACACGTTTGCTAAAGGCAGTTCTGGTAATAGTCATGATCTTTATCCCCACATTTCCTTCTACCTTCCCTTTTTAAAGGCCAGATTAAAGATTTCCTATCTCAACTTCAGTAGGGATTGAGCCTGAGTTAAGTGAGGGTCTTCCTTTTGTTCACAGCTGTATCACAATATCAAAGACCATTGACACTTTTTTCCTTTTGTTCGATGAAAATTGGAAACATTGTTTGAAGCATTCCATATCCATAAAAAAATATTTTCAAAAAATGTCATTTTAGACCCTTTCATTTCAAATACATGTATTATCTAATTACTGTACTCAAATCTTTCTATGAAATCATGTAGCATTTCTAAAGGAATTTTTGCCATGAATAAGGCACATTTGTGTAAATGTATAATAGCATATCTTGACTTTTAGCAATGCTTAGCAATGCTATGTTCTAACAACAGAAATGGAGATGATGCAACAGACCAATCTGTATGCCACAACACTGTTATGTCCAGAAGATAAGGGCTGGATGCACTTCCCACTTGATGTGTTATGTTCCTAGCACACTCTCCTCTATAATGTTCCCTAAGCCTTGAGGTAAGGGCAGGTTTCAGTGTTCTGTTTAGGGCCTCACTATCCGTAGTCACTTATTTTCTGCAGTTTACCCCATTGCTGTTTTCTGTAATGAACTTACATTGCCACCTCTAATCTATGGTTATAATGATAAATGATTACAAGACAGTCTGATATAAAATTCTTACAACTTATTTTACTCCATTTGTACCCACCTAGGGTCTATATCCTCTCATACTATAGGTTTTTTAAAATAAGTTTTACAGTACCAGTTATGTGTTCCCTCCTGAGAATTTTAATTATCTATAACTTTTGGTAAGAGTATCACATGATATTTTCCATAATATTCTGTCTTCCTCTCTGTGCTCTCCTGTGTAGCAACATGCCTGGTCCTTCTCTGTTTTTAAAAGAAGTTTCTTTGAAAATAAGCTTACATAAAGGCACTAAGATCCTTGGAGGCAAGGGATTGACAGCCACAGTAGTGTTCCTATGCTTAAGGGGAACACAGGAAAGGGTTCTGGGAAATGCCACTGGGTCCTTGGACCTCATCGGAGAGGAGGACCCAGAGGAGAGTCTGGCATGCACATTAAAGGATGCTCCGGGGATGGGAGGGGGAGGCACTGGGGGATGGGGAGGGAGGGCCATGGAAGGTTGGAGGGAGGGAGGGGACCGGTGTACCTGTAAGTTTGTATGAGTGAAAAAAAAAAAAGAAAAGAAGCTTACAATATAGGAAGTGTCTGGCTGCTTAAATCTTACAACTTTAGTGTTATATGATAATCCCCAGCCATTCCTGTATAGTAGGCCCTTATTTCCGTCTTCCCCGTTCTTCTATCCAACTTACCACATGTGATCTTTTATATCTTATCCTCTAAGGTTTTAGCCTATTTCTATCCCTTGACCTCAACATAATGGACTTTTTTCAAATTTTCCTGCTGTTAAAATTATAGAAATTCCAAATTAAGAAAATAATTCTGGAGATTAGTGCTAGCATCTGCATATAAGAGAGAACATATGGCATTTATTTTTAATGTCTGAGATACCTGACTTGGTGTATTTCCAGTTCCATCCATTTGTCAGCAAATTTAATCATTTAATTTTTCTTGACAGCTGAATATTCTTCCAGTGTATATATGTGTATACCTATAAAACTGCTTCTTGAGAAGTACATGTCAGTTCTCTATCTTTCTCTCTCAGGATAAAATATTAAAATACTTGCATTTCCCTATGTGTAAATAAGAAACCTTTCTGTATATAATTATTAAGATGAAGTAGTCCTGTGTACAGCTTACATGTTCAGTTGCCAATAATTCCTTCCACAAGAATGACCTTGTCTTCAAGTAATTTTGGCTAAGTTGCTTTTTTGGTTTGATGTCATTGCTAGCTATATTTTGTATGTTTTAGTTTTTTTCCAAGTTCTCATGTACTGAAACTGGCATCTACTTTGTAGCCCATATTCGCCTGGTGTAGGAGGAATGGACCGGGAAGGCCTGTATTGTCTGTATGGGCCACATGCAACCAAATGCAACTTCCCCAAGTTAGAACCTGTTGCCGTGCCTGGTGCTGATGTCAAACCGCCTGGTTGAGCGGACCAACCCAGACGGGACAACTCAGCAAAAGCTCATGCTGGGACTTATGAGATGTTGGGTGGGTATATAAGCAGCCCAATATTTACAATAAATGAGCCTGCTAGCCTGCTTTGCTACTCGCCTGACTTCTGGAGCCTGTGTCTTTGACTCCATGCCAGCTTATCCCTGCCCCCAAGGGTCTCGTGGCCCCCCAAGACTGCTACAGTCTGGAGCTTCTGGTCCTTCTACCTCAGCCTCCCTATTGCTGAAGACAGAAATGAGCTCTCAAGTAGGACTAAATTGTGACTGTCTTCACTTACCTGTAAGTTCCTGCCATGTATTTTCACTCAGTATCAGAAATGCCTTGATTTTTCTTTCATTTTGTTTTGTGATTGCAAAAACTCTGAAGACTGGAAAACATGAGAGTAGGTATAACCTAAATCTGTATTCTTTGGCCATGATCAGTCTTATATATCTCTAGAGTAATCTACTTCTTATCAATCTGAGGTGAGCAGTGTGATTTTTCCATCTTGAGACCTCTATCATGCTGTGACATGCAGCTGCAGGGAGACAGACCCATAGCACATGTGCAGATTGTCCTAAAAATCCCAAGTCTGGTGCCATCTGAGCAGGTGAGGAAAGCTATGTGTAACCAAGAAGTAGCCAGTAGTGGCCGAGTCTTCCCATATTTCACTGTGTAGTTACTGTGAATTCTCCACTCTAGCTTTGGGCAAGATTCTGTGTTGATTTTGGATGACAGGCAGTCAGTCCACCACTGCATGTGGCTTAGAGTCCCCAGCACTCTCTGTAGGTCTGCCTTGGAGTGTATAATCAGATTTCTGTAAATAGAATGGACATTGAAATCCCTTTATCGGCAACTCCACACAATTCTCGACTCCTGGTTGTACACTGCCCTCGAACTCTGTGTTTTTATCTAATGCCTCTCCAACTACACACCTTTTTTTATTACTATTTTGTTATTTTCTTAATTCATTTACCAGTTCTTTTGAATGAACACAGTGAGTTTATGTCACTTTTCATGCTTTATTACCCAATCACATCTCCCTTCCTTTGCCATTGGAGATCTTCTCAACCTGTCTGCTGCCTACTTTAATATATTTTGTATGAGTGATCCCCTGAATTTCATCAAAGTTACCTCTATTAGCATTTGTGTGGGTCCTCAGTGTGGCCTGGATGACATATCAGCAGGTATATATCGAAGAAAGTAGGTTTTCTTCACTATTTGAGATTCTCCTATCTCAGTTCTAGTATGTCACAGCATGGTTCTGTGATAATCTCACTAACATTAGGCTCCATTCTAAATCCCAAGAGGCTCAATCCCCATGAGTAGTATCCTGTGCTCTTTCTCCAGTGTTCCAGTGACCTGCACTGTTGCCCTCCTGGCCAAGAAACTGAAGGGGACCCACTAATCCTTCTGTTAAAGCTCTTCTAGCCTGGCCAGGCTATGGTGGTGTCTAGGCTCTTCCAAAGCTTCACAGCAATCATACACATGTCCTGGGTGAGGGAGATTGTGTACCATGGGAGCATTGGGCCCTAGAGACTGTGTGCAGGAGCACTTGCTGAGTGGGGGGGGGCGCTGTACACCTGGTTCCCCCCGCTCCATGGCACCATGAGATGGCCAGATGAAGTGAAGGGAATTTTGCCACTTGGGGCCATGACAGTTGACCTCTCTGCTCCTGAAAATCTAGAGAATTCCAGTCACCAAAGTTGTTTCCTGAGCCAACACAGCCAGTGCCAATTCTGAGTTCCATCCATTAGAGGGGCTGCATGTGCTTCTGTGTTTGTGTCTTTGCTGGTCTATCTCACAGTCTCTGAACTTCTGTAATTGCCCTTGAATGTCCAGGCATAGGATTTTCACACCACTCTAAACCTGTTTTCCTGAAGTCTCAGGGTCTCTTACTCTCTCTCCCCAGGAGTCATTGTGTCATTGTGTAACTTGGGCAACAATTCATCATCTTGGTTCGTATGTTCTTGCTGATGTAAGGCTCAAGATGGCATTATATTATGCACAGCCAAAAAGCCCTATACTGTAACAGTCCACATCACTGCCTTCTCTTTCTGGATGTCCTCCTTGAGTACCCTATTAAAGTGCAACTGAAAAGAGACTGTGTATCTTGAGTCAAATGTTACTTCAAGCCCAGTAATTGTGGCATAGACCTACAATTGCACCATTTCAAGGGCCCAAAAAAGGAGAAAGTACTTCAAGTTACAGAACTGGAGCTTCATAAGTTCAAGAAGATATCAGATAACATAAAGGCCTCCCAAGCTCAGAAGAATAAACACGGTGAAATGATCATGCTACCAAGGCAATCAATATACAGAATCAATGTAACTCCAATCACGATTCCAATGGAATTCTCCACAGATATTTAAAAAAACCTTAAAATTCATGTAGAAGCACAAATATGAAAGTCATCTTGATTAATAAAAAGCCTCTGAAGGTTTAACAATACCCACCTTCAAAGTGTACAATAGAGGCATATAAATAAAAAGAGTATGGTATTGGCACAAAACCAGACACAGAACAGAGGATTGGATTTGAGGTCCCAGATGTATGCCAATGCATCTACCATCATCTGTTACTTGATAAGGATGCTAAAAACACACCCCGGGAAAAGAGCAGCAACTTAAACAAGTGGTGCTAGAAAAGTTGGATCTCTACATGTAGGAGAATAAAACTGGAGCTGTATCTCTCACCCTACATAGAAATTAGGTCCAAATCGACCAAAGACATCATTGGTAGACCAGAAACAGTGAAAACAGAAGAAAAAATAGGCAGTCTACTGGAAGTTATTGGTTTAGGAATTTTTTTCTTACTAGAACTCTATCTGCATAGGAAATAAGGCCAGAATTCTACAAATAGGATCTCATAGAACTGAAAAGTTTCTGTTCTGCAATGATACTGTGAATAATGCCAAATGGAAAGTTATGGAATGGGAAGAGGTCTGTATGAGTCATATTTCTGGTAGGGAATTGGTATATAGCATATACAAAGAGCTAAGAAAATTAAATACCAAGAAATCACATGGTGCAATTAAAAAATGAACCTTGAAACTAAAAGGAAGCTTTTTACAAGACAAAATTCAAATGTCTGCCAAATAACCTAAAAAACATTCAACATCCCTAGCCACCAGGATAATGCAAATTAGAGCCACTCCCACACAGTCGTGTCCTACTCCTATTCCCATCTACCTTGATTCACCTCTTATATTAAGATCTTCATTTAAACAGACTTTTATCTTTGGTTAGGAGATGACCTTCGATACCTATTGGGATGCAGCCAAAGGCAGTGCAGGAAAAGCAAAACTAAAAATAACAAACCATAATTCAGAACACCAAAGACCTTACATAATTCACCCAGAACTAGACCAGCAAAATCTCTCCCCATCGTAAAGCTCAGGGAACCTTGCAGAAGAGGGGATGGCAAGATTGTAAGTCTAAAGATGGGGAGGACCAACAATATGCAAGATACTTCTCACAAGTTACATTTGCAGCAGCCAGGATTGGATTTTGCCTGACCTGCACAATGCCTGATATGCCAATGACCCCCCAAAGTCTAGCACAGATCACATGGGAGAAGGCTTCAGGCAGTAGGATCCTTATATATAAGGGATTAAGCATTCATAGTAGCGTTCCCATGGTAGTGGACAGCACAAGAAGGGGATCTGGTCTATGGCACTGAGTTATGAATCCTCACTTTGGTGGAGGATTCAGAGGGAGGTTAGGGGCTCATGGGTTTTCCAGGGGATGGGAGGGAGGAAAGGATAGACACTGGGAGGGGGGAGGGAGGGGGATGAAAGGAAAGGGGGAAAGGGGAGAGTGCAATGGGGAATGGCAGGGGAGGGGAGTGAGGAGGGAGAGGATTGAGGTATCTATTGAGCTTGTATGATTAGGAAAAAATAAAATATGAAAAAAATAATTGATGCAGGTGAGAATGTAGAATAGGAATCATGGTGGGAGATCCTGAGCTGGCAGTGAATGTCCCCTCAGTATTTATCTTGTGCCCTGTACTGTATATGGTACCTGCAAGTTTTCAGACCAGATTTCTGGTTAGTGGCACCAGGGAGGAAAAAAGCAAAGTATTTTACTGATAGGAAAATGAACTGCTGGCCTGATTCTGGGAAAATTTAAAACAAATGCAGTTGAGGGGTGTGTGTGGGATCTTATGGTGTTTGGACTTATGGGCAGGGTGAAGGACAATTTGGGTGAGCTCTACCCTTATAGGATGAAATTCTTGGTTCATTGTCCATGGCAGAATGTATTTGATCAGCTCTTGTCCCTGCCTCTGTCCCCAGGAGGTATTGACCAAGGAACATGAAAGCACAGGCTTACTGTTAGGGGCGGGCTTTCACAGAATGAGCTGTGAGAGTGGGGTATGGAGGAAGAGAAAACTCAAGAGTCATAACTGCCAGGCTCTGGGAGAGGGAAAACCTTGTTACCTGCACATGGATATGAGTCCTTGCCCAGGAGCACGTGGCTGCATGCTGAGCCAGCAAGGGAAGTGATGACTGTGTCTATATAACCAACATGCAGAAGTCCTGAGGACAGTGGGCTCTGTGGAGGGCTCAGGGGCTTGCAGAGCAGTTATGGGGTGCTTGGGGTTGCAGTATGCTTCAGCCAAAGGCCTGAATCCGGGATAGTGGTCCGGAGCTCCAGGGGCCTGGGTATGTGGAGTGGCTGGAACAAAATCCATCTCAGGAAGGTGGTGTATCCAGGATTTCTGGGGTCGGCCAATACTGAGGAGGATCCTATGAGTTTGATGGAAGTTCTGATGGGATCTAGGTGGCTATAATCCTTTTAAGTAGTCTCAGTTGATCCTTCCAGCTGTGGTCTCAGCTCACTTTAGTTAATAGCAGGTGTGTCAAGTTGACACCCAGACTGAACTATCACAAGGACCCTGCATGCTATGATTTGTATCTATTCTTATATAATATTATCTAAGGAATAGTGTGGAATTTTCCAAGGAACACTATGATTTAAGCAGGACAGGGTAGTTTGAAGTCCCTTGTATCTTAAAGAGGGAGGTGAGTCAGACGAAGTGTAATGCATCGAGGGAGGGTAGGGGGGAGGGAGAGATATCCAGTAGAAGACAGAGGGGGGGAGCGACTGAGGAGGAGGGGGGGGGA
>JALPQD010000638.1:896155-953655 GCA_023101885.1 Typhlomys cinereus
ATCAGGTGTTGCCATCTTCTGCTCCCAGGGAAATCACCAATTCATTTATGGTGGCCATGCAGAGGCAGGTTAGAGGCCGCTTCCCATTGGTTGTTCATCCCTCCACTGCATGTCCTCTATTGGGACATGTATGGGGCATGTCCATCTAGGTTCAAGCTTGTCTGTAGCCTGATTCAGGAGCCCAGCATAGGGCTCCTAATTGATATGTGTCGGACATGCTAGTGCCTGCTACGAATGAACTCAGTTTGGATCACAATATCCTTGCTCCCTCTGACTCAAACCTGAATTCATCCTACTGATCCCACTCATATTTTGTTTGCCTATTTGGCCTGTGAGCTTTTTTCCCAGGAGCTAGAGTTGGTGCTGGAAACCCTATATAAAAAGGAGCTATCAAGAGAAGACATGCTTTTTGTAGCTGTGCTAAGAATTGCTCTTCCTTCCGGCTATACTCTCCATACTAAAGACTCTAGGAATCATACTCCCAGCCTTCACCATCAACCCACTTGACTAACACTAAATTGTGTCGATTCTGAAATCTCTAGAGAACCTTACTAATACAGTCCTCTAATTTCCATCCCTTTATAGCTTCCTGGAAACTTTTTCTTTGAACTCTGCTCTTCCTGAGTGAATAAAGGTTTTTCTGCGGTTAAGACTCAGGACTTCTGCCCCTGCTAGAGCTAGGTGGAATGCCTTCTTGTTCTCCATTTGTCTAAACCCTCAGAATCTGTGCTTTCTGTGTCATTGTGTATCACTGTTACCTTCTTCAGACATGACCAACATCGTGAGCTCGACCGCAGGATTTTGTAATTCTCTCCTATCCACAAAGTCTGGTTTCTCTGCATTCAAATATCTGAGACTATCCGTCTGTCATATACTACATGTCTGATGATCATCTTACTCTCAGAGCACTGGCTGTAATTCTTGGGTTTCTTTGGGACTTTGGTTTCTAGGACATGGGATTGGTAGCCCACTTCAGAGTTTATTATAGGGTATTTCTCTGTCTCTATTTTCCTCTCTGTCCTGTCGCTCTCTATCTACTCGTGTATGTGTGCGCGGGATGGAACTTAGAGACCTGCATGCTCATGCTATCTAATTTTGTTCATAATATTAGCTGAACCCCAAGATTTTTGGTTTTGTTTTGTTCATTTTTGTTCAAGACAAGTTTCCCCTTTGTAACCCAGACTGGAATGGTCTTATGGCATTCTTCCTCCCTCAGCCTCCCACATGCTGGAATTGGTGGACATGTCCAGCCACTGTCTATGTTAATCCATTTTTCCCTTCTCATAATTAGGTTGTGAGAGAGGTTTTTTATTTTCAGGTTCATGTGTTTGAGAATCGAAGATTTAAACCAGTGTAGAGGATTAAGGCAGAGTTTATTAGAGGAGAGAAAGAACTGAACTCATGCACATGGATTCCACAATGGGCAAGAGGGCTGGAATAGAACTCACATGGAGTCTGTGAGGGACAGTGGCTATGAAGACAGCTGGAAAACAACTCACAGACTCCAGGCCTTGGCATCTATGAGGAGTGAGAGAAAGCCAAAGATGGCTGGCAGAATCAGGGGTATTTATACGTTTAGGCAGGCCTGGGAAATGTGGCTTTTCCTCATTAGTTAGCTCCAGTTTCTGCAAACCGATTGGAGCTTTTGGATCTCTAATCTCATTGATCTGTTCATAATGAGGACCAACACAAGTGATCTTGTGGCTGACCTCATGGTCCAGCTTATATGCAATGGGGAACTCATCCCCATATTCTTTCCTAAACAGAGGGTTGGGGGATATTGGAGACTGTCATACTTAGGCACAGATGTCAACTTGGCAGTTGAGGGTTTGAGCTCTGGGCACATTTGTAGAGAATTAATTGGTTCAGTTAAGCCCAGAGCAAACAAATCAGGAGATTTGTCTACCTGATGGAAATGCTCAGCCTATGGTGAGTGAGATTAGGCCCTGGAATAAAAGACAGAGAGGTGGTTGAGAGAGTTGGCATCCTTGTGTACACTTGGCCACACATGCTGGTCTGGCAAGTGAGGATCGTCCTTCCTTCAGTCATTATGTGGTGATGGTGTGGCCAGTTTCCTCAGCCTTGGTGTTGTTGCATGCTCTCCCATCAAGCTGGACTAAGAATTGTAACCAGTAATCACCAGAAAAAATAAACCCCTTGTTCCCTTAGGCTGTTTGATGATCATTTTTCAGTCACATTGCAGGCAAACTGCAACAGGACCTTATCTCTGTGGAGGATTAGAGTCAGTTCCTCCAGATTAATAGGGTGTTCTCTTTCAGGGTAATCCCAGCAGTAGGGAATGACTTTTAAAGACCTTCACATTGTGGCTGCTATGAAATTGCTTAAGGGTCAGTAGGCAAAACAAATGAAGAGTGACTTCAAACAAGTGTGCACATCACATGGACGTCCATGAATAAAGAGAAGCTACCACACAAAAGAGACTTTAACAATGGAGTGTATTTAAAGCTGAGCATATGATGACCAAAGAAACCATAGTTTAGTGTTAAGGTGAGAGCACTGGAACAGAAGCGGTAGCTGAAAGTCAGAGAAAGTGGGAAAGTCATCATGACAGCATCATCGGCAAACAGGTGGGAAAATTTTCTTTAGACCAAATGGAGAAGCCGAGTCCTCTTGGGTGAGGAGAGTGAGGAGCATTTTATTGAACGTATGGACACAGGCTAACTTTTTAAAAGCTCCTTGAAGTTTAGCAATGTTTTCTAAGTTGCAACCTACTTTATAGTGTGCCAAGTATTGGAAGGGTGGGTAAGACAGCAGTTCATAAGCACTCTCACTCACACTCTTACCTGCTCACTTGGGTACTCACCTTTTACCTCAGACCCTTAGATCCTTACCCTTCATCTCTTAGTTCACATCCTTTCTCAGGGGGTCATGCCTTCCTTAGAAACTGTCCTCATTACTATGACCTCCCACCTTTCAACCACTAACTCTTCCAGGTGGATGACCTGTCCTCCCTCACAGCCTGTCCTCCCTTCTTCCCTCGTCTATCCTGAGACACGTGAACATTTAGCAAGAGATGCCTCATTCACATAGGCCCTGGTGCAGACTCAGACTTGTGGAGCTCTATTGTGTCTTGCCTCTCACCACCCTAAGTGCTGCCTACTTGACCTGGCATCCCTTTCTATACAGTGAGATAAATTCCATATGACATCAAAAAATCTGTCACGAGAGTTATAAGCAGCTATTCTGAGGTTCTACAGGCATATTGTGATTTGGAATAGAAGCCAGGACCCTGGACCCTGGAGATGCACTTTCTACCATTAAACTGTTCCTTGGTGTCTGGTGAAATAGCTTGCTCACAAATATGTTGAACTGAAGTTGATTCCTAGAATCCTAACTCATAGAAGTGATGTCTGCAAATTGTGATAAAAGTTCTCCCCACAACATACATGTATGATCATGCCTTTGGTTCTTTCCTCTCTTCTGACTTTCTTTCTGTCTTTCCCTAGTCTCTCAAATAAAATTAAATTTGGTCCATCCTAGGCTTTTTCCAGGACTTTTTAAAGACAATGTCCTTCTAAGTTTCCCAAGTCAGTCTTGAACTCAATCAGCAGTCCAGGTTTCTCTCAACCATGCCATGTTTCCTCCTGCCTCATTCTCCTCAGTGCTGGGATTACAAATAGGGCTGGAATGCCCTATTTGACTTTGGAGGGAAGATTTGGACCCAGATCTAGAGTCTACCCTCTTTTATATTAGCAGATTTGGACCCAGATCTGGAGTCTGCCCTCTTTTATATTAGCAGGGATCTGGAAAGAGACACACAATTAGGAACAAAGCTGCATGGTCTGTGCACATGACTGCTTCTGGAAGTAACTCAGGTATCTGTGCAAAGGCCCGACAAGTGAGACTGTTTTCAGACCAGAGGCCTTCATAACAAGTTTTAGTGTTTTAGGGCAATGCCTTGGAGAAGTACAAAGAGAGAGACAAGTGTTAACTACAGCTGTGTTTAGCAAAGGTTTCACTACCCTAGCTAGTCTTTGGTTCTGAAACTACACATGGATGTGTCATGCCGACAATCCAAATGCTCTGCCAGGTGCTCCCAGACTCTAACCCCCAAATAGGGTTTCTGCTTGAAAGCTGCTTCCGATGGCTCCTTATTAGTGGGCTGTCTCAGGATTACCTTCCTGCCTCAGGATTGCCTTTACACACAGACCCTCATACCATGTTGGCTTCCTCTTCAATAGGTCCACAACGTGCACCTCGATGTTCAAAGACAGAACAGGCACAATCAGGAAAGGGGCTTTTTAAGGACCCCTACACATCCACTTCCCTTCAAGGGAATGCTCCCAGCTAAGTAAAGGGCACCCAAGAAAGAGACAATCACAGCATGGGACCACCATTTCTTCGCTTTCCAAACCCTCCCCCAAGGAAGGATGTAGGAGTTTGGGGAACCTCTCCAGAAGATTAGCAGGCTTGAAAGCTGAGGGGAGTAATGAAGCACTGGAGTCCATCTCCAGCTTCTGGTGACTGAGAAACAGTCTTGGGAAAAGGAGGCTGGTAGCTGTCTGGCATCCTACTTCTACAGTCCAAGCAAGCATGACAACGTGTATACATTTCCAGAAGATTGAGGAGGTCTGACAAGCTTCAGCCCAAGGTCATGGTCTCCCAAGAGGAGCACCCAGAAACTCCAAATTTCCTCAGCTGTATAGTGGTGGCTGTGGTCATTGGTTACATTTCACCTCTGTAACAGCAAGCAGTGATGAAACTAATGGGAGAGGAAAATCCCCACAGACACCTCTATGAAGGTGGCAAGGCTTGCAGCAAAAACCCAGAAGAAAAGCCATAAAGACCACCCCAGACTGTAAGTGAGGAAGGGGAGCAGATTTATAAAGAGGGAGGAGGAGGCTCACAGAGACAAGGGAGATGAGAGTCAGAGGAGGAAGAGGTAGATAGGAGTCAAGTCAGAATACAGATCAAGCGAGAGAGAGAGAGAGAGAGAGAGAGAGAAATCCTTTGAAAGCATTGACACAAATGAGGCAGCTCCAGACACTGTGAAAGGTCTTTTGGCAAAAATGCATGTTTTCTTGCAGCTAGGGGTGGGAGATTCGTGTGTGAATCCTGATCATCAGCCCCAGTGTTCTAGAGATGGTGGCAGATAATGGAAATAAGCTGACGCTGGTACAGTCATCATGCATGGATGAAGTGCTGAGTTAAGGAATACGGTGTATGGATGAGCAGCTGAGATGGCTGAGGGACCGAAGTGGTGTGACAAAGGAAATGTGTATGCACAGTCCAAGAGTAAGAGTTTGATGGGGGGCACAGAAGTAGATAGAGTTGGTATTGGTTTGACATTCAGGCACAACCATCTCTTCCTCTGCTTTGAACAGAGTGCAGTTTGGCACTGGAAGACTGGGTCACCATCATTGTGAGTCTGGAGTGCTGCCCAGCTCCTCCTTCCCCTTGGGGCCATGATTTCAACTGTTGTGTCTGTGCTCCAGAAATGTCCTGTGCTGGACTATGTCCAGGACGCTCCTGGAACCTCTCCCCCCAGGAGTTCTTTGCAGTGGAGAGGCAGTGTCACCCTGTATCAGATACCCCATGGTGAGAGAGAGGCAAAACCGAGTTCTGTGAAAGGTGGCCATCCTCAAGGCCTACAGACTCCTGCCCTTTCTCTCCTCCCCCACCCTTTGGAAGCCCCGCAGCCTTGAGGTGCTGAAGGCACCCCCGCTCCAGGATCAGATGGGAGCTGTATCTCTGCTTACTTCACCTGGTGGCAGCAAGGAAGCTGGGCCTAGAGAAATGAGTGTGGAGGCGGCATTTGCCATTTCTTTGTGGGCTTGTTACCACTCTCCTGTTCTTGGTTCTTCAGGCCTGTGCAGCCTCTGCGTGGCCCTCAGCTTGCATGTGCTAATCAAGGCCCATGTCCAGATGATGCCACTCCTGGTGACCGTGAAGGAGGCAAGCTTCCACTCTGCCACCAAATGCAGCCCTGCTCTTTCTTCACCGCATGTCCACATGAGGGGCCTCTTGGGCAATGGTAGCTGCTCACCCCGTGCACCCGCATTGCATCAGGTGTGTGGCTACTGGACAGATCCAGGCTCCAATAGCACATGTTCAAGGAGGTCCAAGACTGGGAAGTCTTGTGCTGGGAGTGGTGGCTGTCCTTCCTCCAGGGCAGAGGGCAGAATGGGTGGTAGCAGGTGCTCCCTGGAGAGCAGCTGTCTTGGCAGAACCCACTGGGAGGTTCCTTCCTGTTGTGCAGCCATTTTTTTATTTCCGCTCATAACTTAACAGGTACCTGTACCCCCCTCTTTCCAACCCCCATCCCCCTGTGCCCCTCCCCTCCCCTCCCTCCCCATTCCCCAGTGCCTCCCCCTCCCATCCCTGGAGCATCCTTTTGTGATGCCAAACTCTCCTCTTGGTCCTCCTCTCCGATGAGGTGCAGGACCCAGTGGCTTTCCCCGAACCCTTTCCTGTGTTCCCGTTAAGCATAGGAAACTACTGTTGCTGTTAATCCCTTGCCTCCCAGGATCCTAGTGCCTTTAGCAAATGCTAGACTTTGTGAGGTCAATAGTGTGTTGGACATTGCACAGGGCATGTAAAGTCCAAAAATGATTGCTTCGGCCCTAACTTGTGTGGAGCGTCTTGCATATCATTGCTCCTCCCATCCTTGTGCTCTTACAATCTTACTGCCTCCTCTTCCACAAATTTCCCTGAGCTTCAGGATGGGGCGAGATTAGGCTGGCCTAATTCCAGGTGTGTTGTACAGCCATTTGAGTGGCTAGTCTTGCCTGATGCTGCCCCTGGTGGCCAAAAGTGGACCAGCCAGAGATGGACAGTTTTGCTTTGGGATTGTGCATGGAAGTTGAGCCAAAGGTGGGTATTCACTCTTCCTAGGATGGGTGTGCTCCATCTGCGGGTCTTTCTGGTGTGGAGAGGGAAACACAAGGGTATCTGTGCAAGGAAGAACTGTGCTGCTGGGCTGGAGAGGGGCCCCGCAGGATCTTGTAGAGGAGGAGAGGGCAGGCGAGAGTTGGGCACCAGCAAGAATTGTGTGGAAAGAATCCTTGTGGCCACTGCAGCCTGGCTCTGGGAGGTTCCAGGGGATTCCCTTTCAGCAGAGGGCAAGAAGGAGTGTGGCAGGGAGGGCTCTGAGGATCTGGGGCCACCCACAGGAGCAGAGGCATCTGGCAAGTCAAGCTGGCTGTGGGGCCAAGAGCTGGGGACCTCTCCCAGTGCCATGCTGTGCTTGCCCAGTGCCATGCTGTGCTCTGGGTGTTGGCTCTTTGGTTTTGTAACCATATATGAATCCTGTCCTTCAACAGGCTGGTCTTTCTGGCCAGTTCTGATAGCAAACCTGGGGTGTGGGTGGGTGTGGACAGCTGGGGCCAGTATGTGGAGGTGAGCTGGAGATGAAGGAGCAGGGTCATCTTCCTTCTGGCATACTGCCTCATGGAACCCAGGGGCCAGGATCTTCCCTGAACTGTGGGGGTCTGTATGCAGAAAGCCCCCTCAGAGCCCTGTGCCCTGCATCTGCACAGGCCATGTCAGTTTCTTTAGTTCTGAAACCAGATGGCATTCTGAATTCTCAGTCAGTTGCTCCTGGACTTGGGTCCGTGCTTGCAGTGCTTCTTTTTGAGTGGGCTGTCAGACCACCTTCCTGCATCGGGATGACCTGGATACAACCTATCCCTCTGTGGTTGTTGGCTTCCATCTCCAGGAGTCCCATACAGTGGACCCCAAGTGCTCCCAGACAACAGAGCAAGTGTTCCCATTGGGTCAAGGTGCCACAGATGCCTGAAAGGCCCCAGCTTATGTACAAATTTGGCTCCATCCTACATGCTGGACTCATCCTCCAAGGCATGACTTCATATCTGGACCTCCATCCCCTAGTGCCTGGGCACCTGGGAAGCACATCACATCTAGCTACAGGAGGCCTCAAAGCAAATGCACTCCTCTTTGGTTGGGAAAACATCCACTCCCTGCCTACTTTTTTCTGCACCTCCTGAATCTCCAGGGTTGATGCTTTGGCACCCATATAAACCCCTTTGCATTTCTCCGCCTCAAGTCGTCTGCTATCTCCAGCAGGGATCTTCTGCCTAGAGCTCCCACCTACACCTGCCCCTTTTTCTGCATCCACTGGGCTTTCACCTCAACATCCTGGGGGCTGAGTTCCAGGGTGACCTCCCATAATCCCCTGAGCCACACATCAGCCTCAGGATCAGTGGAAAAGGGAGAACAGGGGTCCATATGTAGCTCCAGCATGAATTGTGTGAACAGCATCTTCGTGGGCACTGCAGCTTGGTGGTCTCCAGGGGACTTCCAAACAACAGAGTGTAAGGGGTTGTGTTGCAATCAGAGGACATGAGGCAGCCCACAGTAGCAGAGGTGGCAGGCAAGCAAGTGAGTGCTGCTGGGCACCCATGGTCCATGTCCTACATTCTGGATTGCAAGGAGAAAGTTTCACGATCCAAAGCTGCTTGTTTTCTTCATGTCCTGTGGACCTCAGATGTGGTGTCTCCAAAAATGGAGTGTTACTAAGAGGTTCTGAAGGGTAACCAAGAGCAAGAAAATGCCTATATTCTTTTAAGGCTTTCAGGGGGGGGGCTTCTCTGACTGACCAACAAGGGTCTGGTATTTGGAATTGATTGTATAATTTATGGCTTTTATTAAGATCTTCTTAGAGTAGTTTTGCTTTTATATTTCTCCCCACCTCTGTTTTTGTTGTGCACGATATATCTGTTAGCATTTAAAAAATGATATCTGCTATCATGCTTTTTTACATACATTTTATTTTATTTATTTGTTTTCCCTGGCTTTAGAAGCACAGTGAGTAATAATCCCAGCTCCTCTCTTTCCCTTCTCATTTCATTTTCCTCTCACCCTTTCTTCCTCATTCCCTCTTTCCCTCCCCTCCCTTCGTCACTGTATCCCACTCATTTCACCCTCCTATGCACTTTCTTCTGTGATTCCCAGGGTTCCCTCTGGATCATCTCCTCTGGTGGGGATTCAGGTGTCTGTGGCAGACTGAGTGGCCCTGCCTTGGGCAGACACACTGATAGGGATACTGAATCTGTCTAGCCCTATCCGTAGGGTTCCTACTGCTTGAAATTATTTCTCCTCAAATCCTTGCTAGTTTATGGGGATATGTTGAAGTGTCCATCATTGTGCAGGTCGGATAAGGACCAGTCCCATTTCATTGATCTGCTGGATGCAGCAGCCCTGCCTTGAGTGGAATGTCTTGTCTAGCGGTGGCCCTTCCCCTCTTTTTAGGCTCTTACAATCTTACTGCCCCCTTTCCCGCAAGGTTCTCTGAGCCTTTGTATGGAGAAAGAGTTGGCTGGTCCGATAAGGAATACTTTCTTTAGTACTCCTTCTTCCAACTCCATCCATTTACTAGCAAATTTCATTAATTACTTTGATAGCCATGTAGTGTTCCATTGTGTATCGCTACCACATTTTCATTATCCATTCTGAACTGTGGGGCTTTTAGGTTGATTCCATGACTTGCTATTGTGAGTAGTCAGAACAGCTTGAACTTGACTCTAGTTTGTCAGTCTGGCAAAATGACAACACAATGCTTTTAAAGGCATCATAAATGTTTGTGAGATGAATAAAGTTGACTGAAGATGTAGTGCCTCAAAGCTCAAAAATCCTGACAGGAAGGCCTGACTTGCCAGAAATCTCCAGGAGTGGAAAGTGGAGGGGGGCACCATACTTCCAGCTGCAGCCTGAGACCCTCAGGGATGGCCGCATAGCAACTGCAGCTCAAAGTCCACCCACTTGGCTCCAGAGAAGCTGTAGCCGTCTTTCGCAGAGAGGAAAAGTCCTAGCTCTACCCTCCCTGCTGACACAGGGGACACTGGGAATTCCTTGTGAGTCTGTTGCAGCCCCAATCCGTTGCTTCTAGGTTCATGCCTCCCACACCATGCCAGAGCCTCGGCCAGTAGTCCCTGGAGCCTTTTCTTCTCTGCTCTCCCGAGATTAGATTACAGAAAAACTACCAATCCCAGGAGGCAACGTGTGCCTCCTGGGCAACTCAGAGCTCACAGGGTGGGGCTAGAGCACCTGTGGCTGTATGTGGAGTGGGATGAGGCTAGAGTACCTGTGGCTGTGTTTGGGGCTGGGGCAGGGCGGGGCTAGAACTCTGGTGGCTGCGAGTGGAGGGGGGGAGGGCTGGTGGGGCTAGAGCACTTGTGGCTGGGAGAGGGGGCGGGGCGATAGGATTCTTGAGAAGGTTCTCGATCCTGAGGATTTAGGGTTAGCTTGTTCCTCTAGTCGGAGCAGGGGCGGGAGCCCCTGACACTGCCTGCAAGGCCTCTAGCTGAGGTGGTCTGCACACCTGTCAGCGCTCATTGTGGCTTGACTCTGGCCTCAGCCGCACCCTCGGGGTTTTGAACGTGGAGAAGTGTCCCCATGAGGGTGTCACCAGGAGGTGCACAGCTCGCGGCCCTGACAGGAACTTCGTTCCAGCCTCCACTCAGCAGCGGCTGAAACCTGAGATCTGTGCCCTTGTCGGCTGCATTGTGGACCCTTAGCGTCAGCTTCAGCGAGAGCTCGGGCAAGTGTCTGCTGCCCATGGGCATGGGTAGGGTTAGGGTGGATGTGGCTGGAGGGTTGGCGTCAGAATTAGTGCTGGGAGAGTGGAGGGCAGGGGCTGAGAAGAGGGTTAAAAGGTGTAAGTTAAGGATTTCGAGTTTCATTTTTAAAAGAGTTTTTCAGTGTTTTTTTTTTTTTTTTTTTTGTATGTGTGTGATAATCAGATGTAAGGTTTTTGTCTTCTGCGGTTTGGACCTTCAAGTTGCTGGTCTAAATACCTGAGCAAAGCAGCACAGGTGAACAAGGGTTAATTTTGTTTATGAATCATGGTGACGCTCCACCAGCGCCAGCAGAATTTATACCAATATTGCAAGCCGAGAGAGGAATGTACTTTCACTGAACCAGCTCTACCCATCCCATCCCAGGGAACGGGCCTGCCCACAAGGGGCTCCCATTTCCAGCGCACTGACTCTATACCCGGCCTCGGTGGCCAGGGGTCAGGCCTGCGCAGAGGACTCAGATTGTCCCTGTAGCCTGTGGCCCCCTGAGCGCCAGGGCTTACCCTCCCCAGCGTTGGCCCCGCCCACACAGCGCAGAGGATGCTGGGCCTTGTAGTTCACAGAACCTTTGTCACCCGAGTTTACTTTCTCTCCCGAGTTTACTTAATAGGGCAGCACGCACCACCTGTGGAGGAGTGTTCCCAGTCTGCAGGGTTTCAGCAGAGGGGTCGTGGGGGTGACAGGACTGTTGTGCAGTCGGTAGAGACCTGTGCCCCTGTCTGGGCTATCAGGGGCCCTGTCAGGAGCTGCGGCGACCTGCACGTTGCCACCCCCAGTGTTGGGCAGCCTCAGCTGTGACCCTTAGGGTTAGGAATGGACTGAGCTGAATGGTGGCTGAATGGCTCGCAGAGACCTGAGACCATGCATGGTATCTTCTAGTAGAGCAGAGGCCTGCGCTCCCAATGGAGACCAGAGCCAGCCAACTCCAGCAGGAATGTGTTAGCATTAGGGTTAGGGTGATGTGCAGCCCAGTGACTGCTGCACTTCCAGGATTGGCTCAGGCTGCTGGATCCCCACTTGGCCCAACAGTCACTCAGACACGTCAGGCCTGTCCCCGCAGGTTCCGGTACCAGAGTCTCCTTTCTAGCGTGACTCATTCCACAGCTGAATCCCATTTCTAATAGAGAGCAGGAGTTCCTGTCCGTCGGCAGCTAAACAACTGTGTAAAATACCCGGGCTCCGAGTTTCCCATCACCCAGCTAACATCAAGAGAGCTGGGCCCTGAGGTCCCTACATCTTTCTCCTTGCCTGCTTCACAGTTAGACTCTGAAAAAACTGCACATCCCACATGGCATCGTGCACCAATTCACATGTACAAATCAGCATAATGGGCGGGGCTAGGATGCTGGAGACTTGAAATGTGAAGATAAGCTGACCAAGAGTTACTGCAATGAAGATCCACGAGCCACCACTTGAAGAAGGTTTTCTCACAGCTGTGGTCTACTCAGCACAGCGTGTGGCATCCTGCAAGCCCTCCTTCAGCAGCGGGCTGAAGTCCTGGAGATGTGCACACTTTCGTGCTCCCCTCAGAAACCCCTGGGGTCGGGAGCAGAGATTACATGTAAGAGTCAAGGTCAGCTCTCAAGAGCTGAAATTCCTGTGTGCTTGAAGACAGACAGCTGCATAAAATTCAAGCTTCGGGCATTGAAGGTTTCCACAGAGAGATGATATAACAGGTGAGCTTTGGGCCTGGAACTTATCCTTGCTCTGAGCAAAATGCACTCACAGGGGAGAGGAGAAACTGGGCCTTGAACACCTGTCAGTACCTACCGCCAGACTATGGAGCCTCAGACAAAAAAAGGTCCAATGTAAGTGAAATGAGAAACTTTGTGGGGCATGTTGGGATTTGGCAAAGCTTATGGCTAGGAGTACAGTTTAGAGTTAGAGGTTTATAGATAGGATTACAGTTGCAGTTAGGGGTTTGGATTAGAGTTAGGGGTTGGAGTCAAGGGTCATGTTCAGGGTCAGGGTTTAGGGTCAGGGACAGGGTTAGGGTTTAGAGTTAGGGTTAGAGTTAGGGTTAGGGCCAGGGCCAGGGTTAGGGTTAGGGTTAGGGTCAGGGACAGGGTTAGGGTTAGGGTTTAGGGTTAGGGTTAGAGTCAGGGTCAGGGTCAGGGTCAAGGTCAGGATCAGGGTCAGGGTTAGGGTTAGAGTTAGGGGTTAGGGTTAGAGGTTAGGGTTAAGGTTAAGGTTAGGGTTAGAGTTTGGGAGACCTGCATGAGGAGTTGAGGATCCGCTGAGCCGTGTGCTTCGTGGGAATACTAGCTAGGGCTGAACAGATGTGCTTGAATCTCTAATTTTATACTTTTCTTTTCCTGAGGAACTTGATTTTTCTGTCTCTGGGTCACCTTGTCATAATGTGTCTGTTCCTTTTCCTACCACTCTCGAGTCCATATATGAATCATTACAGTTGGATGATCAGTTTTTTACAAAAATATATATTTTTGTCCAAATGAAGCATACATATGTGATTATGGCTAACCAAAGGTAACTGGAATACTTTTACCAATGTTCCAGCACAGTGCTGTTATAGTTTCCAACATTTTATTATAACAAAACTTCTCTATGTGATGGGTGACGCTGTGAGAGTCCTCGTTGGCTTCTGCTCTAACTAGTGGTGTGCAGAACCATGGAGGTGTTTGTGGGGACTGCTCTGAGGTTTCCTTTAAAAGAAGGAGGGGAAGCGCAGTGTTTCCTATTTGTTTTCAGCAGTCATTATACTTCGCAGTGATTGACAGCCGAGGCTTCATTCCAAGCTCATCCTCCTAGCTGTCATCCAAGTCAGAACCGTCAATTGAGAATATTTATTTTTATCTTCTCAGGTGTCTTTTCAAAAAATTGAATAGATAATCATACATTAAAATCTTAAGTTAAATATAAATGTTAGAACTCAACAATGTTCATGGTTAGATTTTCTACAGTGTTTGCTCTGTTTTGGTTTTAAGTGTATATAACATGGCATTAGCAATATGGTTCCAATAAAGGAGCTAAACATATATTATTAAAGGAGACCTGTAGCAGTCAAAGATTTTATTGATTTAATGACAAATAAAGGAAATGAATTAATTTTTTTTCCTGCTGTAATTCTGCATTAAGCTCAAATGAGAATCATGATTCTAGAGTTTGGAATGCAAAATTAAATGTCTCATCCTCAAACTGGGAATATTTTTTAAAATAAATACTATAATATAGGTATCATATTATTCCCTCCCTACTTTATGTTCAAATTTTTTATTAAATTGTTAAAACTTTTTTCCATCATATTCATATTGTTCTGTTATATATAACATTAAAATGTTCATTAAAATTAAAAAAGAAATAAAAACATACAAAAAACAAACAAAAACAAAAAAAGAAAATTGAAAAAAAAGACCAGTCTACCAAAAGCAATATACATATTCAACATTATACCAATATAAATCCCCAAGCAATTATGTGAAGAAATTGACCAAATAATCTAAAAATTCATATGGAAGCACAAAATACAAGGATAGCAAAAACAATCCTGAGTAACAAAAACACTGCTGGAAGTTATCACCATATCAAACCTTCATCTATACTACAAATCCATAGTAATAAATACAGCCTGGTACTGGTTCGAAAATAGACATGTAGATCAATGGATAAGGATTGAAGATCCAGATATAAGCCTACACAATTACAGCCATCTGATCTTTGACAAAGGGGCCCCAAAAATCCAACGGAAAAAGAACAGCATCTTCAACACATTGTGCTGGCAAACCTGAATGTCCACATGCAGGAGATAAAACTGGACTCATCCTTGTCATCATGCAGAAAAATTGATTCCCAATGGATCAAGGTTCTCAATATTAGTCCAGATCCTATAAAAGTCCTCAATGAAGGAGTAGGGAATTCCCCGAGATGATTGGGCTAGGCCAACACTTCCTAAACAGAAATCCAGTAGCACAGTCACTAGAACCAACACTCAACAAATGGGATCCTATTAAATTAAAGAGCTTCTGTTCAGATAAGATGTTTTAAAATGAGCAAAAAGGCAACCCACAGAATGGGAGAAAATTGTCACTAACCACATATCTGACAGAGCTGTATTCCCAAACAACTTCGAAAACTAAACACATAGGAGATAAATGGCACAAGTAAAAAATGGACCTGCGAACTCTTAAGAAACGTTTCCAGGGAACAAATTGAAATATCTAACAAATATCTTAAGGAATGCTCCACATCCTTAGCCATCAGAGAAATACAAATCAAAACTTACCTGAGATATCATCTCACCCCAGTCAGGATGGCAAAAATATACAATACAAACAATACCAAATGCTGGAGAGGATGTGGAGAGAAAAAAACTTTCATGTATTGCTGTTGGGAATGCAGGCTTATACAACCATTCTGGCGATCAGTCTGGTAATTTTTTAACAAGTTAAAGATTGAAATGCCATATAGAAATGCTTTTCTACTTTTCAGAATAATTCCCCAGAAAGCGAAAATTCACTTGAATGGCACAAGCACGACTATGTTCATAGTAGCACTATTTAAAACAGCAAAGTCATGGAATCTACCCAAATGCCCAACAGTTGATGAGAGGATAAGGAAAATGTGTTCCATTTATATAATGGAATACTACTCAGCCATCAAAAAAGATGAATTAATGTAATTTCCCAGAAAGTGAAGGGAATTAGAAAAAATTATATTGAGTCAATTATCCAACACACATAAAGTTAAATACTGTATGTACTCCATAATAGGTGGATCCTAGTATCAAACCAACTTAGTGATATGTTCAGAAATAAATCTCTGTAATACCTACAGTAATTGCAATGATTTAAACAGTAAGGACAGGGAAGGGTACCCCCCCCCCAGAAATAAGGATAGAGGGAATTATGCTTCAGTAGAGAAAATAGGTCAGCATCAATATTGCAAGTAAGCGGGGAGACATCTGGTGAACCTCACTCTCACTTTCCTTCCTTGTCACTTGCTACTGAGAAGGTTTGATCTCCACCAATCATGGAGGGAATAGGGACTGGCAGATAGATGGTAACTATCACACAAATGGGCTACTGATACCTCCACACTGAATGTCCTCATATAGGAAGATCTTCATTTAAACTGCCGTTTATGTTTGGTTAGGAGGCAATACCAATCAGGATGGAGCTAAGTGTGGTGCAGTAACAGCAAAACTGAAAACAATAACAATCCATAATTCAGAACACCAAAGACCTTACATTAATCACTTGGAACCAGACCAAATAAATCTTTCCCTATCCTAAAGCTCAGGGAAACTTGTGGAAGAGGGGGCAGCAAGATTCTAAGTGCTTAAAGATGGGGAGGACGAATAATATGCAAGTTACTCCACACAAGTTAGGGCAGCAATAGCCATAATCGGACTTTGCATGAGATGCACAATGACTGACATGTCAGTAACCCCCATAGTCTATCATGGATCACAGGCACTAGGATCCTTAGAGGCAAGGGATTAATAGTATTAATAGTGTTCAAAAATACTAAAAAAGAGCCCAAGGAAGGGCTCTGGGCAACGCCGCTGAGTCCTTATACCTCACTAGAGTGGAGGACTCAGAGGGAAGTTTGGAATTCACACAAAAGGATGTTCCAAGATATGGGATGAGGGAAGGGGGAGGCACTGGGAGAAAGGGAGGGAGGGGGTGAAAGAAAAGGGTAATGGGTGGGAGGGTGCAAGGGTGACTGGGGTAGCGTGGAGGGAGGTAGATGACTGGGGTACCTATTGAGCTTGTATGATTGGGGAAAGTAAATAAATACATAAATTTATTTATTTAAAAAAAGAATTATGTGTGCCCTATTCACCCCACCCCGCTCCGCTGGTCGGGACACGCGCGCGAGGTCCAGCCAGGCCTCACCCCGCGCCCTAGGTAAGTCCCCGTTCGGGCCACGCCCACCAGGACGCCAGGCCAAATAATTCAGTTTAGTGAAATAGAGAGATCTTAAGAGTTAAAATGACAATGCCAAAGTCAAAGTGCAAATCCATGAGAAGCAACACTCAAGTAAACAAATTTCCCACTGAAGAAATTAATCCCATAATGTTAGACTCCAACAAGAACAAACCCGCGGAAAAAGGCCAAGAAAGCCTCACCCAGGATAAGGTCTTTCAAAATATGATCATTACCATATTCAATACTATGAAAGAGGAAATCCGGGAGGAATTATATAATCGAATCAATTGCTTTGAAGAGGAACACAACAGACATCTGGAGGAGTTGAGAAAAACAGTGCAAGAAACAAAAAGTGGCATAGAGCAGTTAAAACAAACTCAAGCAGAGTTTAAAACTGAGCTAAAAGACAAGTTATCTTCAACCCAGAACGCCACAGAGAGTCTTAACAACAGAACTAATGAAGCAGAAAACAGAATTTCAGACCTTGCAGATAAAGTGGGAGTACTAACCAGCTCAATGGAAGAGGTTGTCAAAGCCAAAAAGATACTTGAGAGAAATATCCAAGAGATATGGGACACCCTGAAGAAGCCTAACATGCGTATTCATGGAATACCAGAGTAAGAATCTCAAAATACCACCCCTGAGGAAATTTTTCAAACGATCATCAAGGAAAACTTTCCTCATCTAAAAAAAGAGAGGCCCATTCATATACAAGAGGCATTCCGCACCCCAAACAGATACGACCAAAATAGAAGCACGCCGCGGCAAATAATAGTTAAAACACTCCACATTCAAGATAAAGAACTGGTGCTGAGAGCTTCAAGGGAGAAAAAACAAGTCACTTTTAAAGGTAAACCTATTAAAATAACAAATGACTTCTCAGTCGAAACAGTAAAAGCAAGAAGAGCTTGGAGAGACATACTTCAAGTATTGAATGAGCAAAAATGTCAACCCAGGCTGATTTACCCTGCAAAACTATCTGTCATGATCGAGGGAGAAAAAAAAATTTTCCAGCACAAAGACAACTTGAAGGGATACATGTGCACCAAACCAGGCCTTCAAAAAATGGTAGAAATGATACTCAAGCGTGAAGAAAAAAACAGGCATATCCAGGAGAACAGAAGGCAAATATAACACCATTAAAAGCGAAGCAATATACTTATAAAAGCTACTAAACATAATAAATGTCTGGAATTAATAGTTTCTCCATTATAACACTAAATGTTAATGGACTTAATTCACCGATCAAGAGACACAGATTACAAACTTGGATTAAAAATCACAATCCATCAATCTGCTGCCTGCAGGAAACCCATCTCACCACAAAAGATAGGCACGCTCTAAAAATAAAAGGCTGGTCAACAATTCTACAAGCAAATGGAAGCAGAAAACAGGCAGGGGTAGCCATTATGCTATCAGACAAAGTGGATTTCAAACCAAAGAAAATTATAAGAGACACGGATGGATACTACATCTTAGTCACAGGTACAATTCACCAGGAAGACTTCACAATACTGAACATATATGCACCCAATACAGGCCCCTCCACATTCATTAAGAAAACCCTACAGCGTCTAAAGCAAGAAATCAACCCCCAAACGATAATTCTTGGGAACTTCAACACCGCCCTCTCTACATGGGATAGATCAACAGGTCAAAAGCTTAACAGAGACACTTTGGAACTTAATCAAACCCTGAAAGAAATGGACCTAACAGATCTCTATCGAACTTTTCACCCACGCACCAAAGAATACACATTTTTCTCAGCAGCACACGGAACTTTCTCCAAAATAAACCACATATTGGGCCACAAAATGAATCTACACATATACAAGAAAGGTGAAATTCTAACCTGTGCCCTATCAGACCACCACAGCCTAAAGCTGGACATCCACAACACATCAAACAAGAGAAAATACACTAACTCCTGGAAACTTAACAATATGATGCTGAATGAGAACTGGATTCAGGAAGAAATTAAAAAGGAAATTCAAGATTTCCTGAAAGTGAATGATAACGAAAATACAACTTACCAAAATCTCTGGGACACAATGAAAGCTGTTCTAAGAGGTAAGTTCATAGCTCTTAATGCCTACGTCAAAAAAAATGGAAACATCAGAAATAAACAACTTAACAATGCAGCTTAAAGCTTTAGAGAAACTAGAGCAATCTGATCCGAAAAGCAGTAGAAGAGAGGAGATTAGCAAAATAAGGGGAGAAGTATCTGAAATCGAGATTAAGAAAACGATAGAAAAAATCAACCAATCAAAAAGCTGGTTCTTTGAAAAAATCAACAAGATTGATACACCCCTAGCTAAACTAACCAAAAGCAAGAGAGAGAAAACCCAAATTAACAAAATTAGAAATGAACATGGAGTTATCACTACTGATACCCAAGAAATCCAGAGAATTATACCATCATATTTCAAAAACTTATACTCTGTGAAGTTTGACAACACAAAAGAGATGGATGAATTTCTAAGTAAACACAACTTACCTAAATTGAATCAGGAAGTTGTGAATTATTTCAATAGTCCTATAACATATAAGGAAATTTTAGAAGTAATCTCGAATCTTCCCACCAAAAAATGTCCTGGACCAGATGGATTCAGCACAGAGTTCTACCAGATATTTAAGGAGTTAATAACACCAATACTCCTTAAACTGTTCCATCAAATAGCAAAGGAAGGAACACTGCCAAACACCTTCTATGAAGCTAATATCGTTTTAATCCCAAAACCTAATAAAGATTCACTTAAAAAAGAAAACTATAGACCCATCTCCCTGATGAACACAGACGCAAAGATTCTCAACAAAGTCTTAGCAAATCAGATTCAAAAACATATTAAAAAGATCATTCATGGGGACCAAGTAGAATTCATCCCCGGCACACAAGGTTGTTTCAACATACGCAAATCAATAAATGTAATTCATCATGTAAACCAGTCCAAAGTCCAAGACCACATGATACTCTCGATAGATGCAGAAAAAGCTTTTGACAAGATCCAACAGCCTTTTATGATCAAAACGCTAGAGACAGTGGGAATGGAAGGAACCTTAATCAACATAATAAAAGCTATATACAACAAGGGCACAGCAAGTATTACGCTCAATGGGGAACAATTGGAAGCATTCCCACTTCGATCAGGAACTAGACAAGGCTGTCCACTCTCACCACTTCTATTCAATATTGTACTTGAAGTCTTAGCTGAAGGCATAAGACAAGAAAGGGACATAAGAGGGATTCAAATCGGCAAGGAAGAAGTCAAGCTATCCCTGTTTGCAGATGACATGATCTTATACCTGAGTGATTCCAAAAACTGCAACAGGAAGCTCCTGGAAGTAATTGAGAAGTTCAGCAGGGTGGCAGGATACAAAATAAATGTGCAAAAATCAGAGGCCTTCCTATATGCCCAGAATGAAAGAAGTGAAAAAGCCTTGAGAGAAACAGTACCATTTACTATAGCCCCTAAAAAAATGAAATACCTTGGTATAAACCTAACTAAGGAGGTAAAAGACCTTTCCAATGAAAACTTTAAAACTCCAAAGAAAGAAATAGCAGAAGACACCAGAAGATGGAAAGACCTCCCTTGTTCCTGGATTGGCAGAATCAACATCGTAAAAATGACCATCCTACCAAAGGCAATATACAGATTCAATGCTATACCAATCAAAATCCCAAAGCAATTCTTCAAAGAAGTTGACCAAACAATCTCAAAGTTCATATGGAGGCACAAAAGACCCAGGATAGCAAAAACAATCCTGAGTAACAAAAACACAGCTGGAGGTATTACCATACCAAACCTAAGTCTAGTACAAATCCATAGTTATAAAGACAGCCTGGTACTGGCTCCAAAATAGACACACAGATCAATGGATAAGGGTTGAGGACCCAGATATAAGCCCACAAAAATACAGCTATTTGATCTTTGACAAAGGGGCCCAAAGAATCCAATGGAAAAAGAACAGCATCTTCAACAAATGGTGCTGGCAAAACTGGATCTCCACATGCAGAAGATTAAAGCTGGACCCGTACTTGTCACCATGTACAAGACTTAATTCCAAATGGATCAAGGATCTTGATATCAGGCCAGAGACTATAAAAAACATAGTTGAAAGGATAGGGAACTCCCTCGAGCTGATTGGGCTAGGCCAACAGTTCCTAAACAGACATCCAATGGCACAGTCACTGCTACCAACTCTCAACAGTTGGGATCTTGTGAAATTAAAGAGCTTCTGTTCAGATAAAGAGATTATAACGCGAGCTCAAAGGCAACCCACAGAATGGGAGAAAATCTTCACTAACCACACATCTGATAGAACTCTGCTGTCCAGAGTGCACAAAGAACTTAGAAAACTAAACACCAAGGAAACCAATGGCCCAATTAAAAAATGGGCCCTGGAACTTAAAAGAAATTTTACCAGGGATGAATTTAAATTTCTAACAAATATCTTAAAAAATGCTCCACTTCCTTCGCCATCAGGGAAATGCAAATCAAAACTTCCCTGAGATATCATCTCACCCCGGTCAGGATGGCAAAAATCCACAATACAAACAACAACAAATGTTGGAGAGGATGTGGAGAGAGGGGAACTCTCCTACATTGCTGGTGTGAATGCAGGCTCTTACAGCCACTCTGGCGAGCCGTCTGGAGATTCTTAAAGAAATTAAAGATTGAAATGCCATATGACCCTGCTATTCCACTTTTGGGAATAACCCCCCATACAGCAGAGGTTCACCTCGATAGCACAAGCACGACCATGTTCATAGCAGCACTGTTTACAATAGCAAAGTCATGGAATCAGCCCAAATGTCCAACAGTTGATCGAGTGGATAAGGAAAATATGGTACATCTATACAATGGAGTACTACTCAGCCATCAAAAATGATGAATTACTGGAATTTGCCGGGAAATGGATGTCATTAGAAACAATTACATTAAGCGAAGTATCCCAGACCCAGAATATTAAGCGCCGTATGTACTCCCTAATAGGTGGCTCCTAGTACCAAACCCACCCAGCCCACCTAGAGACAGTATTTCCAAGGATTATGAACAGGAGGGATGGGGTAGGAGGGCCACACCAGAAACAAGGAGAGGAGGGACCATGTTACAGCAGGGAAAATAGGCCTCCACCAAGGACCCAAATAAGTAATGAGACATCTGATTAAGTTCACAGACTTTTGTTCCTGATCATTTACTACTGAGGTGGTGTGATCTCACCAGAAGAGGAGGGCATGTAGTCTGGCAGATAAAAGGTAACCATTTTGCAAATGGGTGCTAGACCCCTCCCTTAATATGGTTTCCCACTTTTGTTACATCTACCTTTGAATGTGCTTTTATCACAAGACTCTAACAGCTTTTTGTCTCTGGCCAGGGGGTAACATACAATGCCCACCAGGATGGAGTGAAGGGCATTGTAGGAGCAGCAAAACTGCAAAAGAAAATCAACAAACCACAATCCAGAACTTCAGAGACTCTATATCAACCACCTAGAACTAGGCCAGCTTAATCTCTCCCCATCTTGAAGCTCAGGGAAATTTGCAGAAGAGGGGGCGGTAAGAGTGTAAGAGCAAAAGGATGGGAGGAGCAATGATATATAAGATACTCTATACTAGTTAGGGCTGAAGCAATCATAATTGGACTTTGCATGCCCTGCGCATTGTCCAACACACTGTTGATCTCACAAAGTCCAGCATCTGCTAAAGGCACCAAGATCCTTGGAGGTAAAGGATTGGCAGCCACAGCAGTGTTACTATACCTAAGGGGAACACGGGAAAGGGTTCAGGGAAAGGCCACTGGGTCCTTGTACGTCATCGGAGAGGAGGACCCAGAGGAAAATCAGACATGCACAAGAAAGGACTCTCTGGGAATTGGGGCGGGAGGCACTGGGGGATGGGGGGGGAGAGGGGTGGGAAGGGGGAGCATGGGGTACGGGGGGAGGAGGAGGAAGGGAGGGAACTGTTGTACCTAATAAGTTTGTATGAGCTGAAATAAAAAAATAAAAAAATAAAAAAAGAAGTATGTGTTATAATAGGTATCAAAATCATTTAATCTGCAGTGTGTGCCTAGAAGTTTAAACTATGATAAAATGAGTATGAACACAGCATTAAATGCAGAGAATCACTTCAGAGCCAAATATAGAAAATAAGTGGCTAGACTCCATAAACTGGATGTTCTCATGTCTCTCTATCCCTATGCTTGGGGGAAATGTGAAATAGAAGGTGGTAGAAATGTCAGGGATGCAAGGTAGGAAGAAATACTGTTAATTAGTATCTCCTGGACCTGACAGGACTACTGCACAAGTGAACTCACTGCACTCTATCTTCTTCCACAATATATGCATCAGAGTTAGTCTGCACACATTTCACCATGGAAGAGGGAAGGCCTTGTGAGGTCAGAGACTTTGGAGGGTTAGTGGTTTGTTCAGGGGAATGGGAGCAGTTTTCCAGAATGGCATATCCATTGATATATCATCAATGCTCTAGCAAGTTCTTAGCCAAATAAGAGCATAGGCAACCCAGATGAAGCTCAGAGCAAGCAGGAGTCTATTTTGGAAGAAGGTTTACATCGAAAAAGTATGGGGGGGAATATGAAATCATAGTAAGGGGTGAAAATGACATCAATACATTGTATTTATGTGTTGAACTTTCAAACAATAAAGTAAAAAAAGAATCCACCCAGCAATCTTTAAATTTGCCTATTGCTAAAATTCATGACTAAGAAGGAAATAAAATTTGATTGTATATTACCAGGATAGAAACATCTGGAAAGCTCAGATTTGCATTTCACTTTGTAGTACATTGTTATTCTTAATGGTTTTACAAATAATTATTGCCATCCCGTAATCACTCAATATAGCATTGATTTCACAAATTACAAAATTTTTTGTTCCATGAAAATGTATTATCACATCTGTGACCCCACTAGCCATTCTTCGTGTATTCATTGGAGATTTATGAGAATATCCACACTTCACTTTTTCATATGCTGACTTCCCTCTTACCTGTTTCTAGAAGATATACAACCACCTGAATGGTGGAATCCTGCATCATGTGTACTATGTTGGACATCACAAATGTGCTAGTCCTGCTGAAAGAAGACAATGATGATGAACTTCCCCCAAAGACATGGAGTTACCTGTTGCATTGGAAATCTCATTCTTTGGACAGGGGGAGCATTCAAAACAACAGGTAGCCTTTCCCTCCAGCTGGAAATTCCTGTAACCAGACTTGCAAGGCACACTGCACAAAGAGGAGGGAATCTGAGGAAGAGAAGAGAAGTAGCAACAGATTGGAATTTAACCTCTTCCTTTCATAACCATATTGTCTTAGTGGAAGATCACAGGAGTAACCATCCCTCTCTGAGATACCAATGACAGTGACTGTCTGGGGGGAAAGGAAATCGCATGCTTCAGTGGTGCACTCATTTTTTAAAATTAATTAATTAATTAAATAATTAATTTCTGCTCAAATAAACTTCATAGGTACACCGGTCCCCTCCCCCTCCTCTTCCCTTGACCCCCTAGATCTCTCCCCCCTTTTGCCCTTCCTTTCTTCCTTCTCCCTCCCTCTCTTCCAGTGCCCCCTCCCCCCATCCCTGGAACATCCTTTAATGTGTATGTGAAACTTTCTTCTGGGCCCTCCTCTCTGATGAGGTATAAGGACTCAGTGGCATTTCCTAGAACACTTTCTTGTGTTCTCCATAATTATAGGAACACTATTGTGGCTGTTAATCCCTAGCCTAAGGGATCCCTAGCCTAAAGGATCCTAGTGCCTTTAGTCCATGCTAGACTTTGAGGAGTCAATAATGTGTTGGTCATTGCACAGGTCATGCAAAGTCCTATTATGATTGCTTCAGACTTAACTTGTGTGAAGTATCTTGCATATCATTACTCCTCCCCATCCTTGTGCTCTTATAGTCTTACTGCCTTCTCTTCCGCAAATTTCCCTGAGCTTCAGAATGGGGAGAGATTAGGCTGGCCTGGTTCCAGGTGGTTGATGTAGAGTCTCTGATTTTCTGAATTATGGTTTGTTGATTTTTCTTTTTCAGTTTTGCTGCTCCTGCAATGCCCTTCGCTCCATTCTGATGGGTATTCGATGTAACCACCTGGCCAGAGATTAAAAAGCTATTAAAATAGTGTCTTATTATAAGGATAGGCTCAAAGTTAGATGGAATAAAAGGAGACCGAGGTGAGGGGGGTCAGTCTCGCATTTGCACAATGGTTACTTTCTATCTGATAGACTATATTCCCTCCCCATCTGGTGAGATCATACGCCATCAGTTGCAAATGATCAGGAAGGAAAGTCTGTGAGCTTAACCAGATTGGTGCACTCATTTATACATCCTCTTTGTTCCACCAAGTGCGCAGCCATATGTGAATGCAGCCACCTAAATGGAACTCTGTGGTCCATACACACAGTCATGAAAGGATACAGTCTGTTGAAATGAAAGCAAGAGAAGGAGCAGTGATGGGGTCAGGTAGGATGGAGTAAAGATTAATGAAGTTCATTGTATTCATTCAAGGAATAATCAAAGATAAAATTAGAATTAAATGAATTTCATGGAACCTATTGAGGAAAATCTATGAATCATTGTGGTACATAGGGCCAAATAATACAAAGTTATATAGATTTACTTTACAAAAAATGGTTTTACAACAACAAATCATAATTCAGAATATCAGAGATCCTACATTAATCAACTGGAACCAGACCAGCCTAATCTCTCCCATCCTCAAGCACAGGGAAATTTATGGAAGATTGTAAAAGGCTAAAGAGGGGGAGAAGAAATGATACTCAAGATACTCCACACAAGTTAGGGCCGAAATAACCATAATAGGACTTTGCATGTCCTGAGCAATGATTGAAGTATCAATGACCCCCCAAAGTCCAGCATGGATCACAAGCACTAGGATCCTTAGAGGCAAGGTATTAACAATCACAATATTGTGTCCATACTAAAGGAGAGCACAACAAAGGGCTCTAGGCAGTGATACTGAGTCCTTACTCCAAATTAGAGTGGAGGACACAGAGGGAAGTTTGATATTCACACTAAAGGATGCTCCAGGGATTGGAGGAGATAGAAAAGGGGGCCACTGGGTGAAAGGAAGAAAGGGGGGCGAAAGGAAAGGAAAAGGGGGGAGGGAGCAAAGGGGACCAGGAAGGGGTGGAGGGAGTGATGGCACTCTGGTACCTATTAAATTTTTATGATCAGGTAAAAAAATAAAATCTTCCTTTCATTATAAAAGAAGAAATGGTTTAAACCCACCTGGGCCTCTCCCATGGCCCACTCCATGATGTCTTCATATAGATTCAATTGCTGTCCATTTGGATTATATGAAGAAAACTCTCCTAATTTCACTTTTAGTCCAAGACCTTGTGGAAAATTCCAGTTGATGAGAATGTCATACTCTGCATCCAAGTGTTGATTCTGGTTCAAGATCACTTTGTCTCTCAAAGGGTTACTGAACTGCAGATTCTTCAGAAAGTGATGGATCTAAAAGATGTAAAAACTTGAGCACAAAGCATGTGCTATAAGGAATGAACCTAGTTTCTATAATCTTTCTATTATACAGCAATTTGTAACTTTAGGTTTGGCCAGATGACTCATGAGTAGCTTCACTTATTTAAATCCTGGAAAGCCTCATAATCAGAGCTGGATGCATGGTACCCACATGGTGGAAGGGAAGAACCAAGTACTTTCTTTTTGAGACAGAAAATCACCTTTTACCCTTCTGTTAGTTTCAAATTTTTCTTAAAACACCACTGACTAGTCAGTAACAATTTATGAATTATTTTTTATTATTGAAACTTTCATGTAAAATCACAATGAGTCAATCAGTCATCCCTCCATCTATCCCCAATCTCCTTCCAATCTACCCCATGAAATTTTTTTTCCCCCGCCAAAGTCTCTCCTGCTTCGGCTCCATCCTACATAAATGATCTACTTGGTCCCTTCCAGGACACTTGCACTGGCAAGTGTCTGGACACCTCTTGGGCATGAAAAGATGGCCAGTGGACTAACTGTTGGTTAATGTGTTCCATTTCCACTGGCAGGCATTAGTCTCAAACATTCTCTTTGGTTGGCACACTGTCTCCTCAGATCCTCCCTTCTGCATAGGGAAATTCTGATAGTTCAGCTGTGTGGAGGTCTAGTGGATTTGTGCATGGTAGCCATAGCATGAACAGAGGCAACTTTCTGTCAGTACTACTCCCCACTACTCTCCACTTATGCTCCTACTGCTACACCTTCACACAGATCCCCAAACCAATATTCGATGTCCTAATTACAGCTCAAAAATGCACAGTCTCTTTAATTCTGCACTTAGGGCATCTTTGGTAGAGAGAACCCTCCTCTCTCTCTCTCTGTCTTTCTCTCTCTCTCTCCTGTGTGTCTCTCTCCTGACTCTTTTCTCTCAATATATTTTTTTAATTTTTTTATTATTATTTATTCACTTGTGTGTGTATGCGTGTGTGCGAGTGTGTATGTATGTATGTGTGTGTGTGTAGAACCACGGACGAATTTGGGAACCACCATGGACGCCTCCACCTCCTCGTTTACTTTGCCCCGGGATTCACAGGCTCTGCCCTACCAGGACCCGAAACGCAGGTCGTCCCCGCTTCTGCCCGGCGTCTATACATTGGGTCTAGGATCCAAACTCGGGACTTTCCGCCTTCAAGGCAGAGGCTTAACCCCTGAGCCACCTCTCCAGCCCCTCTCTCAATATATTTGTACTCATAATATTTATATTAATAAAATACTTTTCAAAAATGTAACTTCTTTGGGTAATCAATGAATTGAAATAAGAAAAGTAGAATGAACAATTTTCCAACAGCAATTTGTTTTGTTTTATCAGAATATTGAGGGCAGCAAATGCCCAAAGATGGTAACCAAATACTCAGCAAATGAGAGGGATAACTTTCAACATCCTGCGCTTTGACTGTACTAAGAGCAACAACCATGAAAACCAGGACCTCAGTTAGGACAGTGTTGACAGGACCTTGAACCCACTTCTGGAGACTACTACCTCTTCCTCAGATGCTTTCTGTCACCCAGCAAACAAGATACTTTCTTTTCTCACTTATAGATTTATTGACAAAATACTGGTTTTTTACTGTCCTTCATTCAAAACTTTGGCACTTCCTCTACATTTTTGTTCATGGTACATGCCCATGGAATGTCACCTCTGTGGAGGTGACAAATTTGAGGGTCCATTGTTGCTAAGAGAAAGGATCAGAAGCACACAAGACTGAGCTTATCTGCCTATATTTAAGGATGTGCCATCCATGACACTATTCCCACTGTACCTGAAAGCACTTGATCACTATTTTTAATACATTTTTATTATTATTTCAGCTCACACAAACTTAATAGGTACACCAGTTCCCTCCCTCCCTCCTCCTCCCCCCAAACTCCCTGCTCCCCCTCCCCTCACCACTCCCTCCCCATCCCCCAGTGCCTCCCGCCCCAATTCCCAGAAAGTCCTTTCTTGTGCATGCCTGACTCTTCTCTGGGTCCTCCTCTCCGATGATGTACAAGGACCCAGTGGCATTTCCCTGAACCCTTTCCCGTGTTCCCCTTAAGCATAGGAACACTGCTGTGGCTGTCAATCCCTTGCCTTCAAGGATCTTGGTGCCTTTAGCAGATACTAGACTTTGTGAGGTCAATAGTGTGTTGGACATTGCGCAGGGCATGCAAAGTCCAATTTGGTCACTATTTCTATAGTCTGATTTGGAGGCTGTACCTCTAGACCTTGGAGAATCATTCGATGCTCTGCATGGGCCACAGCATACATAGCATTGTATAAATCATAGCACTCATCATTCAGGGCCATATCAAACATGTACTGTGGTAACCATTCCAAGGAGGTGTTGGAAGAGCAGTTGTTTGGTGTTTCACATTGAGACTCAGAGAGTGAACAGTTAAAATGCATCCACCGCAATCTGGACAAAAAAATATCCTGTGGCTATGTAGAAAATTTCCATTTTGGGATGTAATCTTTCGGATTTGAAATCTCTCCATGGTGATGTTAAAAAGTGAAATGTCCATGGGATGAGTCAAGGGTGAAAGTTCTTTTCCTTGTGCTGACATTCCAATGTGAGATGGACACCCAGATTCTCTGTATTCCCAAATATTCCTATCTTCTAAAGCTCAGTTCTAAGACAGAGTTTATATCTCCAAAAACAATAACAACATTTGCTGATGAAGTCATTATCTGGTTATAATATTTTTCAGCTTTTGCTTTGTATGAGTTCATGTTATCTGGAATCTCATTCACAAAAGCTAAACAGACTCCATTATTTTGCATGTGTACCCTTAAGTCTGAGAGAAATTGGATACCCTGTTCATCATCAGAAATGATCATCCCCACCCAGGTACATACAAAATGAATTATCAGGGAGACCATGGCAAGAGGGAGAAATGTGTCCTTTGGTGCTATTTGATACAGATAAGCAAAGTTGTCATGGTTACTGAGAATGGAATGAAATGGCCCATAGGCCATCTGAAACAAAGAAAACACACTAAACTCAGGTAAAGAGAATTTAAATCAACCTCAAAATCACATCTGAATTGTGTTCAGAACTATTTTTATTTCATAAGAAATACAATGTCATTATGCCATTCTTAATGTTTTATTTCTCCAAGAATTTATACAAATTTAATGATGATTTTACATATTCCAGAAAATCCCATTCTTTAACCCCTGTTTGCTCTTTTTAAACAAGAATTTGTCAATACTCCTTACTGAGAGGAATGACCCATAGACCCAGTCAACCTTAACTCTCCATAGACATTCTGTAGAGCAGAAGATGGAGATAACACCCAACCTCCCTGCAGATGAATCAGGAACTGCATATATGTTGCCAATCTGGCAGATGTTTTTCATGATGGTCCTGTAAATACCACTTCACACGTGGATGCATAACACAAGTAATTAGGAAAAACATAAGTACTTTTTGCAGCCTTATTTAGATAACTGTTCAATGAATAGTCACGATTACAGGAACCAGAAATAAGTGCAAAACTGAAAGAAATATTGGGTAAAAGGTTGGGGTTTCTGTTTATTTCCTCAGAGGCAAACATTAAGATCAGAGGATGTTGGTATTTTCTCAAAGTCAAACAGAAAAGAGAGCACAGTATTCTTCACTGCATGTTGTTCCCAGCACAACAACCTTCCCTCAGATACAAAGAACAGTATGTAGTAAGTAATACTTAGCCCTCAGGTTCCTGTGTTGGAGAAAAGTCTCCTGTTTATGAAGATGTGTCCTTACGACATCTTCCTGAGAGTCTAGATTTCATCCTCCAGTTGTGGAATAAATGTACAACCTAAGCAACTAGAAGAATAAGCCTTTTGGTCTCCACTTACCCTTTCTAGTTACAGTCAACAAGAAATGATACATGTTGCACACCCAACACTGAGAATCAGCAATTAGAGTCACATAAAACTGTGTTTACGTTCTAGAAAATGATGAAGAAAAGTCAAGAGAAATGTAATTCATATTGTCAGGATTAAAAGATGTGTAAATGAAAAACTCTCCTCAGAGACAATAAAAGATGCTGGAAAAGAAAAACAACTCTTTGTTAGACTTCTCCCCTGCTTGCAAAAGTTATCAGCTTTTGCTATGACTGCCTGTCAGCCTGGAATGTGACTGAGATGTAAACAGTCATTTCTGTCAGTGATGCATCTTGTTATAACAGTTGCAAAAACATCTGTTTACTAGATTTCCCTTCAAGTTGTATGTCAGAACGTGAATTTTTCCTTAATGCTGTTAACAGCTGAATTTCAAGACAGAATACATGTCACACTGTGCCAGAATAATTTTGGAAAGTCTACTAGTGTCCTAGCTGACAGAGATCCTGTTCCTTTAATCAGTTTCATATGCTGTTGAATAGAACACAATAGCATGAAATGCTGTGATATATCACTGAATATGATCAGTATCTATGGAAACAAATTGACCAAAAACCTTTGGTTCTAAGCTGAGTGACTCTTTGGATAGGTTTTGGTAATCACATGCTCAAATGAAGCATTAGCAGACACTGAACACTTTTCTGTGTCCCATTGCAAAGGAATTTAAGTGAGTGCTTGAAACATCTTTCAAGGGAAATGACTGTATATGCCAAGAAATAGATCATGAAAGAAGAAAGAGAACTAAAATAGGGGACTTCCTGTCTAGGCTTGCAGCATTGTTATGTAGAATATAGAAGGGAAAAAAACCTCTGATACAGGTCAAAGTGGTAATGTATAGTGTTTCTGCATATCGAAGTAAATCTTGGCTCATGTCCAGAAGTGTAGATTGACAGAATGGGGCAGAACTTTTAGAAAGTGTCCAACATAACACTTTGTGTGTGTGTTTCTGTGTGTGTGTGTGTGTGTGTGTGTGTGTGTGTATGCTAGAAGATACCTGAGTGAGTGTGCTTGTGGAGGTATAAGGATGACAAAATGAATCACCCAGCACTGGCATATGCCCTTATTGCTTTCTTTTATTATGTACCAGGCTCTGCTGTTCAGGGCTTAAATTGCAGGCTGCTTCCACTTCCACCTGGTGTTTTTGTAAGGAATCTGAATATCCACATTCAGGTCCTTCTTCTTGGGAGGCAGAGGCTGCAATCCCTGAGCCAACTCCTCAGCGCTCAATGCACCTGTAATGCATTGTTCATGCTGGTTAAGAGAAAGTGAAAGAACTGAAAAAAGCACTTACTTTAAGTTAAGTGGGAAATTGAAATCAACTTTTGGTGGGTAGTAGTTAAATGATGTGTAAAGGATGAAAACACAGCCATTCTGTTCATCTCTATCACTGTCCCATTCCTGCTTTATTCTCCAGAAGCAACTGCCTCCATTGAGACTGCACCAGAAGAGAGGATGCTTCAGAAGCAGGAAGACAAACATCAACTTGAGCATCTTTTCCTTGTCTTGCAGAATGTCAGTTTGAGTACAAAAGGAACCGTCAGCATCCAAAAGACAGGCATATGACACGTGTATTTATGCCAGTGTCTGGTTTTATTTTTGTAGCTGATGGGAGATGCCATCAAAATCTTTTCATTGTTTATCTCCAGCTCATACCACCTGCTCTGAAATACATTAGAAACATTACCCTGGGGGTAAGCACCTGTGGTCCATATCTAGGTGACGAAGAGATGATGCAAACATGTTTTGACCATAGCTTCTTCCTGCCTCAGGTGCCATGAGTTCATTCCTGTGTGTGCCTTCAGATGAGGTGATCTGGAACAGAGCTGGTCCCAGGTCTGTGTGAACAAGCTTATTCTGTAAACAATACATTTTATGATGTAAGTGGATTGATCAGAGAATGTGAAGTTAACTTGAGAGAGGAAAGCATCACAAAGGACCCATATAGTCAGAGCTGTGAGAGAAACATTCAGTACTACGTACTCCACTGTCCCAGGTAAATGACATCCAGCATGTATCAGAATATTTATTGTGTGGTTCATATGTCATTCCATAGATTTCCAATACCTGCAGTTGTCTCCCATAACCTGGAGAAACAAGAATCATGCTAAATGCAGAAATTTCCAGAACCTTTTGGAGATGACCTTCACGTTGTATGCTCTCACTGGTGCTAATCACTGATGCAGACCTCAGATAATAAGTAAATAAACATGGAAACAATTTAAGTGTCAACTGTTACCACAGTGTGAATGACTTGACTATGTTTCATCCTTAATTAGATCATTGTTTTAAATGTCAGAGGTTTGCCAAGTAACTATCTATCAGAGATTAAATGCTCAAACCTTTGTTTATTTTCATTTACATATTTAATACATAATTTCCAAGATCAATGCACAATTAGGTGAGTTAATTATTGATACCTTATTTCTTGTTCCATAGATGGAAGATAATGTGTTTCCTATGATCTCTCAGAAGACACAGGGAAGTAAGAAACCTCTCAATTTTTCTGATTTGGTGTGCATGTGTGTGTGCGTGTGTGTGTGTGTGTGTGTGTGTGCGTGCGTGTGTGTGTGTGCGTGCACATGCCAGAGGACACTTGAATGTGCATGCTTGTAAAGGACCAAGGGTGTCATGGGAGATTATCTTCCATAATACTGCCTCCTTACTACTCTGCTCTTGAGTTTTCAGACTCCACATTCCAAGGTTGGAAGTACAGGTCACCACAAATTCAGTCGCACGTTTGTACATTTGAATCCCAGATTTGAACTCAGCTCCTTCTGCATGTAAGGCAGAGAAATTAACCCCTGAACAATCTCTCCAAACGTTTCTAGGTTTTTCAGAGGACACTAATCCCATGTATCATTTTTCACTCTTGTGGTGTCTAGACAAAGATAATTAGTTTTCAAAGTTACCCCCTTTTATTCATTTTATTACATTAAGGGCTATAGTTACACCATAAACATTTTCATAGAAATCCAGAATTTGATACAAAGTCACTCTTATCAAAGACTGTGATTGGAATCTTAATCCACAAGAACCCAATGTTCTCTGTGCAGGCTAAAATGCCATATTTTTTATCAATCAATTGGGAATAAAAACTTTTATTGAGAATTTTACATATGCAAACAAAATGAGTTCGTGTTTTTACCCCAATCCCCCTCTTCTAACCTCCTTCTTCACCCTCACCTCCCTTCACCAATCCAGCTATGTCTCTCCCACCTCCCATCCCTCTGCATGTGTGTATTAACAGGCTCCATTTGGGGTACATGCGCTAGATCTGGGGAACCAGGTCTCTGTGGAAATATATTTGTCTTTCATGGAACAAGCTCACAATTGAGGGGGATCCCTTTTAGTGTACAGAACCTGCTGAAGGATTTCTTTTTTTGGTGTTTATAGAACACCATTATTGCAAAATTGGATCTGAGGGTCTTAAGTCCTTGTGTTTTCCTCTTCCTATCTATCATGCTTTTGTGCTCCCCTACTTTTGTATTATGAATATGTAATACTAAAATGACAGAATTTAAAATATCAACTGTTTCTCCTTTCTCATGAACATCTACTGAATAGTATCACCATTAGCTTCATAGTAAATTCTGTGGCTTTTATCTTTTTAAAAATAATGAAGATGGTGATGATGATGCTCTGTTGGTCTTCTGAAAATCAACTGACCTCCACCCATGCACCATGGCATGACTGTACTCTCTCTGACTCTGTCCCTTCCTGTGCCTCTGTTTCTCCCTGTCTCTTTCTCTCTCAAAATAAATCTTCCAGTGCAGACTGACCGCATGGCCTGGTCAATGAGAGGGCAGCTGAATTTCCCATTTAACCTGACCCACTCACCCATCACTATCTAACAAACCCTAGCTTTCTTTCAGTCCCCCACCATCCTGCTAATCATTAAAATAGCCTCCATGAAATTAATAGTGGTCATCACTGAAACCTCACAATGGTGACCAGTGACCAGTACCATACAACGGAAGTCCCCCAACAATCTCACAATTCAACAGAAGGAAAACTTTTCACATAACCCTAAGATGAATATCCCATTTTATTTTACTTTTGACATCAATTAATATCCACCAAATCTTAAGATTTCCATACAGTGTATACAAAACCCCATACACCCGCCCTTTCATGGTATTAGCCATTCACCATTTCATACCCCTCACCATCTATAAGCAGCCATGTCTCACACAACTCAAAACCCTTGCTACTATATCCACCCTGTTATATCTTCTTAAAGCTGTTTCAATACTTAATCCACGCATTACCCTCACAAACCCTGACACCTACATTTTAATTACTCATACATAACTAGACCAAAACTCTTTCCCCTCCCTTAACATGAACTGGGCCTACACACTCCTTGGGTACCACAATAACCTTTATCCACAAGCAGCACTAAGAAAACATAGACTGACTCCTTTCACACCTAGTCAAGGACTCCCAACAACAGTACAATTATGGTAATTCTATTGAACTCAAAAAAGTCAGAAACACATGACAAACAAAGAATCCTGAGACCAAAGATAAAAATACCAAAGTCACACATTGAATCCACAGAACAAGAAAAACCAGGACAAAAACGCTCTTAAATAAACAATGACCCCTATAATGATAGATTCAAAACAGAATAAATTCTTGGATATTAGCCAAGGAACCTGATAAAAGCAATTCAAGAACTCCAACAGGAGTTGAATATCTGCTTAATCAACTATGAACAGAATAATAATACGCAATTGGATGAGAGTAAAATGAAGCTGAAGAAAGAAAACTAAGCATAGAACACTAGAAAAAAATCTCATGCAGAGATTAAACTTGAAATAAAAAACAAGCTAAATATAATACAAAAATGTATAGGAAGTCGCTCCAACAGAAATAACAAAGGAGAAAATAGAATATCAGAATTAGAAACAAGATGGCACATCAAAATTGTTCAATTAAAAAGGCTGAATATATTTTAAAAAATGTTTATTATTATTTCCACTCATACAAACTTAATAGGTAGACCAGTTCCCTCCCTCCCTCCTCCTCCCCCCCGAACCCCCTGTTTCCCCTCCCCTTCCTCCCTATCCCCCAGTGTCTCCCCCCCTCCAATTCCCAGAGAGTCCTTTATTGTGTATGCCTGACTCTCCACTGGGTCCTCCTCTCCGATGACGTACAAGGACCCAGTGGCATTTCCCTGAACCCTTTCTTGTGTTCCCCTTAAGCATACGAACACTACTGTGGCTGTCAATCCCTTGCCTCCAGGATCTTGGTGCCCTTAGCAGATGCTAGACTTTGTGAGGTCAATAGTGTGACGGACATGGCGCAGGGCATGCAAAGTCCTATTATGATTGCTTCGGCCCTAACTAGTGTTGAGAATCTTGCAAATCATTGCTTCTCCCAAACTTTTGCCCTTACAATCTTACCGCTCCCTCTTCCACAAATGTCCCTGAGCTTCAGGATGGGGAGAGATTAGGTTGGCCTAGTTCTATGTAGTTGATATAGAGTCTCTGAAGTTCTGGATTATGGTTTGTTGATTTTCTTTTGGAGTTTTGATGCTCCTACAATGCCCTTCACTCCACCATGATGGGCACTGTATGTCACCCCCTGGCCAGAGACAAAAAGCTGTTAAGCTGGAGTCTTGTTATAATAGCACATTCAAGGGTAGATGTAATAAAAGTAGAAAACCTCAGAGAGGGAGGGGTCAATCACCCATTTGCAAAATGATTACTTTTTATCTGCCAGACTATATGACTTTCCCTTCTGGTGAGATCATACCCCCTCAGTTATAAATGATCAGAAACGAATGTCTGTGAACTTAAACAGGTGTCACATTACTTACTTGCATTCCTTGATGGAGGCCTATTTTCTCTGCTGTAACATGGTCCCCTCTCTCCTTGTTTCTGGTGTAGCCCTCCAACCCCATCCCTCCTGTTCATAATCCTTGCAATTACTGTATTACATAGGTTTAACTTTGAGTGTCTCAATGTGGGCTGGGTGAGTTTGGTACTAGAAGCCACCTATCAGGGAGTGCATACAGCGCTTAATTTTCTGGTTTTGGGATATTTCACTTAATATAATTGTTTCTAATGACATTCATTTCCCAGCAAATTCCAGTAATTCATCATTTTTGATGGCTGAGTAGTACTCCATTGTATAGATGTACCACAGTTTCCTTATCCACTCGTCAACTGTTGGACATTTGGGTTGATTCCATGACTTTGCTACTGTAACCAAGGCTGCTATGAACATGGTCATTCTTGTGCTATCGAGGCGAACCTCTGCTGTATGGGGGGTTATTCCCAAAAGTGGGATAGCAGGGTCATGTGGCATTTCAATTTTTAATTTCTTTAAGAATCTACAGATGGCTCGCAAGAGTGGCTGTATGAGCCTGCATTCCCACCAGCAATGTAGGAGAGTTCTCCTCTCTCCACATCCTCTCCAGCATTTGGTGTTGTTTATATTGTGGATTTTTGCCATCCTGACCGGGGTGAGATGATATCTCAGGGAAGTTTTGATTTGCATTTCCCTGATGGCTAAGGAAGTGGAGCAATTTTTAAGATATTTGTTAGACATTTTAATGTAATCCCTGGTAACGTTTCTTTTAAGTTCCAAGGCCCATTTTTTAATTGGGCCATTGTTTTCCTTGGAGTTTAGTTTTCTAAGTTCTTTGTGCACTCTGGACAGTAGAGCTCTATCAGATAAGTGGTTAGTGAAGATTTTCTCCCATTCTGTGGGTTGCCATTGAGCTCGTGTGACAATCTCTTTATCTGAACAGAAGCTCTTTAATTTCACAAGATCCCAGCTGTTGAGAGTTGGTAGCAGTGACTGTGCCATTGGATGTCTGTTTAGGAAATGTTGGCCTAGCCCAATCAGCTCGAGGAAGTTCCCTAAGCTTTCAACTATGGTTTTTATAGTCTCTGGCCTGATATCAAGGTCCTTGATCCATTTGGAATTAAGTCTTGTACATGGTGACAAGTACGGGTCCAGCTTTAATCTTCTGCATGTGGAGATCCAGTTTTGCCAGCACCATTTGTTGAAGATGCTGTTCTTTTTCCATTGGATTCTTTGGGCCCCTTTGTCAAAGACCAAATGGCTGTATTTTTGTGGGCTAATATCTGGGTCTTCAACCCTTATCCATTGATCTGTGTGTCTATTTTGGAGCCAGTACCAGGCTGTCTTTATAACTATGGATTTGTAGTATAGACTTAGGTTTGGTATGGTAATACCTCCAGCTGTGTTTTTGTTACTCAGGATTGTTTTTGCTATCCTGGGTCTTTTGTGCCTCCATATGAACTTTGAGATTGTTTGGTCAACTTCTTTGAAGAATTGCTTTGGGATTTTGATTGGTATAGCATTGAATCTGTATATTGCCTTTGGTAGGATGGTCATTTTTACGATGTTGATTCTGCCAATCCAGGAACAAGGGAGGTCTTTCCATCTTCTGGTGTCTTCTGCTATTTCTTTCTTTAAGGTTTTAAAGTTTTCATTGTAAAGGTCTTTTACCTCCTTGGTTAGGTTTATGCCAAGGTATTTCATTTTTTAGGGGCTATAGTAAATGGGATTGTTTCTCTCAAGGCTTTTTCACTTCTTTCATTCTGGGCATGTAGGAAGGCCTCTGATTTTTGTACATTCATTTTGTATTCTGCCACCCTGCTGAACTTCTCAATTACTTCCAGGAGCTTCCTGGTGGAGTTTTCAGGATCACTCAGGTATAGGAACATGTCATCTGCACATAGGGATAGCTTGACTTCTTCCTTGCCTATTTGAATCCCTCTTATGTCCCTTTCTTGTCTTATGGCTTCAGCTAAGACTTCAAGTACAATATTGAATAGAAGTGGTGAGAGTGGACAGCCTTGTCTAGTTCCTGATCAAAGTGGGAATGCTTCCAATTGTTCCCCATTGAGCATAATCCTTGCTGTGGGCTTGTTGTACGCAGCTTTTATTATATTGATAAAAGTTCCTTCCACTCCTATTGTCTCTAGCGTTTTGATCATAAAAGGCTGTTGGATATTGTCAAAGGCTTTTTCTGCATTTATCGAGAGTATCATGTGGTCTTGGACTTTGGACTGGTTGACATGATGAATTACATTTATTGATTTGTGTATGTTGAACAAATCTTGTGTGCCGGGGATGAATTCTACTTGGTCCCTGTGAATGATCTTTTTGATATGTTTTTGAATCTGATTTGCTAAGACTTTGTTGAGAATCCTTGCGTCTGTGTTCATCAGAGAGATCAGCCTAGAGTTTTCTTTTTTAAGTGAATCTTTAGTAGGTTTTGGGATTAAGATGATATTAGCTTCATAGAAGGAATTTGGCAGTGTTCTTTCCTTTGCTATTTGATGGAACAGTTTAAGCATTATTGGTGTTATTAACTCCTTAAATGTCTGGTAGAACTCTGTGCTGAATCCATCTGGTCCAGGACATTTTTTGGTGGGAAGATTCAAGATTACTTCCTCAATTTCCTTATATGTTATAGGACTATTTAAATAATTCACAACTTCCTGATTCAATTTAGGTAAGTTGTGTTTACTTAGAAATTCATCCATCTCTTGTGTGTTGTCAAACTTCATAGCGTATAAGTTTTTGAAATATGATGGTATAATTCTCTGGATTTCTTGGGTGTCAGTAGTGATAACTCCATGTTCATTTCTAATTTTGTTAATTTGGGTTTTCTCTCTCTTGCTTTTGGTTAATTTAGCTAGGGGTGTATGAATCTTATTGATTTTTTCAAAGAACCAGGTTTTTGACTAGTTGATTTTTTCTATCATTTTCTTAATCTCAATTTCAGATATTTCTCCCCTTATTTTGCTAATCTCCTCTCTGGTACTACTTTTGGGATCAGGTTGCTCTAGTTTCTCTAAAGCCTTAAGCTGCATCGTTAAGTTATTTATTTCTGATGTTTCCATTTTTTTGATGTATGCATTAAGAGCTATGAACGTACCTCTTAGGACAACTTTCATTGTGTCCCAGAGATTTTGGTAAGTTGTATTTTCATTATTGTTCACTTTCAGGAAATCTTGAATTTCCTTTTGAATTTCTTCCTGAATCCAGTTCTCATTCAGCATCATATTGTTAAGTTTCCAGGAGTTAGTGTATTTTCTGTTGTTTGTTGTGTTGTGGATGTCCAGCTTTAGGCCGTGGTGGTCTGATACGGCACAGGTTAGAATTTCAACTTTTTTGTATAAGTGTAGATTCATTTTGTGGCCCAATATGTGATCCATTGTGGAGAAAGTTCTGTGTGCTGCTGAGAAAAATGTCCATTCTTTGGTGTGTGGATGAAAAGTTCGATAGAGATCTGTAAGGTCCATTTCTTTCATGGTTTGATTAAGTTCCAAAGTTTCTTTGTTAAGCTTTTGACCTGTTGATCTATCCCATGTTGAGAGGGCAGTGTTGAAATCCCCCAGAATTATCGTTTGAGGGTTGATTTCTTGCTTTAGACGCTGTAGTGTTTTCTGAATGAATGTGGAAGGGCCCGTATTGGGTGCATATATGTTCAGTATTTATGAAGTCTTCCTGGTGAATTGTACCTATGACTAAAATGTAGTATCCATCCGTGTCTCTTATAATTTTCTTTGGTTTGAAGTCCACTTTGTCTGAAAGCCTAATTGCTACCCCTGCCTGTTTCCTGGTTCCATTAGCTTGCAAGATTTTGGCCCAGCCTTTCATTCTTAGGATGTGCCTATCTTTTGTGGTGAGATGAGTTTCCTCAAGGCAGAAGATTGTTGGATTGTCGTTTTTAATCAAAGTTTCTAATCTGTGTCTCTTAATCAATGAGTTAATACCATTAACATTTAATGTTATAATGGAGAAATTATTTTTAATTCTGGACATTTTTATTTTTAGTAGGTTTTGTAAGCATGTTGGATACGCTTGTTCTTTTCTTCAAGCATTTTTTGAAGGCCTGGTTTGGTAGACATGTATCCCTTCAAGTTGTCTTTGTGCTGGAAAACTTTTCTTTCTCCCTCAATCATGACAGATAGTTTTGCGGTGTATATCAGTCTGTGTTGGCATTTTTGCTCATTTAATACATGAAGTACGTCTCTCCAAGCTCTTCTTGCTTTTACTGTTTCCATTGAGTAGTCATTTGTTATTCTAATAGGTTTACCTTTAAAAGTGACTTGCTTTTTTTCTCTTGAAGCTCTCAGCACCTTTTCTTTGTCTTGAATGTGGAGTGTTTTGACTATTATTTGCCGTGACGATTTTCTATTTTGGTCATATCTGGGGTTTGAAATGCCTCTTGTATTTGGATAGGCCTCTCATTCTTTAGCTGTGGGAAGTTTTCATTTATGATGAATTGAAATATTTCCTCTGGTGTGGTATTTTGGAATTCTTGTTCTGGTATTCCATGAATGCGCATCTTAGGCTTCTTCAGGGTGTCCCATATCTCTTGAATGTTCCTCTCCATTATCATTTTGGCTTTAACTATCTCTTCCATTGAGCTGGTTAATTCTCCCACTTTGTCTTCAAGATCTGAAATTCTATTTTCTGCCTCATTTGTTCTGCTGATAAGACTCTCTGTTGAGTTTTGGGTTGAAGATAACTTGTCTTTTAGTTCAATTTTAAACTCTGCCTGAGACTGTTTTAACTGTTCTATACCTATTTTTGTTTCTTGAACTGTTTTTCTCAATTCTGCCAGGTGCCTGTTGTGTTCCTGTTCAAAGTGGTTGATACGGTTGTTTAACTCTTCTTGGATTTCCTCTTTCATAGTATTAATCATGGTAATGATCATACTCTGAAAGTCGTTATGTTGGGTCTGGCTTTCATGGCTATTTTCTGTGGATTTGTTCTGGTCGGAATCCATCATTTTGGGATTGATTCTTTCCATGGGAGATTGGTCTTCTTGGGTTTTGTTTCTCGTGGATCTGTACTTTGACTTGGGCATTGCTGTTTTGTTTTTTAGGACCTTTCAGTTTCTGTGTGTTTTTCACTGAACTGATGTAGTTGGTATTGTTACACTTGCCAGTTATTGCTAGTGTTTGCCTTGGATTGGGTATGTTTGTGTATTGTTATTGTTATATCCTAGATGAGGCTACTAAGCTGTTGTTACGTCAGTTAAGTCAGGTTAAGTAACCGGGGGGTGAATATTAGTATGGTAGTGCACTTTTATGATTTAGTATCTTGGTGAAATGTGAGGGTGTGAGGGTGAGTGGTGTATTCCCTGGAGTTGTATGTTTTCGGGGTGACTGTATGAGGAAGTTGATCTACAGCATTGATCCTAGAAAGGATCAGTGAGGTGAAAAGAAAAGAAAAAAAGTTTACTTATCTTTGGGCTGGATGTGAAGAATCTCACCCACGTGATAGAATGATTGTAGTGGAGTCCAGATGTATGGCCTGTGTTCCCTTTGTTCCTTAGAGTTTTGCTTGAGTTTCCTTTGGACTTTATTGAATTCTGAGTAGAAGTGTGTCTTCCGTGGACCACGTGTGTAAGTCCCTGGTGGGCCAGAGAGGCAGAGGGTCTGATGTTGATGGCAGAATTCTTCACCTGGGACCTGGGGGGGCAGTGGAGGCATGTGAGAGCGGGTTGGCGTGAGGGGCTGGGGTCCAGGGCGGGGCCCCGGGGCTAAGCCGGTGGCTGCCCGTGTGCTGGCCGCGTGGCTCCAGGGTGAGGGGCTAGGCTGGAAGGGGCTGTCTCACTTACTCACTCACCTGGGAGCTTGGCAGGGGTTGGTGCGGAGGGAGGGGCTGGGGTCCGGGGGTGGGGTCCCGGGCAAAAATATTAAAAAATTTTGAGAGGAATATTTGAGAATTTTGGGGCACTCTGAAAATCCAAACTTGTGCATTCATGGAAACCAAATACAAAGAGATTATTTCACACTATCATAAATAAAAACTTACCACATCTAAGGACAGAGATTTCCATTCAAGTATAACACATGACAAAAGCCCCAATCAGATATGACCAAAATAGAATCTTGTAATTCCAAATAATAGTCAAGACACTGCAGATTCAAGACAAAGAAAATGTTTTGAGATCTCAAGGTAGAAAAACCAAGTCACATTTAAAGGAGAAACCTGTTATAATAACAGGTTTCAATGGAAATAATAAAAGCCAGAAGAGCTTGATGAGACGCATGTCAGGTTATGAATGAGTTCAGATGACAACCCAGGCTGATATACCCATCAAAACTATCAGTCATGATTGAAGATGAAAGAAAAAGTTTACAACATGAGTGTAATGAGAACCTGCATGACAACTAAACAAGGCATACAGAAGATACTAGAAAAATATGCAAATGTGAAGAAAAGATAAGTCTAAAATAATTACTATTATATATATATATATATATATATATATATATATATATAAGAAAGGAAATATAATGCCAACACAGCTACTAAGCAAAGAAATACACATGTAAAAAATAGAAAATGATAGCAATCAACAAACATTTCTCAATTATTGTGGCACTACTGATTCAGGGAGGTCCTAGGCAGGCTCCCAGCTATGGACAAGCCTGGGCATATACAGACATGTCTTAACAGAGGACTCTGCAGGCAGAGGGATGAACAACCAATGGGAAGTGGCTGTTTAACCTGCCCCTGCAAAGGACACCTAGTAAACAGTTAAATGACTGGTGGCTGTCCCACGGAGGAGAGATGGCAACACCTGATTGGACCCTGACCTTATATAAGCCCAAAACACCTTTAATGACTTTGAATCAGCGGCATCTTGGCCACTGCTGCTTCTCACCTGATTCCCAGCATCTGGTGGTGCCCCTCGCCAACTCTCCCATTCGCCTTGATGCCATCCCCCCCATGACTGGCCCAGCAGGGAATACAGCAACAATTGGTGCTCCAACGTGGTACTGCCTTTGGTGTAAACAAGACACCCACTCTGGTAAAGTTTGGTGAGCTGGCCCTCTGGTTTTGTGTTCCTGTACTTAAGGTGCCTGAAGGTGAGCAGGTGGCCCCCTCCTCTTCCTCTTTCCCTGCTTGTCCTTAGGAACACAGTTGCTCGCTTGATTTGCTGATGATCAAGGAGCCCCAATGCTCGTTTGATTTCCCCATGATCAAAGAGAACCTCTAAAACAAGGTTTTCCTCCCTCAAGTCCACATGAGAAATTGGTCCCCTCAGAACTCAGAGCCCAGGCTCATTACATTGAATCAGCCTGATCTGGACGCACCATATGCGCATATGGCCCGGGGAGGGGGGGTAGTAAGGAACTCTGGAAGTCCCCCACCAAGCATAAGACATTTGGGCACAATACTTTCCTTGTCTCAACTGTACCTCTTTTGGTCTCATCTCTGTTCTTTAGAAAAATGGGCAACCTCCCCTCACACTACAAGGAGCCCCAGATACTTGTCTTAAAATCTCTCCTAGAGACTAGAGGCCTGGAGGTTAAGTCTGCTGGCTGAGAGGAATTCTGGAATGAGGCTGCGGTTTTATCACCTTGGATCCCCCCAGAGAAAACGTGGGAAACTGACTATGTGTGGGAGTCCCCGGGGATCTCAGCTCCATCCTGCAGGATGGTCCATCGGTCCTCCACACGGGGGATCAGGGAAAGGTGAGTGTGCTCTCCGCCCTCGCTTCCTGAGGACAATCAGACACAACAGGGAGTCTAGTCAAGCAGGAACTCATTTATTGCAAGTCCATAGCCATCTTATATAGGCAGGGGAATTCCAGGGTGGGGAAATGGGCAACCAATCATCTTAAAGGTCAAGCCAGTACACAGGCTGTGTGTAGCAAAATTTCCTTAAAACATCCTGAGCTATTCCCTCCTGACTTCCTCCATCAAAACATCTTTGTCTAACCTTGCCTGATTATTGAGGTCACCTAGACTGAGGTCCCCACATATCCTGCTTTTTTGTTTTGTAATGAGGTGGGCTCAAAGGGCTATTCCCCGAGCGAACCCTAGGGGAGCACCTCATGAAGGTGGCTACACCCTTAGAGTAGGCGTCTCTATCGAGGAACCTGAGCAACCTCTTGGAGGGCCAATTGTATCCAAGGGTCCTGAGGGCCTCCAGTGGGTGCGCACTCTAGGATCTGTGCAAGCATAATCATCTTTTTTGTGTAGTATGATTATGGTGTAAATAATCTTATAGCAAAGCAAACCCAACAATGCAGGCCATGGGCTGGGGGACTAAGTCCCAATCTATCGGTTGCAGCATACTGGGATTAATTACATAGCTTCAAAGCAATCCTAACCCCTCAAGTTCTACCCATAGCAGTAGCAAGAGCATCACAAGTTCATAGCCTTTAAGCTTTCTCTGATGATCCATGAGAATAGCATTAAGTATGTCCAGGTGAGGAACACCACCAAGATGATTTCAGTCTCTCTCAAAAGGTTGAGTTAATCCCTTTAAGCCAATGGATTAGGTCAGAAGTAGTCAGGAACAGGATCAAGGTAAGCCCCACAACGATGGCCCCTCTGATGAGGATCAATGCAATGGTCCATCCTGTGTTCACCATGGCCTGTGGGGAGATAATAAAATCAATCTCAAGGGCAATGTTGCCCATGGATATGGTTAGGTCTGTGTTTCTCTTTTTTCCCTTCTTCCCCCTTTTACGAGCATTAGTCAAGAGCCTGCTGAGCCTGTTGCATAGCCACCATTTTTTTGTCCTTATTAGTCTTTAGTGGTGTCTGACTCTGGTTGGTCGAGGTCATTTTCCCCCTGACAATAGAATTTAAGATTTCTAGCAGGCACCCATATGGGATTTGAGCCTCCTATAGAGTAGACACACCCGAAGCCTTGACCCATTGTTAATGATGGGTCTGAGGCCCTCCATTGTCCTGTGATGGGGTTTTTCCATCTTACCTGTATTTCAGGTCTCTGTTCTTGTCACCCGCAATGTTTTTGGAAGCAGGACTCTATTTGATGTTTTTGAAAACTGAGAATGTTAATAGTGAACAAGGCCACATTCAGTTGGTGGTGGGAGCTTATTTCCCCCTTTTGTTTTTGTAATTGGGCCTTAATATTTTGATGATTACGTTCTACAACAGCTTGGCCCTGTGAGTTGTAAGGAATCCCTGTAGTGTGTTGAATCCCCTATAATGTGAAGAAGTCCTGTAGGCTTTTGTTTATAAAGCAGTTTTTATCTTTTGTGGCAAACCTAGTATAGCAAAGCATTGAAGGAAATGGGATTGAGCATGTCTAGTCCTTTCCCCTGTGTGGGATGTAGCCCAGCAGGCTTGGGAAAATGTGTCAATGGACACCAAGATGTATTTAAGCTTTCTAAATGGAGCATAATGTGTGACATCAGTTTGCCATAAAGAGTTGGGTCTCAACCCTTGGGGATTTACCCCTGGTAGTTGTAATGGTGGTACCCATAAAAGGGGCTGGCAGGACTTGTAAGTATGTACGATCTTTTTTAGGTCTTTTATAGGGACCTGAGGGAACCTCTTATGGAGTCCCCTCCAATTGACATGAGTGAGGTCATGTAGGTCTGAGCTTTCTTAAGATTGGTGGACAATAGCTGAATAGAAGCCATTTTATCTGTTTCAGCATTACCTTGATAGGAAGCCAGGCAAACTTTGATGTCCCCTAAGGTGTTGTAGAAAGATTGGGCTATTCCTTTCCGTAAGAAGTGTCTGGGCTTGAATCATCAGGGGTATAATGGGATTTTCATCCAATCGGATGTGGGAATGTAGTAACCCAGGGAGAAAATTAATTACACAGAGACTATCAGAGAATAGGTTCATGGGGCCCCTTACTTTAGTTAATGTCATTGTAACTGCCATAAGTTCTTTGAATTGGGCTGAGCCTTTACAGGTATGAACGTATCTTATTGGCTCCTTGTTGTCTCCAGAGAAAATTATCATGTCGTCTCCCATCAGTAAACACATTAAGTGCTCTTGATAATGGTGCCCTAGTAAATAATTTAGGTGTCTTCCATTGAAGGCCCCGAATAAAAGTCACCTATTTGTAGGCCCATAATGGCAATCCAGTTCCCTAAGAAAACCTTCTAGAGCTAGGGCTGTTTGGTTGTTGTTTCTGTTTAACCATTCTAGATCTCTGAGTCGATAAGGGATGACCAATTTGTGAGGATCAATACCATAATGTCTGAGGGCTAAATCCCTTCCTTTCTCTATCAGGTCAGCCAGTTGATCTGTAGGTGTGTATACCCTAGGTGTGCCACCCAGGGATATGTGGACCCATTGAAGAGGCAGTCCACCCTGTACAAGGGCAAAAGTCATCAATGTCTTACCAGGAAGAACCCATAATTCTAAGGGTTTCAGCTGATATATGTAGTCCTCCCCTTTGAAGACATTCTTTAGTAACCCTATAAAGTTCTCCAAACAATAAAGGATTGGATCCCCCCAGGATGATGTTTTATATATATAAACAGAGTGTGACCTGGGGCACCTGTATTGTAGGTTTTAGTAGGGCTTTTACATAGTTTTGACAAAATGTTGGACTGTTAGCCATGACTTTGTGGAAGAAAGGAAATTTTTAAACAGACCAAAAGACAGAAATGTCCTTGAGCCTGGTGGTCAGCAGTTTTCAGAGTTCTGGAAAAAACAGGTCGCTAGAGATTGAAAAACACCTCCCCTCTCAAGGTCCCTGTGAGAGGGCCAGATGCCAAACCATCCAGACATCCAGACTCAGATATCAGACCAAAGTTGGTTCCAGGAATCTTCCCCCTATTCAAGGTCTCAGTCTTCAGTACATGCAGATGTCGTTTGAGCCCACTCACCCCCTCCCAATTCCCCTCTCAAGGTCTAATATGTACAGCTATGCCTTTGTACTAACTAATATATAGCCAATTATTTTATAACATGATGTAACCTCCCTGAGGAGGGTATAAAAAGTGTATGCTTCTTGAGCTCGGGGTCGTCTCTCCCTCTAGTGTATGGGGCAACCCCAGCGTGCTGGAATAAAATCCTCTTGCTTTTGCATCAAACCTATGTCCGTGAGTATTCTGTGGGGGTCCACTTCCTGGTGGCCTTTGGGCTTCGGCCCTTTAGGTCTAATACCTTGAGGTAAGACTGTCCATTCATATTTATTATCAGACATCTGATAGTAGAGGGTACAGAAAAGCCAAATTTCTCATAATCCTGTGGCTGTAATGGTATGGAGAAAAAACAATCTTTAATATCTATTATTATTACATATAAATCAGAGGGAATGGCAGGAATCCAGGACATTCCCCCTAAGTGGGGCACCTATTAGGGTCATCCAGCAGTGGTAGGTGTCTTTTTGGAATTGTAAAGACCTTCAAAGACCTTGAGAGACCTATCCCAGCTGACTGTTTTAATCCTGTCTCATTTCCCCATAAACTTTGAGGACTCAGACTGTGCAAGGGATGTGGGGTGATGACTGCTCTTGGCTACTTCCTGTTGAATTGGGAACATGGGAGTGAAAGCAGTCTGATGTCCTCATCTATGAAGTGCTGGGATGGTCTAGAGGTCTTTGACAGATGGTTTTATTACTTTAAGGTACTGCTAAAAAAGACAAAACACCGGTTAAACTTTTTAAGTTATTAATTTAGAAGGTAAATGGGATAAACCAACTAAGCTCAGCAATCTTATTGTGGGTATAGGCAAGAGTTAGTAAATAAAACCTGTTACCTCTCTTGGAATAGTCACTGTCTGATATAAAAACCAAGAGCTAAGCTACATACTGAAGACCTTTTTTTTCTGGCAGCTGTGAATCCATATGATTACATTTAAAACCTGTTCAACACAATGTGAAATGTCTGGACAGAACAATTTGAATTAGTCCTTTTTGGATTTTGAAAAGCAAAGTAACAAGTCTTTTTAAGATGATACACGTGGAGGACATTATTTTCTCATATGTAAAGTTCTATAGATCTCTAAGCATTATCTTGTCTTTAGGGTAGGGTCACTCCTTGGATCTAAATGGAAAGTCAATATTGATTTGATTTGTTATCGGAACTAGTCTGTCTAACACCTGGAGTTTTGTTGTTTTTTCCAGGTTTAATTCCTTAAGTTTATCATTGTATTTTTTTCTCTGTCAAGCATTGAATTTAACTTTAGGCAATCTTTTAGGACGAGGGCAAGCTTAATTTTTAATTTCTAATTTTTGAGGCTCAGTGTCTTTTTTTCTATAGCATGGAAGAAGCATAACAATATTTTCTTTTAACCATCATCTCTAATTTTTAATCTTTTTATGAACCTAACACTCCACAAACCTTTATAGCATACTTTAACATTTTTTAAGTAACCAACTCATAAACCTTCTATATACATTTTAATTTTTAAGTAAGATTTTTTATCCCATAAACCTTTTTTTAAACCTCTTATACATCCAAGTACCATATACATTTTTTTCTTACTTGATGGTTTCCTGCTATTTTCACATTAGTTATCCTATAAGAAATATCCTTTAAAAGAGGCTGTAGACCTCATTTTAATAATCATTACATCTGAATTAAGTTTGTAAGATTGTAGTAGAACATAGGAGTGCACCTGGAATTAGAAATCAGACTTGTCCCCAAGGAAGGAAGCTCATACATACCAGGAGAATGAAGAAATTTCAATGAATTTCTCAGAAATCAGTCTTTCTTTCTGGCTGTTAGATATGTTAGTATTACACATGGGAAAAAGAATTTTTAAAGAATTACAAAAGCGATGTTATTAGACCCTAGGTAAACATAATACCACCTTTTGTGAAGCTTCATAAAAATCAAGATAAAACAAAATATTTTAGTCAGTACATACTCAGGCCTTTTAATGTTATCAAGGTGATTCATTTTTAATTGTGCACGTGCATTTAAATTGGGCATGCCAAATAATGAACAGAATCAAAAACCAAAATGTGATCATAAGCACACAATAAAATCTGAAGTGGCCATGGCTGTTATTTTGAAATATAAAACACATTTTATAGGAAATTCAGATAATCAAGCAAGTCAGAACTTTTTTTTTCTTTTTTGCCTGCAGTGGGGTTTCTGATTTTCTATATCCTAACAATTACAATACATCTAAATTTCACAGCGCATCAATATCAAGTTTTATATATATTTTTAGCAAGTTTAAGAAGAACCTTTAATGTCATGGATGCTAAGTGCTAAGTGGATTGCAATGATAACTTATGCTAAAGATCAAATTATATGATTTGTGGTAGCTCAGAAAGCTGACATTGCTTACTTATAATACCTGGGTAAGTTTACAAGCAAGAAATCATAAACCCGTAGACAACAGTGAAATTCCAATATCCTGTCACCAAAGAGGGGGAGAGATAGAGAGAGAGAGAGAAAAAGAAGAGAAGACAGAAGAGGACAGAAGAGAAGAGAGGAGAGGAGAGGAGAGGAGAGGAGTGAGGAGGGAAGGGGAGGAGAGAAGACAGGGGAAGAGAAGAAGGGAAGGAAAGGGAAGGGAGGGGAGGAGAGGGGAGGAGAGGAAGGCTGAGATTCCTAGTGGTGGAATACAGGCAGGTATTAGCATGCATATCTTATCAGTGCCTCTAAGCAAGTTAGAACTTTCTAAAGTAACCATTTATCATCACAGGAAAAGTACAAAGAACAACAGACAGTTCTTATGGTCTCACCAGTGTGGGAGGCAGAAGCTCTCTTAAATCAATGAGTTGACAGTTTAAAACATACATCCATTGGCCTAAAAAGTGGGTCATTCATCAGAACAGAGGGTGGTAAATTTTTCTTTGTTTATCTCGATATTTAGATTTTGGGTTCTTTCCCTAACGTCTTTTTACAAGTTCTTAGCAACAAGTATAAGAGATTAGAAACAGTCTGTCCCATTGTTTCGTCAGTCCGAGTCCACACAAAAGACAACACAAAATAACATAGACAAACACAAACAGAAGCAGTTCCCACCTGCCTGCATAGAGCCCTCCTAAGCAGGAACTGAGGAATTTGTAGTCTTCCTCAGCCACGCCCCTCCGAGTTCCCCCCACCTAGCCTGGCAGGGGCCATGCCCACGTGCAGATTTGCACAGATTCGGGAGGTTTTTGTGAAGGCATATGTGCATTGTTCTGCATGCTAGGCCCCTCCCTCTCTCTCCACAGTGTGGAAGAAAAGAAATTTTTACAGAAATTGTGACAAATAATGAGGTTATGACTAACAGCCTGGTGGTCAGCAGTTTTTAGAGTTCTAAAAACAAAAGTCTAATATGGGTGGCTAGATACTGAAAACATCTCCACTCTCAAGGTCTCGGAGAAATGTTTTCAGTATGTCCAGATGCCACCTAAGCCCGCTTGCCCCCTCCCCACACAGAACTCCGGGAAATGCTCCCCCTCTCAAGGTCTAATACGTGCAGCTATGCCAAATACCACCAAAGCCTTTGTATTATTATTGTAACTATGACCGAAGCTTCATTCCCAAGCCCACTGCTATCTTGCACAAACAAGTCAGCCCTGCTGCGGACGTATTGACCGGGACCTCGCCCACCAAGAACTGCCCACGACTTATCGACCAAAACATCTGATGGTCACCCTTGGCTGACTCAACTTCTTTGTGTGCTGTGAAAAGTGTGCCAAAGAGTGCTATAGAAAAATACAAAATGTTTTCATATGTTTTGCTACCCTATAAAAACCCTACCCCGACCTCAGTCGGGGCCGCTCTTCTCTTGCTTGCAGGAGGGAGGCGGTCCTGGCATGCCAGAATAATAAACTCGCCTATTGCCTTTGCAGCAGCCTCTCGGTCCTTGTTTCTCCTTTTGGGGTCGGGGCGGGTGACTTGGAGGAACTTCGGTTCCAACAACAGCATGATTGGCAAAACTGCCTCCCAAAACTTTAAAGCCTTGGAATCAGCCTCCCAAAACTTTAAAGCCTTGGAATCAGAGATTTCCAAGACCCTATTTTTAAGCATGTATCTTAGCGTCTTGAGTGCTGGGTCTTTAGACTTAATAGTTGCGTTAACCATCTGTTAGGGTCTCACTCACCTTGAAGACCCCTTGGCCCCGAGCTCTTTGTGCCCCACATGGGGCGCCAGATGTGGGGGTCCCCGGGGATCTCAGCTCCGTCCTGCAGGTCGGTCCAGCGGGTCTTCCACATGGGGGATCGGGGAAAGGTGACTGCGCTGTTCCCCCATCCCCCCGCTCCCAGCCCTCACTTCCCGAGGACAATCAGACACAACAGGGAGTCTAGTCAAGCAGGAACTTATTTATTGCAAGTCCATAGCCATCTTATATAGGCAGGGGAATTCCAGGGTGGGGAAATGGGCAACTATCATCTTAAAGGTCAAGCCAGCACACAGGCTGTGTGTAGCAAAATTTCCTTAAAACATCCTGAGCTATTCCCTCCTGACTTCCTCCATCCTGAGTTGTTCAACACATCCTGAGCTCCCCACTTCCTGACTTCCCCTGAGCTGGTCAAAATATCTGAGCTACCCTCCAGACTTCCTCCATCAAAACATCTTTGTCTAACCTTGCCAGATTATTGAGGTCACCTAGACTGAGGTCCCCACAACTGTGGATAAGAATGTTTTCCTTGCTAGATGTTTTTCATAATAAAGCTAAGTTGCCAGACTTAACTAATGTAAGGTCTTGTTTTAAATAAGGTTTTCCTAATGCTAATCTGCCTTTGATAAAGCTTTCAAGGGTAATTTTAAGGCAGTTTCTGGTAAATTGTACAGTTGCCAGTAAAATGTTGTTCATGTGCTTGCATGTTTGTGTGTTCTGTGTTTACATGTGTGGCTTGTGTCTGTGGCCACTTCAATTTTTTTCATTTCTCTTGCACGCTGATATAAAAATTTTGGCACACCATTTTGAAATACATGTATGCATACTTAAAAATAAGAACAAATAATTTTGATAACATCTAAGGCCTTAGCTAGTTATGTTTATATCAATTGCAATTGTTTTTCTGATAAATTGTAAGTTTTCTTTCATGAAAAATTTTCTCTCTTGCTTTTGAGCTTTAATGGAGCTACAAGTGAAAATCCCATTGTGTTCTTAAAGGTTTTTCCATGTGTTCACAAAATAACAAAGCTACTATGATATTGCTTGATTGAACTTGCTCATTTCTCTGACTTCTTTTATAGAATTTTATCCCATCAAATCTAGCAGCTAGAAAAATATAATTTCATCAAAAGTTCATCGGAATTTATTCCTTCTCCTGGTATATATGAGCTCCCTTTCTTGGGGACAAATCTGCTTTCTAATTACATGTTCCCATATATATGCCTGCTAAGGTGGAACAGTATTCAAACCTGCACGTTAGTCAGACCTCCCATTCCTTTGAAACAAATAAGGATAAATGCTGGGCTCAGCATAATCTTTTCAGGAGATTCTAAGTGCATTTGGGTTAACTCAAGTTTATGTTTCCTTTTTCCTTGCAAGATTTTGGCCTAAGTTACTTAAGGAGTTTCTCTGAGGATCCATCTGCCTTTGAGGATAAATAAACTACTAGCAGGCATGAACAAGCTGACAAACCTGAAATTCCCTTCCCAGTAGGGAAAGAAAAAAAATGCTTTAAATGTGTCCTGAGCCCTGCTCTTCCTGGCCCGTAAGAGGGAAGTTCAGGATGGCCATATGCCTCCTGCCCACCAGTATTAATGGCACCTGAAATGTTTCAAACTATCCTTTGACATATCAAAATTAACTATAGTTCAAATTATTACTGCTGTGTCCTTTGGCAAACAATTATGGGACCGGATACCTGCCTTCTTTTCGCCCATAAATTTGGTAACTTGGTTAACTTTTGGAGTTGCCCTTTTAGTGCTAATTGTCGTATTTGGATGCAAATGGAAAGCAGTGAGGACTCAGCCTTTACAACACAAACCTGCTTCATGCAGGTCGTCAGGGCATCCATTCAGGCTCTGGATATTCCAAAGTCCAACAAAGGCCAATTGGAAGCCTGGCTATCCTCCATTGAAGCTATGCCTTACTAATTTACAATTGTTAGGTTTTGATTTATGAAATTCCCTTCCCCGCAAGAAAAATGAATGCTGGCTTTTTGCTTAGATCTGAGGAGTGGTCCTAAGGAGGACTAATTCAGATTGTTCTGTACAAAGAATCAGATAGTTCACATTGTTTTGGACAGGTTTTAGAATGAGACCTTCGAGATTTACAATAGCCATAGGAGAAAGATCTCCAATATATAGATTACTTACAGCTCTTGGCTTTTATACCTTGCAAGCATGTGTTCTTTACTAACTCTTGTACCCACAGTAAAACTGCTAAGCTTATTTGTTTTATCCATTATGCCTCCTCAGTTATAATGGTTTAATTCTTGTGTAGATCTTGGAGGCTCAATTTATCTGTGTTTTGTCTCTTTTAAAGGGACCTTGAAGTAATAAAGTCATCTATGCTCAGCAGGAAGTAGCCAGAGCGATTGTTGCCCCTCTTTCCTTGAGCAGTCTGGGTCCTCAGAAAGTTAAGGGGTACAATAGGCAGGTCTAGAACAGTCCATGCTGGGACAGTCTCTAAGGCCTTTGAAGGTCTTTGACATCCTTGAAGTTCATCCCCCACTGCTGGAAACACTAAGGGAACACTCTTGCTGAGGAACTAACTTGAATCCTCCCAGAGCTAAGACAGCCATCTTCCCTATGTAGAGATTATGGAGCTCTCTGCAATCAACAAACAACTTGATCTCTAGCTTCACATGGATCTAAGGGCAACTGGGTTGGGCCCCATGGAAGTTAACCAAAGAGAAAAAAGCCAGCTTCGCTGGGCTTGCTTATGTGTGCAGATATACCTTGCCCTGGCAGCCATCTTAGCACTCTAGTGCTATGAGTCCATTTTTAGTTCCATGCCTGTTTTTCATGGATTCCATGAATGTTTTTTTCTAGCTGCCAGCTTCTCATGTTAGTTAATAATTTTTTGAGGTAGTTCAAAAATTCTTTTTTTTTTAATTTTTTTTTCTACTCATATATCTTTAACAGGTACACCGGTCCCCTCCTTCCCTCCAACCTCCCACTGCCCTATGCCCCCTTCTCCTACTCCCTCCCTCCCTATCCCCCAGTGCCTCCTGTGGACTTTCTTGCAAAAGAAGTTAGAAGGTTAAAAACATTAATGGACAAGTAAAGGTCCTACTCGGTATTGGTAACTGCAGAGGTTTTATTTTTTAAAGATTGTTTATCAAAACAAACATAGAAGTATTCTCCTATGACCATGTGCTTCATGCTTATTTCATATTTAATAATGTCCTGGTTTCTTCAAAATTTAAAAAGCTTTTATTTACTTGTGTTATACTTAAAACTATACATGTGGCTCTAAAAGATTGTAAAGTACTAAAATTAACTGAAATTTTTATAAATCATTTAATATTTTCAGTTCAAAATGAGATTTAAGGCTGTTTATCTTAAATCAAAAGTTTTCTTTTATATTTATTAGTTTCATGTATTTTAAAGATACAAAACTTGTAGTTGATTTATGCTAAAATAGTTAAGTAAATTGAGAGGTACGAGATCTTAGATTTCAAAGTTTACATTTTAAATGATTATATATAAATGTATTTTGTCTAAAAATCTTGCAAGTACTTGATACTTTAAAAAAAACTTAGTTTTAATGTCTGTTATGGAGGAGGAAAACTGCTTTTTAATTGTTTATATTGAATAAATTTGTGTTTTTAAGAAAAAACAAATGTGATTAACTGTAGCTTGAGCCCTGTTGTGCACTGCTTAATTATATTGGGGGAAAAATCTACCATAGATGTTAGTTAAAACACTGATACAATACTAATTGATATATCATGATATAATTTATTTCTTTCAAGTTTGAAATATGTACAATTTTTCTTTTTTGGTTTTATTCTTTGATTTATGAATAGCTTTTTTTAAATAGAATTCTTAATACCATATATGAAATAGTGTAGTAGAGATTGTACTGACCTTAAAAATTAGACTGTTATAACTAGTAGTATAATGGGGACAAATGAAATGGGAAAAGTTTTGAATGAGTTGTCATCAATAATGAGTATTTCTAGTTCTTTTCCAAAGAGAAAAAGTGTGGTGTCTGTCTTCTTTAACATTTTGATTTACTAGTTTTTGCTCGTGTGCCTTTAATGTTTTCAAGCCATTCCCAGCTTAAATCAAGTTACAATATTGGTTCACAGAAGTGCCATACATTTATCCTTCTGGGCGTGATGTACTGAAAAGTTAGTTTTTGTCCTTTTTCTTGTCTATCGGGTCTCTAACATTTCCAAGGCTCATGAGCAACTTATAGACACTGGGTTTGTAACCTGCTTTTAGATACTAGGTTTGTAACCAGAATCTGGAAAAACTTTAAAAGGCTTTTTGATCCCTCTTGGATAGTAATTTATGCCATCATAAGAGGAATTGCTCTTTTATTAATTATATTGCTTAAGTGTTTCCTTCAGCACATCTTTCAGCAGTGGTCCATTAACAAGACCACAGTACAGGTGCTTATGGCCCTTGAAAATCCAAGTCATGGGCCTCCTAGAGACGTGGTTCGAACTTGGATTGCAGAGATTTGTGAGGTCTTGGTCTAATCTACTATCCACATATGCTGACATGCCTTCCAGAGCTCTTCTGGACAGCTTCTCTGCCTATCCCGCCCACAACCTCTCCACCTGTTCCTACTACAGCCTCTCAGCCGGCCCCTGCAATGAAGAAAACCTGTTTTTCTCTCACCTTGAGTTTCTTTTTGGGACCATGATTCCTTCACTGTGATGGTCTCATGACTGGTTAGTCAATGATGGGTAAGGCTCCAAACGAGGATGATGACCAACCTAAGACAGGCACAGTCAGCTATATTCCAAGCAGCTGAAGAGGCTCCAGATAACCCCAGCCATCATGGTTCCCAATGAAAAAATTTATAAATAAATAAAAGGGTAAAATGTGGCACTACCAATTCAGGGAGGCCCTAGCCTGACTCCCATCTAAGGACAAGCCTGGTCATGTACAGACATGTCCCAACAGAGGACTGTGCAAGCAGAGGGATGAACAACCAATGGGAAGTGGCTGTCTAAACTGCCCCTGCAAAGGACACTTAGTAAACCGTTAAATGACTGGTGGCTGTCCCACAGAGGAGAAATGGCAACACCTGATTGGACCCTGACCTTACATAAGCCCAAAACGCCCTTAATGACTTTGAATCAGCAGCATCTCATCCACTGCTGCTTCTCACCTGATTCCCGGGGTCTGGTGATGACCCCATTGCTGGCTCTCTGATTCGCCTCGAGGCCCTCCCCCCCAATGGCTGGCCCAGCAGGGGATACAGCAACAAATTATAACCCTACATTTCAGTGGAATTCACTCTCCAATCAAGAAACACAGGCTACAACCATGGATTAGAAATCACAATGATCAATCTTTTATTTCAAGGTGCAAATCTCACGTGGAAAAATAGATACTGTATCAGAATGAAAGGATGTTCAAAGATACTCCCAAACAATGTAAAAAGGAAAAAAAGCAAGAGTCACAATTCTAGTATCTGACAAAATAGACTTCAAATGCAAAGAAATCATAAGAGACTGGAGTGATATTACATTTTAGTCAAAGGAACAATCCAAAAAAAATGACTTCACAATTCTGAAAATAAAAGCACCCAATATAGACTCATCAACCTTTATTAAAAAAAAAAAACACTACATCTCAAACAACAAATGCACCCAAACACAGTAAGAGTAGGGGACTTCAGCACCCCACTTTCATTATTGGGTAGGTCAACAGGCAAACCACAATCTAAACAGACCTGATAGGAAAACCACAATCTAAACAGATCTGATAGACCTCTATAAAATCTTTCATCATAACACCAAGGAATATCTCTTCTTTTCAGCAGCCCATGAAATGTTCTCTAAAACTGACCACATTTTGGGCCAAAAAGAAGCCTCCACATATACACCTAAGTGGAAAATACATCCTGTGCTTTATCTAACCAGCACAGAATAAAGTTAGATATCACAGCAAGGCAAATGACAAAAAATAATCCTGAAAATTAAACACCATGATACCGAATGAGAAATAGGCTCAGAAAGAAGGCGGTGTGGACATTCCAAAATTCCTGAAAATTAATGATAATGAAAACACACCATATCAAAGTCTCTAGGAAACACCGAATGCTGTCATAGGAGAAAAGTTTATAGCTCACAGTGTATACATAAAAAAGTAACAGTCCTGGGAAAGTTTCATTTGAGTTCTGAGGCCCATTTTTTAATTGGGCCATTTATCTCTTTGGCATCTAGTTTTTTAAGTTCTTTGTGCACTCTGGATAATAGAACTCTATCAGATCTGTGATTAGTGAAGATTTTCTCCCAATCTGTGGGCTGCCTTTTTGCTGGGTTTACAATCTTTTTATCTGTAGAGAGTCTCTTTAATTTCACAAGATCCCATTTGGTGAGTATTGGTTCTAGTGCCTGCACTACTGGATTTCTGTTCAGGAAATGTTGGCCTAGCTGAATCAGCTTGTAAGTTCTCTATCCTTTTTTTTATTTCCACCCATACAAACTTAACAGGTACATCAGTCCCCCCTCCCTCCAACTCCCTATCCCCCTGTGCCCCCTCCTCTCCCCTTTCCTACCTCATCCCCTAATGCCTCCCCTTCCCATCCCCAGAGCATCTTTTAATGTGCATGCCAAACTCTCCTCTGGGTCCTACTGTCCGATGAGGTGCAAGGACCCAGTGGCATTTCCCAAAACCCTTTCCTGTGTTCCAATTAAGCATAAGAACACTACTGTGGCTGTCAATCCCTTGCTTCCCAGGATCCTAGTGCCTTTAGCAAATGCTAGACTTTGTGAGGTCAATAGTGTGTTGGATATTGTGCAGGCATGTCAAGTCCAAATATGATTGCTTCGGCCCTAACTTGTGTGGAGTATCTTGCATATCATTGCTCCT
>JALPQD010000638.1:958655-972213 GCA_023101885.1 Typhlomys cinereus
CCAGGAGCCCAGCTGTCTAAATTCCTCAACACCCCTTGCCTTCCACATTTCTGGTACCAAAATCATCTTGGTCTTTGGATGTCATTAAAAGTCCTTGGCACACACAATTTAGTGGAACAAGGGGTTTATTATGCTCATGGCTGCAGGTCATAAAGTTTATTATGAGGAATTGACAGAATGGTTCATACCATATACACAGGAAGTGCTGAGAGAAGGGCATGCTTTCTAGTTTGCCAGAATAGCAAATCCAACCAGACCTTTCTCTGTCTTATTCACTTGTCCAGGGAATGATCCCCACCCACGGTGGGGTGGGTCTTTGCACATCTTTTAGATAATCTTCTATAGGTTTCCCTGGGCACCTAGGTATCTGGTTGTCAGTAACTAACCATCACATGTCCCAAGCTCCTTCTACTGCTCTGAGCTCTTCCTCCCTCTGTGTATCTACAGATGAGAAAGGATGTCCATAGCGATGTGGAAAAATCAAGCTCCAGTGATGATTTGGCTGCTCCAGAAGGTCCATAGCTGAAGAATGGGGTGGTGCAAGGGTCATGGGCAGCTACGGCCAATGGCTCCTAGAGCCCGGCAGCTGGGCACCTGGCCAATGGACATGTCTCAGCCACATAGCTGATGACTGGCAGTGAGGGGCTGCCACCAGCATCACAGAGAGTTGTGGATGGCAGGGCTGGCAACCCTCCAGGGAAGTCCAACCCCACGGTGGGCAGAGGGCTGATGATCTGTTTCCGTCCCTTCCCTGTCTTCCCGCCCCCCCCTTTTGCCTACCTTTCCTTTCACCCCTCTGGGAACCTGGACAAGGGTTTGGGGGAGCAATGGGACTGTGCAGCTTGCCAGAGCCCCCTCCAGGATGTGGCCTGGGGCTGCAGGGAACCCTGGCTCAAATGTCCAATAAAACTTGAAGAAAGAAGAATTCTCTGCCTGGCTTCCCTTCCAACTCCTCCTCCTTCCCTGGAGATTCAGATGCAGCCAGGCTGAAACTATTCACATACCAAGCCACTTCCTTCTACTCAGAATGAGGAGTTAGCACCAGCCCTGGCTTACAGGCAAGAAGTTATTAAGTAGGTCCTACAGCAGTAGGAAGATTGCAAGCAGGAAGGTGGAAGAGAGAGACTTATATCTTTACTTGTACACCTTTGTTGAAAGTCCATCCTTGTGTGTGTGTATGTGGGGGAGTCCTTTTTAGACCTCTTATGAACAGTGGAGTACACCCCACAGGTGCAGGGAAGTATAAGATCCCACTGGTTTCCCAGAGTGGGGTCACCGTTCAAGAAGAATCATGGTATAAGGATGTCACCACTGTCTCAGCTTAACAAATGAGAACTGAACATTTGGGCTTGCCTGTGAAGATGTACTCATACCATGTGCCTTCAAGATGGGATTCTGGAGTGATGCCCGTCAAACCAGAAATCGCAGCCACAACATCCTCATGTGGTCAGAGAATGTGGCCATTCCAGGAGAACGCCAGAGGAACTGAGCATTGAGATAAAGAGAAGCAGAGGCTGTTCTGGGCACTGGGGTCTCCATGAGGGACATCAGAAAAGAAGTGCTTTGGAGACACAGAACCCAAAATGGCAGCTGAAATCAAACCTCCTGGCACTGGACAGACAGAGGCATGAAGTTCCCCGATAAACATGGCCAGCATCAGATACACAACAAGAACGTGTCTCAAAGACCAAATGGTGGGCTGGGGAGATGGTTTAATAGTTAAAGTGTTTGCTGTGCAACCCAAGGAACCCGTGTTGAGATCTCTAGGTGCGAGGTAAATAATGTGAGACAGGCATGGTGGCTTAACTATAATTCCATGCCTGGAAGTCAAAGCCTGGAAGTCCCAAGAGCAAGTTGACTAGCCAGACCATTCCTCCTGGCAAGAGACCAAGCCTCAAAGCAGTAAACGTGGAAGAGCGATTACGGATGATCCTTGATACCCCGGAGTGCACAAGGATGCACAATCATGTGCATGAACACCCACAAGCATGCATCCATCCCATGTGCAGACATGCCTACATGCTGTATCCAGCCCCCAGGGTTGGCTCTAAAAAGCTGATGAAGGGTCATAACACACGACACAGCAAAATCTGAGGTTTTAGAAAAGGGGTGCCAGGAGACATTACACCTAGCCTTTAGGCAGAAAGGGAGGCCTGGAGACTTTCTTCCTGCCAACCTTTATTCTGAGACCAGTCACAACTGATGCTAATGAGGTTCCCTGTGAGTTAACAAGGGATTTTCCAAGCAATAATGCGAAGAGAGATGGCTCAGGGGTTAAAGTCTTTGCCTTACAAGCAAAAGGACCTGAGTTCAGATCCCACATCAAAATGCCAGGCAGATGTGGTAGTGACTTGTAATTCCAGCCTTGGAAGAAGGGGCCTGGGAAACCCCAGAGCAAAACAAGAAGGAGGTTGAGCAATCCAGGGTGATTCCTGATGTCACACACTTGGGCCTCCACAGGCACACAGTGTACTCTCTGGTACACACACACACACACACACACACACACACACACACACACACGCACTACAATTCAGAAGATGTTATAGTTACTAAGCAACTTGAGGGACAAAGTGCTGACTATTTTGGCTCATGTGTCCAAAGGAGACAGAGGTCATGGTTGACAGACGCAAGGTGATGGGAGTGGGTGGCTGACTGTTAGATTCCAGCCATTTTCAGAAAGAAAGAAGGAGAATGAGAAAAAAAGAGGAGTAGAAGGAGGAGGAGAGAGAAAAGAGATGATAGAGAAAGAAAGAAAGAAAAGCAATAGAAAGAAGGAAGGAATAAAGGAAGGAAGGAAGAGTAAAGGAAGAAAGGAAGAAAAGAAGGAAGAGAAACTGAAGGAAAAAGAAGGAAGGAAAGAAGGAAGAAAGGAAGGAAGTGGGGTCAGATTATAAACCTCAAGTCCCAATCCCCAGTAACATACCTCCTCCAGGTAGGCGCCAGCTCTTAAAGATCCCAAATAGTGCCATCAGCTGGGAACCAAGTGTTCAGTCACAGGGATCTGTAGGAGAAAAATTCACTCTCAGACCATACAATAAGTGCACCTAAAAGGTCGAGTTCTCAGCATCCACATAAACTGGGGGTGGCTGTGATTGCAGGGCTGTAGGGCAGGGCAGAAGTGGGAGAATTTATGGTGCTTGCTGACCACTGCCTAGCCCCAGGTTCAGGAAATAAGATGGACAGAAATAGAGCAGGACACCTGACATCCTTCTCTGGCCTTGGTGCCCATGTTCAGGGTCCATGCTTGGCATCACTGATAAGCAGGGAGTCACCAGGAAGGCATCATCTAGTTTTGTTATAGTGCAGATCTGACTTTGAAGAATGGGTTGGCTGGTGACCCTGTCTTACCTGCTGCTGGGTGGGGGGGGGGGATCAGTGTTAGCATTTTCTTTCATGGTTTGATGAATTTAGCAACAAATCCATCTGGTTCTGGTGTATAACCGACAACCCTCAGTGTCAAGACAAGACACTCAACAGACCTGGATACTGCCAAAGCATATTTTACTTCTGCAGAAGGGTGTTCAGCTTCTGCAATTGGGAACAGTAAAGGATACAGTGGTTGGGCAGTCCACGTGATCTGAATCCAGGTCCTTCTTGTTTGTGAGGCAAAGGCTTTAACCTCTGAGCGTCTACTTAGCCCCCTCTCCCCATGTGATTTTTTATCACTAATGCAGGGTTGTCTCTGTCCTTTACTCTCACTGGTTTGAGACTTAGCTACACATTCTGTTTCCTGGATGACTGGAAAACAGACGGTCAATCTATGAAGCTGAGAAGGGATGCAAAACACACCCTGACAAAATAAGAAATGCACAGCACAGTAAAAGTTATGGAAGTTTTTTTTTTTTTTTTTAGTTTTTCAAAATAGGAGAGGTAAGCGATTGTTAAAAAATTTCCTTATGAAATGGAGGCTTGTATCAGTTGCTCTCTGATGCTGTTATGAGACACTCAGGCTCAATCAGCTTAAGGGGAGAAAGGGAGATATATTCAGCATAAGGTTTCAGAGGGGAGTTACAATCCACGGTGGGGAAGGCATGGCTGGCTAGCAGAAGCTGAAGGCAACGTAAGTCACTGCAGACATCATGTTGAGAGCTGCTACTGCAGGCTCAAGAGCAGATTCACTCGCTCAAGCAGGTTGGGGCTAACCCACCTCAAGGCCCATCCTGTGACTGCCTTTCTCCAGGAAGGCTCCACCTCTTAAAAATGTCAGGACCTTTCCAAACTAAAGACTGCAACACATGAGCCTGTGGGGGGACAACTCACCCTTCAAACTGTGACAAGGCTAGAATCAACATTAAAGCACTTTGGTTTGATAGAAAAACCCCAGTTTGCCCACACTGGATGGTTCTTGTCTAGGAGGCTCTGTGTTACTGCTTCAAGCTCATTGCACGTTCAAATTATTTGTATCCTCCTGATTTAAATCAAATAGGTCATAGGTATTCAGGAATTTATCCATTTCTTTTAGATTTTACATTATTTCTGGAACATACCTTGAAAATGCTTCTGAGTGATTCTCTGGGATACATTGGAATCTGTCCTAACCTGTCCTTTTCCATTTGCAATTTTTAAAATTTATTTATTTTTCTGCTCATACAAATGTAATAGGTACCACTGTCCCCTCCCTCCCTCCACTCCTCCCTGAATCTCCTTGCTCCCTCACCCCTTTTCCCCTTCCTTCCCCCCTCTCTCCCTTTCTCCCAGTGCCCCCTCCGCCCATCTCTGAAGCATCCTTTAATGTGTATATTAGACTTTCCTCTGAGTCCTCCTCTCTGATGAGGACTTAGTGGCATTTCCTAGAACTCTTTCTTGTGTTCCCCTTAAGTATAGGAACACTATTGTGACTGTTAATCCCTTGCTGCTAAGGATTCTAGTGCCTTTAGTCCATGCTAGACATTGAGATGTCAATGATATGTTGGTCATTGCGCAGATCATGCAGAGTCCTATGATAATTGCTTCAGCCCTAACTTGTGTGGAGTATCATGCATATCATGACTCCTCCCATCCTTGTGCTCTTACAATCTTATCCCCCCTTTTCCACAAATTTCCCTGAGCTTCAGGATGGTGAGAGATTAAGCAGGCCTGATTCCAGGTGGTTGATATAGAGTCTCTGATGTTCTGAATTATGGTTTGCTGATTTTTTTTCAGTTTTGCTGCTCCTGCAATGTCCTTGGCTCTATCCTGATGGGTATTGGGTGTCACCCCTTGGCCAGAGATAAAAACCTGTTAAATTAGAGTCTTGTTATAAGAGTATATTCAAAGGTAGATGGAATAAAAGTAGGAGACCATGGTGAGAGAGGGGTCAGTCACCCATATGCAAAATAGTTACTCTCTATCTGCCAACCGTCATTTTTTAACTGGGCTGTTTATCTCCTTGGTGTTTAGTTTTGTACGTTCTTGGTGTACTGTGCATAATAGAGCTCTGTCATATATGTGGTTCATGAAGATTTTCTCCTATTCTCTGAGTTGCCTTTTGCTGACTTTGTAATCTCTTTAGATGAGCAGAAACTTTTTAATTTTTTAAATTAATTAATTTTCCCACTCATATAAACTTTTTGATATGCAAATTTTTATTATTATTATCATTTTACTAATTTATTTATTTTTTCTACTCATACAAACTTAATTGGTACACCGGTCCCCTCCCTCCCTCCAACCATCCTCAGACCCTCTTGCTCCCTCCCCCCTTTCCCCTTCCTTTCCCCTATTCTTCCCTTTCTCCTACTGCCCTCTCCCCCTCCCCATTTGTGGGAGCATCCTTTAGCATGAATGTCAAACTTACCTCTGGGTCCTCCTCTCTGATGAGATGTAAGGACTCAGTAGTATTGCCTAGAGCCTTTTCTTTTTTATTATTATTATTTATTCAAGTGTGCGTGTGTGCATATGTATGTGTGCATGCGCGCATGTGTGTGTTTGTGTGTGTGTAGAACCACGGACGAATTCGGGAACCACCACGGATGCCTCCACCTCCTTCTGCCCCGCCTCCACCTCCTTTAGCCCGGGAATTCACAGGCTCCGCCCTACTAGGACCAGAAGCGCAGGCCGTCCCCGCTTCCTCCTGGCGTCTATACGTGGGATCTGGGATCTGAACTCAGGACCTTCCGCCAGCAAGGCAGAGGCTTAACCCCTGAGCCACCTCTCCAGCCCGCCTAGAGCCTTTTCTTGTGTTCCCCTTTACTATAGGAACACTATTTTTTCTTCTTCTTCTTCTTTTTTTTTACTTCCACTCATACAGACTTAACAGGTACACCCGTCCCCTCCCTCCCTCTGACCTCCCACCGCCCTGTGTCCCCCTCCCTTCCCCCTCACTCCCCAACCCGCAGTGCCTCCCCCTCTCATCCCCGGAGCATCCTTAAATGTGCATGTCCAACTCTCACCTGGGTCGTACTCTCCGATGAGGTGCAAGGACCAGTGGCATTTCCCAGAACCCTTTCCTGTGACCCACTTAAGCATAGGAACACTAGTGTGACTTTCAATCCCTTGCCTCCAACGATCTTGGTGCCTTTAGCAAATGCTAGACTTTTTGGGATCAATAGTGTGTTGGACATTGCGCAGGGCATGCAAAGTCCAATAATGATTGCTTCAGCCCTAACTTGTGTGGAGTATCTTGCATATCATTGCTCCTCCCATCCTTGTGCTGTTACAATCTTACCGCCCCCTCTTCTGCAAATTTCCCTGAGCTTCAGGATGGGGAGAGATTAGGCTGGCCTAGTTCCAAGTGGTTGATATAGAGTCTCTGAAGTTCTGGATTATGGTTTGGTGATTTTTTTTTCAGTTTTGTTGCTCCTGCAATGCCCTTCACTCCATCCTGATGGGTATTGGATGTCACCCCCTGGCCAGAGATAGAAAGCTGTTAAACTAGATTCTTGTTATAAGAGTATCTTCAAAGGTAGATACAATAAAAGTAGGAAACCACAGTGAGGGAGGGGTCAGTCACCAATTTGCAAAATGGTTACTTTTTATCTGCCAGATTATATGCCCTCCCCTTCTGGTGAGATCATACCCCATCAGTTGCAAATGATCAGGAAGGAAAGTCTGTGAACTTAACCAGATGCCTCATTACTTACTTGCAGTCCTTGATCATGGCCTATTTTCTCTTTTGTAATATGGTCCCCTCTCTCCTTGTTTATGGTGTGGCCCTCCTACCCCATCCCTCCTGTTCATAATCCTTGCATTACTGTAGGTATTACAGAGATTTATCCTTGAGTGTCTCTAAGTGGGTTTGGTACTAGGAGCCACCTATTAGGGAGTACATACAGCGCTTAATTTTCTGGGTCTGGGATACTTCACTCAATGTAATTGTTTCTAATCCCATCCATTTCCCGGCAAGTTCCATTAATTCATCATTTTTGATGGCTGAGTAGTACTCCATTGTATAGATGTACCACATTTTCCTTATCCATTCATCAACTGTTCGACATGACTGTTGATTCCATGACTTTGCTTTGTAAACAGTGCTGCTATGAATATGGTCGTGCTTGTGCTGTTGAGGATTATACTCAATGGGGAAAAACTTGAGGCATTCCCACTTCGATCAGGAACTAGACAAGGCTGTCCACTCTCACCACTTCTATTCAATATTGTACTTAGCTGAAGCCATAAGACAAGAAAGGGACATAAAATGGAACCAAATCAGCAGGGAAGAAGTCAAGCTATCCCTATTTGCAGATGACATGATCTTATACCTGAGCAATCCCAAAAACTACACCAGAAAGCTCCTGGAAGTAATTGAGAAGTTCAGCAGGGTGGCAGGATACAAAATAAATGTACAAAAATCAGTGGCCTTCCTATATGCCCAGAATGAAAGAAGTGAAAAAGCCCTGAGAGAAACAATCCCACTTACTCTAGCCCCTAAAAAAATGAAATACCTTGGTATAAACCTAACCAAAGAAGTAAGAAACCTTTACAATGAAAATTTTAAAACCCTAAAGGAAGAAATTGCAGAAGACACCAGAAGGTGGAAAGACCTCCCATGTTCCTGGATTGGCAGAATGAACATCGTAAAAATGACTATCTTACCAAAGCAATATACAAATTCAATGATATACCAATTAAAATCCCAAAGCAATTCTTTAAAGAGGTTGATCAAACAATCCCAAAATTCATATGGAGGCACAAAAGACCCAGGATAGCAAGGACAATCCTGAGTAACAAAAACACTGCTGGAGGTATCACCATACCAAACCTTAGTCTATACTACAAATCCATAGTTATAAAACCAACTGATACTTCAAAATAGACACATAAAATAGACAGAGATCAATGGATAAGGGTTGAAGACCCAGATATAATCCCACACAACTATAGCCATTTGATCTTTGACAAAGAGGCCCACAAAATCCAATGGAAAAAGAACAGTATCTTCAACAAATTGTGCTGGCAAAACTGTATATCCACATGCAGATTAAAACTGGACCCGTACTTGTCCCCATGTACAAGACTTAATTCCAAATGGATCAAGGACCTTAATATAAGCTCAGAGACTATAAAAATCATAGGTGAATGGGTAGGGAACACCCTCGAGCTGATTGGGTTAGGCCAAAAGTTCCTAAACAGACATCCAATGCCACAGTCACTGCTACCAGCTCTCAACAAATGGGATCTTGTGAAATTAAAGAGCTTCTGTTCAGATAAAGAGATTGTAACACAAGCACAAAGGCAACCCACAGAATGGGAGAAAATCTTCACTAATCACATATCTGATAGGAACACTATTGTGGCTGTTAATCCCTTGCTTCTAAGGATCCTAGTGCCTGTGGTCCATGCTAGACTTGGGGGGGTCAATGCTACATTATTTATCGGGAAGGTCATGCAAAGTCCTATTATGGTTACTTCAGCCCTAACTTGTGTGAAGTTTCTTGGATATCGTTGCTGCTCCCCATCTTTACGCTCTTATAATCTTACCACCCCCTCTCCCGCAAATTTCCCTGAGCTTTAGAATAGGGAGAGATTAGGCTGGCCTGGTTTCAGGTGAATAATGTAGGGTCCCTGATGTTCTGCATTATGGATTTTTTTTTAGTTTTGCTGCTCCTCCATTGCCCTTGGCTACATCTTGATGGGTATTGGATGTCTCCTCTTGCAGTACTTGATGGTGGTTTATTTTCTCTGCTGTAGCATGATCCTTTCTTTTCTTGTTTCTGGCGGGGCCCTCTTCCCCTTTCCTCCTGTTTATAATCTTTGCAATTACTGTAGGTATTACAGAGATTTCTCTTTGTATGTCACTAAGTGAGTTTGGCAATAGGACCCACCTATTAGTGAGTACATATGGCGCTTAATTTTCTGTGTCTGGGATACTTCGCTCAGTATATTTTTTCTAATTCCATCTATTTCCTGGCAAATTTTATTAATTCATCTTTTTTTTTAGATTTTTATTTATTTATTTATTTATTTATTATTTATTTATTTTTTCCACTCATACAAACTTGACAGGTACCCCATTCCTCTCCCTCCCTCCACCCCTCCCTGGGTCCCCTTGTTCCCTCCCTCCTTTTCCCTTTCCTTCCCCCCTCCCTCCCTTTCTCCCATTGTCCTCCCCCCATGCCTGGAGCATCCTTTAGTGTGTATGTCAAGCTTCCCTCTGGGTCCTCCTCTCTGATGAGGAATAAGGATTCAGTAGAATTACCTAGAACTCTTTTTTCTGTTCCCCTTTAGTATAGGAACACTATTGTGGCTGTAATTCCTTGCCTATAAGAATCCTAGTGCCTGTGATCCACACTAGACTTTGAGGGGTCAATATGTTGGTCATTGCACAGGTCATGCAAAGGAATATTATGATTACTTCCACTCTAGCTTGTGTGGAGTATCTGGCATATCATTGCCCCTCCCCATCTTTCGGATCTTAAAATCTTACTGCCCCCTCTTCCACAAATTTCCCTGAGCTTTAGCATGGGGAGAGAGTAGGCTGGCCTGGTTCCAGGTGGTTGATATAGTGTCTCTGATGTTCTAAATTATGGTTTGTTGATTTTTTTTTCATTTTTGCTGCTCCTGCACCGCTCTGAGCTCCATCCTGATGGGTATTGGATGTCACCCTCTGGCCAGAGATAAAAGGCTGTTGAAATGGAGACTTATTATAAGAGAAGATTCAAAGGTAGATGGAATAAAAGTAGGAGACTGTGGTGAGGGCGGGGGATCAGTCTCCCATTGGTAAAATGGTTACCTTCTATCTCTCAGACTGTATGGCCTCCCTTATTAGTGAGATCATACCCCATCAGTTGCAAGTGACCAGGAAGGAAAGTCTGTGAGCTTAATCAGATGTCTCATTACTTACTTGAAATCCTTATGGTGGCCTATTTTCTCTGCTGTAGCATGATCCCCTCTCTCCTTGTTTCTGGTGGGGCCCTCCTTCCCCTTCTCTCCTGTTGATAATCTTTGCAATTTCTGTAGGTATTACAGAGATTTATCTTTGAGTGTGTAATTAAGTAGGTTTGGTGCTAGGATCCACCTATTAGGGAGTACATATGACACTTAATTTTCTGTGTCTGGGATACTTCACTCAATGTAATTTTTTCTAATTCCATCCATTTCCCAGCAAATTTCATTAGTTCATCATTTTTGATGGCTGAGTTGTATTCCATTGTATAAATGTACCATGTTTTCCTTATCCACCCGTCAACTGTTGGGCATTTGGTTTCATTCCATGACTTTGCTTTTGTAAACTGTGCTGCTATGAATATTATCGTGTTTGTGCCATTGAGGTGAATTTTTGCTGTATGAGGGATATTCCCAGAAATGGAATAGCAGAGTCATATGGCCTTTCAATCTTAGAAGCTCTTTAATTTTATAAGATTCAATTTGCTGAATATTGGTTCTAATGTCTGTGCTATTGAGTTTCTTTTTAGGAATTGTTGGCCTTGCAAATCATTTCAAGTGAGGTTCATGCCCTTTGTACTAGAGCTTTTGTCATCCCCTGTCTAATATTAAGGTCCTTGATCCATTTGGGGTTGATTTTTGTGCACAGTGGCTGGTATCGTTCCAGTTTAAATCTTCAGAATGTGGATATCCACTTTTTCCAGCACCATTTATTGAAGATGTTGTACTTTTTCTACTGAGTATTTTGGGCCCCTTTGTCAGAGATCATAATGAATGAAATGGTGTGGGCTTATATGTGGGTCTTCAACCTTTATCCACTGATCTATGTGTCTATTTGGAGCCAGTACCAAGCTGTTTTTATTATTATGGATTTGTTCTAGGCAATTTTTCTCTAGGCAATTTTTCTCTAGGCAGTGCTACTGAGTCATTACACCTCATCAGAGAGGAGGCCCCAGAGGGAAGTTTGACATGCACACTAAAGAATGCTCCAGGAATGGGAGGGAGGGGGCACTGGGAAAAAGGGACGGAGGAGGGGAAAGAAGTGAAAAAGGGAGAGAGAGCAAGGGGATCAGGGAGGGGTTGAGGGAGTGAGGGGAATGGAGTACCTATCAAGTGTGTATGAGTGGAAAAAATTTAAAAAATAATGGTGTTTTAGCCTTCACAGAAAACATTGGGTTCTTGAAGATTAAGACTCTTATCAGGTTTTGATAATAGTGACTAATTTTGTACCACATGCTGTATTACCCTAAAAATACTTGTTTTGTAACTTTAGTAATAAAATGCATAAAATTGACAATCTTTAGAACTAATTAGCTTCACCTGGGAGCCACAAGGATGAAACTCATACATGATATTAGTGTCCACTGAAAAACTTAGAAGCCGAGGGAGCTGAGTATAGATATTGGAGTCAAATGTAAAAGAGTGGGACTGAAATGGTGGTGACCAGTACTTCCAATCTTGGAATGTGAGTCTGAAAGACCCAAGACCACAGCATTGATGTAGGGTATCCAGCATAATTCCCCAAAACACCCTTGGCACTCCAGAAGCACACAAATTCAAGTATCCTCTGATACACCACACACACACACACACACACACACACACACACAACACACACACTCAAAAACTCACTTGGACACCCAAAGAAAAATTTAGAGGTTACTTGCTTCCCTGTGTTTTCTGCATGATCATAGCAAACACATTATCTTCTATCCATGGACAAAGAAACAGGATATCACTAGTTCATTCACCTACTGTGCCTTGATCATAGATTTTGAAAGTTTTGCATATATAAAAAGGAAACAAATACAGATTTGAGCATTTTATCTCTGGTAAATTATTACTTGGTGAAAGTCAGTCATTCTGTGGTAACAGTTATCTCAACGTTTATTTATTTATTCTCTGGGTTCTAGATCTCAGTGATTAGCACTGGTGAGAGCACACAATGTGGAGGCAATCTGCAAAGGCTCTGGAAATTTCTGAATTTAGCATGATTCTTGTTTCTGCAGGTGAAATTGATGGAGAGACTCATGGACCACACAGAAAGTATTCTGATACATGCTGAATGTCACTTCTCTGGGAGAGTGGGATATACAATGCTGCATGTGTCTCTCACAGTTCGACTACATGGGTCCTTGTGACCCTTTCCTCATTTCAAATTCTCTAGTAAAATCCACTTAAATGATGTCAAGTGCTGTTTTACAGAATGAGCTTGTTGACACATACATGGAACTTCCGCTGTTGCAGATCACTTCACCTGGGGCACATACAGGAATGATCCATGGCACCTGAGGCAGGAAGAGGCTATGGTGACAACATGTTTAAAATGCTCTGTTTGTCACCTGGATCTGAACCACAGGTGCTTAGCCCGAGGGTAAACTGTTTCTAATGTATTTCAGAGCAGGTGGTATGAGCTTGTTACAAATTGTAAGGTCTAATGGTATTTTGGAATTTTGATAATGTGCCTAACACATCCTTTTTTTCTAAGAGATATTAATGCAACAAATGGAATTAGTTCAGAAGTCTTTTCTGAATAAATTATTTTTTATTGAAAAAAAAAGAAATAGTTTGGTGGAATCTCACACCAGGTTCAGAAATAAAACAGACAAAGACATGAACACAGACATGTCCTATGCTCATCTCTTGGATGCCTGTAGGTACATTTTGGCTCAAACTGACATTCTGGAAGACCAAGGAAAAATGCTGAGGTTGATGTTGTCATTCCTCCTCGTTGAATCATCCTCTCTTCTGTGCAGTCTGATAGGAGGCAGTTTGCTACTGTAGAATAAAGGAGGAAGGAGAAAGTGATAAAGATGATCTGAATGACTGTCTTTTCCTTTTTATCACAAGCGAGAGAATTGTACCAGAAAAAAAATTTTAAATGTCTTCACTAATCTAAAGTAAGTGCCTTTTTCATTTCTTTTATTTTCTATTTACCACCATGGACAGTGCATTACAGGTGCATTAAGTGCTGAGTAGTTGGCTCAGGGATTATAGTATTTTCCTCCCAAGAAGGACCTGAGTACAGATACTAGAATTTTCACAAAAATCCCAGGTGGTAATGGAGGCAGCCTGCAATTTCAGCCCGAAAACAGAGCCTGGTACACAATGAAAGAAGTCAATAAGGATGTATACAATGCTGGGTGATTTCTTTGTCAACCTTAAGCCTCCACAGGCACAGTCACTCAGGCAGCCATAATACACATATACATATGTGTATACATACACACACACACAAACACACACACACACA